>CAIGQZ010027068.1:12024796-12045649 GCA_903798205.1 Danio tinwini | reverse complement strand
ATATATATATATATATATATATATATATAATAAAAGTTACATTTATTAATTTGTCCCCGTGTTGGCTAGGGTTTGCTCTGGGTGCTCCAGTTTCCCCCCACAGTCCAAAGAAATGTGGTACAGGTGAATTAAATAAGCCTAATTGACCGTGGTGTATGTGTGTGTGAATAAGTGTGTACTGGTGTTTCCCAGTGTTGGGTTGTGGCTGGAAGGGCATCCACTGCGTAAAAAATGTGCTGAAATGTTACCAATTACAAAAAAAATACCCAAAACCTACATTTAGGCCTTATTTGGGTTCATAAATGATACAAAACATATACAGTCAGTACAATCTCTCATTTTTATTATCACCAGCACATGTAACTTCTTGTTAAAAAGTATTTCCGTCATAATAGTTCAAAAGACAATGATAAAAATTAAACATGTCAGTTTGTTCATATTTTAGGTTGTTAAAAGAACTATTTGCTCCCTTGTTTTTTGCTTGCTTCTCTTGTTCTTAAAGGATCGTATGTCAGAAGCATTTCAATAATCACGTGCGTGTTATTATTATAAGCTTTAGTTTGTTATTTTAAATATAGACGTGCAGCGAGTAATCATGAGCTCTGGAGAAAGTGAAAGTGCTTGCGATTTAGACGGCCTCGTAAAAAAACAGGGCACATGCATATTCTGCTGTTCTTCTTGGCTTTGTGGCTGCTCATCAAAAAGACGACAAGACTTGTTTAAGCTCGGTCTACCATAGCTTGTTGTTATATGTATATATTATAACAAAGTAATGTTTTGACTGTGTATTAAAAAATGGCGCTTCCTTTGTTTTCATTCCCCTGGCTTGTGCACGCGCTAGTGACGTATTTCTGTAAACCAATGGCATTCAGCTGTGCATCTAGCTCCTCCTTTTGGTACCCTTTTGTTGTGCTAGGTACCCTTTGGAAAAAATACCCAAAAAGTGGTACAGCATGGTTTGCTTTTTGGTACTTTTGACAGTGAAAACAGCCATAAATACTGAACCGTACTCTACCATACCACTTAGTGAAAACAGGCCATAAGTACAGTACAAAACAAGTATGTGGTTTTATTTGTACATATATACTGTAAATCTAATGTTAGAGTTGATGTAAACAAAAGACAAACAGTTTCTTGCTATGCAATAAAGTATTGTTTAGATGGCTAAAAAGCAAGAAAACAACAAAGAAAAACCCTGCAAATAGCTTATACTGTTGGAAGAATTTTGCTTGCAAGCATCACAGCTGTGGAATGGCCTTGTCTCTTACTCCAGGGGTTCATCCTAATTACTGGAATTAGACAAACTAGCAAGTGTGGATTACAACATTCCTGTCCATTCAAGCGTTCAGCTGTTCTGAACATAAATTCAGACATAGCAGTTTTGGTCAAAGAAGTTCTGATGCTGTAAATTTTTGACAAGGCTACATTGTTATATTTCAATTATAATATAAAAATAAATAAGAAAAAAAAAAAATATATATATATATATATATATATATATATATATATATCTATATATATATACACACACACACTTTTTTTTATTTAAAAGCTCATTATTACTCTTTTAAAGAGTTATTTCTCCAAAAATGAATTATAATTATAAATTATGTGCAACATGCAAACATCACGTTGTCTAAAAAAATATATATATAGTCTAAAAAAGCACACTATGCATTTATAAAGTTGACAAACCACCCCCCAAAAAACACCCCACTATCTTACTCTAGCACAGGCAGGGCTTAATTTGTGCCAGAACACACCGGATCCGGATCCGGCACCGGCACCTCTGAAATCTGATCCAGTACCTCGTTTTACCGATCCCCCTCCTTAACCGCCTTCCTACATCGTCCGCTGTTCACTTTCACTTTCTTCTGCGACTCCCCAACCCTCTTCACTTTTGTCCGCGACACCCCCACCCCGCTTTTCATTTTCACAGCCCTTCACCATCCACCACCCCAACTTTTACCCCCAACCCCCCACCCCCAACCCTTCCTTCACTTTAGGGCTGGACACCTCACCATTCTCAGGTAACATGCTGAATCCATTACCCCGATCTGTTCTAGGACCTTACAATTCACAAATTAAGCACGAAGCACAGGGGTGAGTAAAATCGATCCTGGAGGGCCAGTGTCCAGCACAGTTTAGTTCCAACACTAATTAAACTCACCTGAACATTCTAATCAGTGGCTGTTTCTCAATTACAAGAACGCAGAGAACGGACTTGCGTTCTTGTGGAGACCAGTCTTGCTAGGTCACCTTGGAAAAACGAACTCGGGATACCGCGAAAACAGAGAACGCGTCCTGTGAGAAATGAGATGCTGCGTTTTTCCTGATGGTCACGTGACCTTCACGCATGTTTTACCAAAAATTATTTAAACATTACAGCATTCATACAACGATTTATTGCTTTTCCCCTTTTCACAATACCCCTTTTTACTATGCATAAAGACTTTACAAATATACGTTGCACAATACAAATAAAAAGATTTTAATACGAATTTCAGCAAATAAACACCCTTAATGTGTCTATTCCTTTATTAAGATTTTCGTAATGTTTATATTCACCGTTTCATTAAGAGAAACTTCAGTGATAAATAGGTTATATCTTTGAACTTTAATAATAAACTTATATAAAATGCTGCACTTGCTATCTCCAGTCGCAATGACTTCTGGGACTTTTAGAGTGAGTTCAGTGCTCAAGTCTGCATCCACACATCCTCGATATCAAGAACACATCTGGGAAGTTTCATGCATCCTCTGTTCTTGCAGTCTCGAGTATTGGAAATGAACTTGGCAGTTGATGATTATGTTACATGAGAACACGAGGACGCAAGACCGCTGAAGAACACATACTGAGAAACAGCCAGTTTCTTCAAGATCACTATCTATGAGCAGGTGTGTTTAATTAGAGGTGGAGCTAAGCTGTGCAGGACACCGGCCCTTCAGGACTGAGTTTGCCCACCTCTGCTCTAGCACCTAATTCTCTGAGCACTAACAGTTCCTTTGTATTATTAGCATTTCTTGTATGTATTGCCTCTTATTGTTAAATTGCTGAATGCCTTCTCAGTTGCAAGTCGCTTTGAACAAAAGTGTCTGCTAAATGACTCAATGTAAAATGTCTATAGTGCGCGTGCACCCTGACTTAATGTGGAAGACATAGGCAAAAAAAAGTTGTTTTTACTTTTTTATTTTATTTATTTACTTTATTTTAATGTATTTATTTCTTCATTATATATTTTTTTTGCTTTATTTGTTTGGATTTGCCTTACTTTGAATTTTTTTATTTATATTTATTTTGTTCTGTTTTGGTTTGCTGTTCTTGTGTTTTGCTTTGTTGTTTAGCTTTCTGTTTTATTTTAGTTGCTCTGGTTTTTGTTTTGCTCTCTTTTTTGCCTTTTTATCTTTGTGCTTGTATTTTGCTCAGCTTTTTTTTGCTCTTGGTTTTGTTTTGCTTTTTTTGTAATTGCTCTTTTAATTTATTTTATTTTATTTTAATTTGGCGGTTTATTCCACTGTGGCGACTTCTTAAATAGAGAAAAAAACTAATTCATTATTTTATTTTATTTTTAAATGTTTTGTTTTGTGTTGTGCTTTGGTCTTTTGTTTTCTCTGACTCAGATTGTCAAATCCAGACATCTAATTTTATATGTGTGTATAAAAAGGTTGATTATTGAACTGTGACAGTACGCACTAATAAAAAAATATATATAATTAAATTATTCTTTGTTTCAGATGCATCTTCCACAGAGCAGCATGAGCTGTTTATGCAGAAACTACAGCAGTGCTGTGTACTGTTTGACTTCTACGACACAGTTACTGACCTGAAGAGCAAAGAGACCAAACGGGCCACTCTCAGTGAACTTGTGGATTATGTGTCCACTAACAGAGGCGTTCTAGTGGAGCCTGCCTATCCCGAAATCACCACCATGGTCAGCCTTTATGTTCTTTAAATCTTTATTTTTCTTATTAGTCTTTAGCTATTTTAATGCCGGTCTGTTTTTTTCTTACAGGTTAGCACAAATATTTTCAGAACACTTCCACCTAGTGAAAACCCAGACTTTGACCCAGAAGAAGATGAACCCACGCTTGAAGCCTCCTGGCCACACATGCAGGTTAGAGGCTGATGGCTCATTGTTTACATATATGCAATGTCAATATTTCTGAACTTCCACATGACAAAAATACTATAGTAATTTATAGTAAATACTATAGTGTTTTTAAACCATATTAAAGTACTTGAAATAATTTGTTGTGGTAATGTTTGTTTACACAACAACTCCAGTAATATAAACAAATTACCTAATACTGTACTAAGTTTTCCACAACTATATAATACAGCACAGTTTACTAATAAGGAATTCAATATATTTCAGTATTTTTTTTACTGTTTATCAGTTCACTATATTTATACTACAGTATAAGGCTGCACGATAACAGAAAAAAAATTATAGTCACGATTAATTTGCACAAATTGTTAATCACAATTAAAAATGATGTATAAAAAATGAATATTCCTGTGGTAAATTTCTATTATATATATATATATATATATATATATATGTTATTATTATTAAACTTCACCGCCACAAATATAAAAAAAAAACACAACTTGTTATAACATAAAGAAGTAATAAAACTGGGTGGGAAATTAAATTTCGATTCCTCTTGTCTGATTCCTGCACATTTTTTTACTCGTTATTCTGCTGGGATCTTGGCCGCTGGAGAGCACCTTCAATAATAATGTAAACATTTGTTTAGAGATGGACCGCAAGATGTGCTTAAAAGTGTGACCACATGTGGTAAAGAACGATGGCAAAGCTAAGTGTAATTATTGTAATAAAATAAAAAGTTATAAAGCAGGGTGTCGAGACCAACATGACAAAGCATCTGCGTTTGGTTCGCATACTTCACAAACATAAAATGAAAAGAATTGCATGTAAGGTTCAGTGTACATCCCGGGTGTATCCAATATAAGTTGCATTGTAGTATGCATTTTAGTTTAACTTTACTTTTTGAGCATGCTAAACAATTTAGTGTTAGTTTTTATTTAAATATCTTGAGGTGAAACTAAACAGTGCATTGTCTCCACCTCCTCATTCATAAACAGTGGGTCTTTTAACAGTCCCTTTCTTTTTCTTTTGCAAAATTCCTCTGTCTTTTTTTTTCTGCAAAATATATTTTTTTAATCCGCTTCATTCTTTTAAAACCAAAAGCCGTGCAGCACCCGTAAATTGGTGTTTTTCCATAAGATACACATTTGTGAATGTTTTATTTTATGCGTATAGTCTTTAATGTGCTTTTAAAAATTGTATTATATTCAGAGCAGCATTTATGGACACATTTATCCTCAAAAACGTGGCATGAGAGCGATGCATGTGTTAGATGATTGTTTTGGGGTTTTTTGCACACAATCAATTCCTGATCCTTCGCATAATGTTTTTAATCAAAAGGCAAGTAATTCTATTACTTTCAATGTACTAAAATATTTGTTAAAATAATTTTATTTAAAAAAAAGCATATAAACATATTAAAACTGTAAAACAGAATAAAGTTCATGGTCTAATCGGAAATAAAGGAAATTAGTTATCTATTTCATTATTTAATGCATAGGCTAGTCTTTTTATAAAGTAAGTTTAATTGATCTGAAACTTTTAATTACATTTGTTAGTTTTTTGTAAATAATTAAAGCCACATCAGATTGATGAAAATAAACCTTAATACAGCGTGAACAGGGCCAAAATTCCTTTTTTTTGTTACATTGAAACAATTGGATTACAGTGTTTTCTGTCTACATGACTGGCAAACGTGTCAGATAAAAACTGCGGAATCTCTGAATATTTACTTAATTTGGAAAACAAATGTTGTCTGTTTTAGTAATGTTAGTATTGCATAGAAAAATGCAAAGCAGAATTCTCCTGAGCTCATTAACCCACTAACGACAGCCACTTTGTGATGGCTTTTATGGTGGTTAATGAGGTTTGTTGTTACCTTGGGAAGTTTGGACTGAACAGGAGCAAAGGCTACCTGATCAACATTACATTGCTGGAAAAAAATGGCTTGCAATCTAGACACTGTCACCTCATGCTTGTGACACAGTACAATTCGTAAACTCCACCCATTAAAATAACGGCTTGGTCTTTATACTGTAAAATCACGACAATATTTATTTATTAATCATGGGCCACAAATATCGTTATCGTGATAATATTACAATTAATCGTGCAGCCCTACTACAGTATGCTGTAACATTAAATAACATTAAGTGTTGTAAATACTATAATATACAGTGCATCCGGAAAGTATTCATAGTGCTTCACTTTTTCCACATTTTTTAATGTTACAACCTTATTCCAAAATGGATTCAATTCATTTATTTCCTCAAAATTCTACACAAAACACCCCGTAATGACAATGTGAAAAAAATTTTTTTTGAAATTGTTGCAATTTTATTAAAAGTAAAAACCTGAAAAATCACATGTATTCACAGCCTTTGCTCAATACTTTGTTTATGAACTTTTGGCAGCGATTACAGCCTCAAGTCTTTTTGAATATGATGCCACAAACTTGGCACACCTGTCTTTTTAAATTTTTGCAGTACCTCTCTAATTCTTTGCAGTACCTCTCAAACGCTATCAGGTTGGATGGGAAGTGACGGTGTACAGCCATTTTCAGATCTCTCAAGAGATGTTCAATAGGATTTAGGTCTGGGTTCTGGCTGGGCCACTTAAGGGCATTCACAGAGTTGTTGAAAAGCCACTCCATTTATATTTTGGCGGTGTGCTTTTGGTCATTGTCCTGCTGGAAGATGAACCGTCACCCCAGTCTGAGGTCAAGAGCACTCTAAAGCAGGTTTTCATTTAGGATTTCCCTGTACATTGCTGCATTCATCTTACCCTCTATCCTGCTGCTGAAAAACATCCCTACAGCATGATGCTGCCACCACCATGCTTCACTGGGATGGTATTAGCCTGGTGATGAGCAGCACCTGTTTTTCTCCAAACGTAAAGCCTAGCATTCAATCCAAAGAGTTCAATTTTAGTCTCATCAGACCAGAGAATTTTGTTTCTTAGGGTCTGGGAGTCCTTCAGATGCCTTTTGGCAAATTCCAGGTGGGTAGTGACTTCCGTCTGGCCTCTCTACCATACAGGCCTGATTGGTGGATTGCTGCACAAATGGTTGTCCTTCTGTAAGGTTCTCCTCTCTCCACAGAATGCTGGAGCTCAGACAGAGTGACCATCATTGATCACCTCTCTGACTAAGTCCCTTCTCCCCCGATCACTCAGCTTAGATGGCCGGACAGCTCTAGGAAGAGTCCTGATGGATCCAAACATCTTCCACTTACGTATGATGGAGGGCACTGTGCTCATTGGAACTTTCTGAACAGCAGAAATTATTCTGTAACCTTCCCCAGCCTTGTGCCTTGAGACAATCCTGTCTCGGAGATCTACAGAAAATGTCTTTGTCTTCATGCTTAGTTTGTGCTTTGACATGCACTGTCGACCCTTGTACCTTGTATAGACAGGTGTATGCCCTTCAAATCATGTCTAATCAACTGAATTTACCACAGGTGAACTCCAATTAAGCTGCTGAAACATCTCAAGAATGATCAGTGGAAACAGAATGTACTTGAGCTAAATTAAGAGCGTCACGGCAAAGGCTGTAAATACTTATGTACACATGATTTTTCAGGGTTTTTTTTTTTTTATAAATTTGCAACTATTTATTTTTTTCTTTTTTCAATCAATTTTTTCACATTGTCATTATGGGGTATTGTGTGTAGAATTTTGAGGAAATAAATGAACTAATCCATGTTGGAATAAGGCTGTAACATATAAAAAATTTTGGAAAAAGTAAAGCGCTATGAATACTTTCCGGATGCACTATATAGTGTAGTACACTTTACAATATTCAATTCAATTCAGTTCTATTCAATTCACCTTTATTTCTATAGCGCTTTTATTGTAAATTGAAACAGTGTCTGTTCAGTTTTCAGTGTTTAAGTTCAGTTCAGTTTAGCTCAGTTCAATGTGGTTTAACAATCACTACTGAGAGTCCAAACACTGAAGAGCAATTCCATCGATGCGCAGCTCTACAGATCCCGAACCATGCAAGCCAGTGGCAACAGGGGTGAGGAAAAAAATTCATCACTTGGCGTAAGTGAAGAATTAAAAAAACCTCGAAAGAAACCAGGCTCAGTTGGGCACGACCATTTCTCCTATGGTCATACGTCTTGTGCAGAGCTGCAGTCTAGGCGCTGGAGGGTGGAGAATGCTGGACCTCAGGGAAGACTCATCTGTCACAGGAATCAGTCTCATGCTTCCCACTCTTCCATGACCACCACAGCAGCTGCTCAGGATACGGCCTGGTCCAGGATTATGAAAACCTTGGGATCATCTCGTCGCTGGTCTTGGATCACATCAGTGGTGCTGCATAGTCTGAGGGCCTCGGGATGAGTATCCCCAGGTGGAAATAAAGAATAAAGAGAATAATTAGCATAGCTGCTGTTCATAGTGTATATAAACGAGATGCAAAAAAACCTGCGTGGGGCACATTCATGCGTCATACTGCTAAGTAATGCACTGAGTGTATGCTTTGCTAAAAAGATAGGGTTTTTAATCTGGGTTTGAATTGCGAGAGTGTGTCTGAGCCTCTGACATTATCAGGAAAGCTATTCCAGAGTTTAGGGGCCATAAATGAGAAGGCTCGACCTCCTTTACTTGATTTTGCTATTCTAGGTACTACCAGAAGCCCTGAGTTTTGAGATCTTAAAGAGCGGGTTGGATTGTAGCGAGAAAGAAGGTTGGTTAGATAAACAGAAGCTAGATTATTTAAAGGTTTATAGGTAAGCAGCAATATTTTATATTTAATACGAAACTTAACAGGCAGTGTAAGGAGGATAAAATTGGGGTGATATGATCATATTTTCTAGACCTGGTAAGAACTCTGTCAGCTGCATTTTGTACTAGCTGAAGTTTGTTAATAGAGGATGCTGGGCAACCAGCAAACAGAGCATTACAGTAATCCAGCCTAGAAGTCATAAAAACATGGACTAGCTTTTCTGCATCTGATATGGCTTGCATACTTTGTAACTTTACAATATTTCTCAGATGAAAGAAGGCAGTTTTTGTTACATGGGATATATGATTTTCAAAAGTTAAATGGCTGTCTAATATGACACCCATGATCCAATATGACAGTAGAGCTAATGCTAACTTTGTATCCATTAATCCATTTGTATCTGTCCATTAATATTCACAAACTGTTTAGAACTATTTATAACGTTATCTAGCTCTTCCTGTTCTATGATTTTGAAGCATTGTAGGTTATTTTGATTCAGTTGAATGTTTACTGGGTCTGAAGTAAAAGGTGGTGCAGAAAGTTTAACATCTATTTTCTGTCTAAAGCTTTTTATTTTATCACAAAAAAAATTCATGAAGTCATCACTACAAATTTGCGATGGGACATTTTGTCCCAAAGATGACCGATTATTTGTTAATTTAGCAATGGTGCTAAATAAAAATCTAGGATTGTTATGATAATTTTCTATTAGTTTACGGAGGTGCTCAGCCCTGGCAGATTTAAGAGCCCTCCTATAGCTGGACATACTGTCTTTGTACGCAATTCTAAAAACCTCCAAATCATACCTGCCAACACTCCTGTTTTTCCCGGGAGTCTCCCGTATTTTAGACCCACCTCCCGGTTTGTCATTTCTCCCGGAAAACTCCTGGAATTTCAACCCCTTCCCCCGGTCCTCAGGTGATTGGTACAATCTGGTAACAGCCCATTCACACAGGGCTTCAGCATCAACGCTTGACAGAGGGCATGTCTGAAGTTGGGGCTGACGCGATTGTCATAGCAGCGTCAGCCAATGAATTTAGCCAGCAATCGGCTACTGTCTGAGCTGGTGTATTTGCATACAGTGATCTGATTGGCTGGCGCTTCCGTCGGCGCTTGAAAAGTTGAGAAAGTCCCAACTTCTGCAGCGATCAACGCCACTGAAGCGGCGCCAACAGATCCACAATGCAGTTTAACAATGCCAGACATCACCTATTCAAAGTGAATGGGAAGCGTTGAAGCTGACGCCCCCTGTGAATGGGGCGTAACATTGCCGGATCGCTGACAGACCAGGCACCCCTTCCAGTCGCTCTGCTCACCCTCCTAACACCCCCCTCTCCCAGATTTTCAGAGACAAATGTTGGCAGGTATGCTCTAAATTAGTTTTTTTCCATTTATGTTCCAGGGCACAGGTTGCTGTTTTGAGAGCACGGGTATGACTATTGTACCATGGAGTAGTTTTATTCTCTCTAGCCTTTTTTATTTGATTGGTGCCACAGTATTTAGTGTGCTAGTAAAAATGGCAACCATGCTGCTGGTTACTACATCAAGGTCATTTGCATTTACGGGTGCATTACGAAATAGAGAAAGATCAAGTAAGTTATTTGTGAAATCATCTTTGGTAGATGGAACGATTTTCTACCAGGGCGGTATATTGGTGCAGATCTGCTAATTTCAGTTAAACGCAGCTTATATAGTAAGAGGAAGTGGTTTGTAATATCATCACTTTGTGGTATAATGTCTACATCAATGACCTCAATTCCATAAGACAGAATTAGATCTAATGTATGCTTTAGGCGATGGGTTGGGCCAACAACGTTTTGCTTTATCCCAAGTGAATGTAGTAAATCCATAAACGCGAGCCCTAATGTATCGTTAGCGTCATCTACGTGGATGTTAAAGTCTCCTACAATTAGTATTTTATCAATTTTAACTAGTAAGTCAGAAATAAAATCAGAAAACTCTTTTAGAAAATTGACATAGGGTCCTGGGGGTCTATATATGGTGATTAAAGCGTGAGACATCATTGGTTTTTGCATATGTTACGTAGCGGACGCACCACGCTACGTACATAAGGTTAAGGATGACCGTCTGTAAAAGAGGTTGCAGACAGGAAATAATCGATCAGCCACCGCTAATGCAAGTTACCGTCCTATTACCATATTTAATCTCACAAGATGACTTTGGAAAAAGGGTTTTAGACAGAACGATATCACTGCCACATAAAGAACTTAGAGCGATCTGCTCGCTCACACACACAACAGCGAGGGGAAACAGGAAGAGAACTCGATGAGCAGCGGCCAACAGCGTGCTTTTATAATTGGTGCCGCCCCTCTCACAGCTGCACTCGATCTCCTCTCATGAGGAGAGAGAGAGAGAGAGAGAAAGAGACAGATAATAGAGGATACAACACAGCAACAATACACACCAACATTGTCAGAATAGTTACTCAATATGTAACACATAATATCCGGAAGCATAACATTAAGCGCTAATACTTCAAAGGAGTTTAAAGGAACATAAGTCTGTTTCTCTGATTACCATTAAGAGTATTACTTAAGATTGATGCAACTCCACCATCACGACCAGTTTGACAAGCTTCATGCTTATATGTGAATCCTAGAGGAGCTGCTTAATTTAAACTAATATAGTCATTTTGTTTCAGCCAGGTTTCAGTGAGACAGAGTGCATTAAGATTGTTATCTGTTATTATTTTATTTATGATAAGTGCTAGTGACCTGATGTTTAGGAGACCAAGCTTTATGAAATTTGTATTTTCACTTTTTATCAGTTTTTCTGGTTTTATTATTATATAGATTTTTTCTAGAGCGCACAGTATGTTTACTTCTTGATCTAATAACACGAGGAGCAGACACAGTCTCTATGGGGTTAGCTAGACATGCATTACTATGAGTTAAGTGGGACGAACAAGAGTCTATATGGCTAACATGTGAATTTTGTGAATTTTCACTTACTAGTCAGACAGAACGAAGCACCCTGGAGATGTTGTCCGACAGGAGTTCAGCTCCAGCTCGACTGGGATACAGCCCGTCAGCATGGAAAAGTCTAGGACGCTCCCAGAAAAGATTCCAGTTATTGGCAAAAAGCAATTTCTGTTCATTACACCATGTTAATACCCATTCGATCAGAGCAAAAAGTCTACTGAATTATTTCCTCGGCGGTAGGTAGGAAGCGGTCCAGAAACCATGATCTGCGTGGCGGGCGAGGTGCATTGAACCGTCTCAATCAGGCTCCTGAAGTCCCTCTTCAGGATCTCCGACTGGTGCAGCCTGGTGTCGTTCGTCCCCACGTGGAGGACGACAGCACCGAGGCTCTCGCCAGCACCTAGGATTGTAGGTACCTTTGCAGAAATATTCTCAAAGCAAGCACCAGGAAAGCAATAAGTGCGTACGTTGTTACCTGAAGTGGAAGCAGCGCGGACGTGGCGGACGATGGAGTCACCGATGATAGCCACATCGCGACCCGTCTCGCGGAGAGGGGCGAAGCGTTTCTCCGTGGAGATCTCGAACATGGGAGGAGGAGATGTTCTGCCCCGGGATCTGGTAAGCACCTTACACGGCTGCACCCAGGAACCGCGTCCTCGGTGCACTGGTCTTGGACAGAGAAACACGCTGGGTTGAGGTAGACGGAGTGTCGTGGTTGTATAGTGAATTTACCGCAGATGAGCGAGCTGCAGCGTGGGGCACACCAAGCAAGGCCCGTTGTTCCCTGGAGCTGCGCTCGCATCATCTGCAGATCGCGAATTTGGCTCCCCACTGCTTCCAGCTCCAGCTCCAATGCCTCCACCGATGCCTCTCCTGCAATCAAGGACAGACACACAAGCGACATCATACAGGGTGAAGAGCAAAGTCAGTAAGTGAGAAAATTAGTGAATGAAAGAAGTCGGTAGCTTTAGCTGACTAGCGGTGATGGCAGGCTAAAGCTACAAACAACAAGCAGATGCTCAAGAGACAGAACGTTTTAAAGTAGATTTGTTTGTATAAAGTATTAAGTGTTGTATAAAATGTATTAAGGGTTTGTTCACCCTAAGTAGGAGAGACAAATACTTAGCGAATTTAAAGGTATTTTATGATAAAAATGTAAATTGCGAATCTACGCGTCAGAGCTCCAAACACGCGCAGCAAGGCTACCGTAACAGCGACAGTGACTATAGTATGTTTCAAAAACGTAGTAGCCATAGCAATTACTATAAATGACTAGAGTATTTCTTCATGTGGGCTATTTTGTTTCTAAATGCTGGATGGATTAGAAAAACATTAAATTAAGTATTTTGTGTGTGTGTGTTTTTTTCCAGTTGGTATATGAGTTTTTCCTTCGATTCCTTGAAAATCCAGACTTCCAGCCAAGCACTGCCAAACGTTATATTGACCAGAAGTTTGTGCTGCAGGTACTTTTATGTTTGTTTGTTTTTTTTTTTAGTTGCAGAGATTACGAGAAACTGTGGTTTTCCAGATTTAGCTATATATGATGATATGTCATCCTCCAGGCAGTGGAAGATCCATGCAATTACTATTGTAGCATCTAGTTGAAGTAATTTTTTGTTTTAAATACTAACTATATTTTATATAAATGGAGCATTACTGTTACGTTCACTTGTAGAACGTACTTTGGGTATATATGTGTGCATTTGTTTGTATGTGGGTGTGTCGTTTTACATGTGTGTTACAGGTACAAACGCCATTGAAAGGATCTGCGCTTCGTGCTGATGACATTGGCAGCTGAAGCTGGGTTCGCGCCCACCAATCGCTGGTTGGCGTAGCATTTAAAAGCCAAACCCAAACTGCAATGGCGATCTCTCTCGCTCCTTCTCACTCTCACTCTTTCTGTGGGTCTCTGGGAGGACAGTCTCTATTGCAAGGACTAGTTTGAGAGAATGTGTTTTCTTTTTTTTGCTTGTGTTTAATGCTCTGGTCTAAAGTTTTTTGAGATTTGAAATTGCAATGTGTTTGCTTGTGAACTCGTCCAGTTAACTGATACCTGTTTGAGTGATACCTCGGAGAGGGTGTAGGAGTGAGCAAGTCGCATGATAAACATATACAAATACTCAGGATCCTTTTTGTATTATTCCATTAGGTTCAGGAGAGTGTGCTATTTTGTGTATGTTTTGTTTTTTAGTTAGAGTAGTTTAGTTAAGACGTTTGGTACGTTGAAGATGTTTCTTTTCATGCTTTTCTTTTAATATTTAGTTTAGTTTGTTTAATAGAGTTAGTATGTTTCGTTATATTTATTTCTTTAATTTACACACCTCTAACTACCTACTCTCCAACATGTAATTTATCATTTATTTATTGTAAATATTTTTCTTTCACTGTACAATATATTTTCACTGGTTTCACTGGAAGTATGGGCAATAAATAATTGCAGTGATATTTGGTTTTCAGTTGCTTCTTTCTCCATCCTTTTGTCACACACACACTAAACTGTCAAATACCCTTAGTTTAATATTAACATCTAAAAGGACGTAACAATTACATATCTAAAAATTATTTGAAATATTCAAGGATTCACAGCAATGTTTCATGTAAAAAAAAAAAAACATACAGTGGGGTGAAAAAGTGTTTGCCCCTTACTATTTCTCACACTTTAATGTTTCAGATCATTCATTCATTCATTTTCTTTTCGGCTTAATCCCTTTATTAACCTGGGGTCGCCACAGCGGAATGAACCGCCAACTTATCCAGCATTTGTTTTACACAGCGGATACCAATCTTTGGGAATCATCCATACACACTCAATCACTCTCATACACTATGGACAAGTTAGCCTACCCAATTCACCTGTACCACGTCTTTGGACTGTGGGGGAAACAGGAGCACCCGGAGGAAAACCACGCGAACACAGGGAGAACATGCAAACTCAACACAGAAATGCCAACTGACCCAGCTGAGGCTCGTACCAGCGACTTTTCTGTGTTTCAGATCATCAAACTCATTTAATATTAGCCAAAGTAAACAGCCACATTGTGCAGTTTGGAATGAAGGTTTTTTTATTAAAGGAAAACAAAATACCAAACTACATAGCCCTGTGTAAAAAAATGTTTGCCGCTAAACCTAATAACTGGTTTAAGCCAGCCTTCGCAGCAACAATTGCAATCAAGTGTTTTTGATAACGTGTAATGAGTCTGTTACAGTGTTGTGGCTGAATTTTGTCCCACTCATCTTTGCAAAATTGTTGTAATTAATCCACATTGGAGGGTTTTCGAGCATGACCTGCCTTTTTTAAGATCATGCCACAGCATCTCAATTGGATTCATGTCAGGACTTTGACTAGGCTACTGCATAGTCTTAATTTTTTTTCTCCAACCATTCAATAGTAGACTTTCTGATGTGCTTTGAATCATTGTCTTGCTACAGTATTCAAGTTTGCTTCAGCTTGAGGTGCAGATGGCAGTATATTACCCTTTAGGATATTTTGGTACACAGCAGAATACACGTTTCCATATATCACAATGGCAAAAACGCCTCAGATCATCACACTGCCATCACCACATTTTACTTTTTTTTACTTTGATGTGATGTTTTTTTTTCTTCTGAAATGTGATGTTACTTTTATGTCACTCATAATAAGACACACACCTTCCAGAAAGTTAAACTTTTGTCTCATCAGTCCTCTCATCAGTGTCTCAACTTTTACGGATCATCAAGATGTTCTGGCAAAACAAATAAGAAATCAATTAGGGGGGCAAACACTATTTCACAGCATTGTAAAACACATAAAAAATATATCATAGTGTAATTTTTTCCTTTTGTAACTTTATGTATAGAAGGTATGTGTTTGGGTAAAATGTCAATGCTTGTTTTATTCTATAAAGCTCTGCATTTAACATCTGTGTGAAATCAAAATTTACAGTATTGATTTTTGCTAGTTCACATTGTCCCAGCAGGTACACAATGTCATATGGCATTGATCTTTAGTTCTATTTTGGTTGCGACATCAGGTGACCAAAATTTAATGTCAGTTTGCTGTCTAATACTGTCGTCAGCTAACATGCAATACCCACGTCATCTGCCGTTGACATGTGGTTGGTTTTAGTCTGTGGCATTAACTAACTAATATCCAAAATCATTTTAACGTCATGATATGACATCCATACAATGTCAAATTCTAACATCAATGGACATTTATCTTTTGGTTGGTTTTATGTTGTGTAATTACCTAAATGAAATTCAATGTCACTTTAATGTCATAATGTGATGTCCATACAATGTCAAAAGCTAACATCATTAGCCATAGATCTTTGGTTGATTATATGTTGTGTCGTGAACTAACTAAAATTCATCTTGACATTGAAGTCTGACCTTAAACTGACATTGGGTAGTGATGTCAACCCGATTTTCATATCAATTTTACATCTGTGTGACATCTGGTGCCTGCTGGGGTAATTCTTAAAGTGAATAATATGTTTGTGCAACCGAAAAAAATGTTTGTTTTGGTACACTGCAAAAAATGCTTTTCTTACTTAAAGTTTATGTCTTGTTTCTATTTCAAATATCTAAGAATTCTTAAATCAAGAAGAATTTTCTAGAGAAGTAAAAATACTGTCTTGTTTTCAGATACAGTGCATCCGGAAAGTATTCATAGAGCTCCACATTTTTTAATGTAACAGCATTATTCTAAAATAGATTAAAGTTATTTATTTCTTTAAAATTCTACACACAATACTCCATGATGACAATATGATTTTTTTTTTAATTGTTGCAAATTTATTAAAAATAAAAAACCTGAAAAATCTAAATTGAGCTCAGGTACATTCTGTTTCCTCTGATAATTTTGAGATGTTTCAGCAGCTTAATTAGAGTTCACCTGTGGTAAATTCAGTTGATTAGACATGATTTGAAATGGCATACACATGTCAATGTAAGGTCCCAGGGTTGACAGTGCATGCCAAAGCACAAACCAAGCATGAAGACAAAGGAATTGTCTGTAAACCTCAGAGACAGGATTGGCTTGAGGCACAATGCTGGGGAAGGTTACAGAAAAAATTCTGCTGCTCTAAAAGTTCCAATGAGCACAGTGTCCTCCATCATCCGTAAGTGGAAGATGTTTGGAACGACCAGGACTCTTTCTAGAGCTGGTCGGCCATCTAAGCTGAGTGATCGGGCAGGAAGGGCCTTAGTCAGAGAGGTGATCAGTAACCCGATGGTCACTCTGTCTGAGCTCCAACATTCTGTGGAGAAAGGAGAACCTTACAGAAGGACAACCATTTGTGCAGCAATCCACCAACCAGGCATGTATGGTAGAGAGGCCAGACGGAAGCCACTCCCCACCTGGAATTTGCCAAAAGGCATCTGAAGGACTCCCAGACCATAAGAAACTAAATTTTCTGGTCTGATGAGACTGAAATTGAACACTTTAGAGTGAATGCCAGACGTTACGTTTAGAGAAAACCAGGTACTGCTCGTCACCAGGCTAATACTATCCCTACAGTGAAGCGTGGTAGTGGTAGTATTATGTTGTGGGGATGTTTTTCAGCAGCAGTAACTGGAATACTAGTCAGGATAGAGGGAAAGATGAATGCAGCAACATGAAAAAATGTGGAAAAAGTGAAGCACTATGAATACTTTCTGGATGCACTGTATAATGTCAAAATTTAGTCCTTAAGTCTTTAAAACAAGCCAAAAACATCTGCCAAGAGGGTAGGTGAAATAATCTTATTTTCACGTTGACATAATATCGACATATTATTTCTGAAAATAAGACAATATTTTTGCTTGTCTAGAAAATGCTTCTTGATTTTTAAATGTTTAGACATTTAGACTAGAAATAAGACAAAAACTATAAATAAATTTAAATACAAAAATACAGAATAAGAACAAGCCTTTTTTGAGAAAGCGCATAAAACACATACTGTATTTACATTCTTTCTGACCTTTACGACTGAAGAGCTAAATGTTTAGAAATGTGAAATGCTCCTCTAGGGATTGAGGCCTGGCCTTGTTCTCTGGTGGATGAGTCTCTGTCCCAGTGTAAACCTCTGTCCATCAGCTGTCTTTATTGAGCCACTCATTTTCCCCAGAGCCATTCAATGCTCTGGAATGTGCACTCGTGTTGAAGGTGGTGAAGGCGAGTTTCCATGATGTGAGCGTTTCCTGGCCTGCTTTAAATAGAGCCCTGTTTATGCCACAGGAAGGAAAGAGACAGTCCAGCCTGAGATGAAGAGCAGAATGAACAGACACAAGATTAAATGGATCATTATAGTAGAGATGTGCCTGATAGTCAACCAGATGCTTCTTGTTATTTAGCATTATTTTTCTAGCCGGAGACGTGTTTGTGCAGAAATCTTTCATTCAGATTTTCATTTAAAATTTGTTATAATATACAAATAAAAGTCAGCATAAAACAGCATTTATTACATATTTTTGTGTTTTTGTAAACAGACAAGGATAAAAATGACAGTGGGACAATTTTTGGGACAGTTCACAAAAAAAACAACTCTTTTTTTTTTTTTTTTTTTGTTAAATCACTTACACCCATAGGTCATTTTTGTTCAGCAGAACATTAAAAAAGATTTTAGCTGAATTTGTGGTCCTTGCTTATTCATAAAATGGCAGTGACTTGTGATAGGTAAAAAAAAAAATTTCGGTTAATAATAAACACACACTAACGACTAGTCCAAATCAATAGCCATGGCTGCTGATGACACGCTGAGGCTTTGTGAAGCAAAATTGATTGGGCGTGTAAGAAATTGAACATTATTTACATATTATTAGCCTCAAATAGTTACAGTATCAGTGCATGTCCGATTGTAGTTCGATGTACTTTACCTGACAAAAATGTCTTGTCGCTTATCCAAGTTTTAGGAACAACAAATAATAACTTGACTTCTAGTCTAGTCTAGCAAAGGCCTTTAGATTATGCTTATTTTACCAAAATAAAACATGATCATGTCTTGATTTTTAATTATTTAATTAGGACAGTAAGGTTTTGCTTAGACGAGTTTTAACTTAACAGAAATAATGAACAGTATAGAATATGAAGTCATGGTGCAGTGGAAAAAGATTTAATATAAGGTATGACTCCCATGAGTTTGGAGGACTGCATCCACACATCTATGCAATGACTCAAATAATTTATTAATAAAGTCATCTGGAATGACAAAGAAAGTGTTCTTGCAGGACTCCCAGAGTTCATCAAGACTCTTTGGATTCATCTTCAGTGCCTCCTCCTTTAACTTACCCCAGACATGCTCAATAATGTTCATGTTTGATGACTAGGCTGGGCAATTCTAGAGCACCTTGACCTTCTTTGCTTTCAGGAACTTTGATGTGGAGGCTAAAGTATGAGAAGGAGCGCTATCTTGCTGAAGAATTTGCCCTCTTCTGTGGTTTGTAATCTAATAGGCAGCATAAATGTCTTGATACCTCAGGCTGTTGATGTTGCCATCACACACCCCCATACTGAATGTAACCCCAAACCATCATTTTTCCTTCACCAAACTTGACTGATTTTTGTGAGAATCTTGGGTCCATGCGGGTTTCAATAGGTCTTCTACAATATTTGTGATGATTGGGATGCAGTTCCAAAATTATGACAATTTCAAAAATGATTAATCGGAAAAGTCTGCCTTCTGACATTTTTCCAAATGATCAACTAGAAGTCAAGTTATTATTTGTTGCTCGTACAACAGGAATCGATTACAAGAATTTTGTAGAGTTATTTCCTTTTCACTTTTTGTGTGTATTTGCAAGCCAGACAAAGTTGTCTGCAATTTTGGGAATTTCTTTAGCCGCCAACAACATTTAGCTCTCAGGATCATTCAGAAAGTCAAACCTCTCCAGATGGTGGTTCAAGGAGAGGTGCAGAGGTTGAGGTTTGCAGATAAGTGTGACTCGACAGGGGTAAAAATCAGCACCTTGTAGTGGAAATTCTTAACATTTATCTATAGACTTCACCACAGAGAATTCAAATAACTACCAGGACTTGGATACAGGTCTTTAGCATTTATTCAGTCTCACCACCCTTTTCAGCTGTATGGTGGTCTGATTCAATCATAACTTAATATTAAAACAGCTATCATATCATTTTTTATCAAAATGTGGCTCTTTTTGGATTCATAGAAGCTATAGAAATTAAAAATGTAAAACAGGAAATTCAATAGGACCATTTTTTATACCTCAAAATGATCTATAGGGTAAAAAAAAGCTTTGGTCAGCTGTTGAAATAAGTCCTAAGTGTAAAGTAAAGTTTTTTTTGTCCTGTTTGAATCTTGATTTTAGAGTTCTTATCATTAATGGCCTCATGAATGTGATTGAGGTTGGACTCATTTACTAATGATGTCATGTTGCATAAAGGCTGTTGACAAATACATCAGTTGTGGCAGAGACTCATAGTCTCGGGGCTAAAGGTAGCATTACATAACATTCCTGTGCAGACAGGCAAACATGACATAACAAATCAAAGCATCTCATGAAACAGCCCATCACTGCGAACAAACCGCATACCACTGCATATATTTTGACATTCTCTTTTACTACTTTGAAAATTAAAGGAGTGCTTTATTCTATAAGTTAAATTTTTCTCTGATATCCACATAATAGTTAAGTGGCTTTGGTCAGTGCAAAATTTCTCCAGAAAGGGTTTTATTTGATTATTTATAACCTCAAGAATTACCCCTAAAATGAAATGCCACGGTTTTACCATATTTGGAATGGTCATGAATATTAATGAGCTCACATGCACACAGCATAATATACTTTAAAAATAATAATCATAGATCATTTGTCAATTTTTTTTTTTAAATTTGGTAGATGCGTTGTTAAATCTTTAGGGAAGTAGTGAAGAGGTTTATTTTAGCTAGAAGGAGTGAGATATCGTTATGTCATCAGAATAACCTATTTTTTGTAGTTGTGTTTTTGAGTCTATATAAAATATAGGCTACCATTACAATTTTTAGACACCCTAGTTTTTCACAAAAACATTTTTTTGTGTGATTTTTTGCGATAAAAAAATGATATTCCAAAATAATTTCCAGAAATTTGTGTACAATTTATATAC
>CAIGQZ010027068.1:11979146-11991867 GCA_903798205.1 Danio tinwini | reverse complement strand
CAACAACAACAACAACAACAACAACAACAACAACAACAACAACAACAACAACAACAATAGACACAAAGTCCAGTTCACCTACAAAAACTACCACCATCCAGAACAACAGACACAATGTCAAGTTCACCTACAGCAACAACCACCACCATCAGTTCACCTACAACAACCACCACCATCCAGAACAACAGACAATGTCCAGTTCACCAAAAACAACAACTATCATCAAGAATAACAAACATGACATCCAGTTCGCCTACTACACAACAAAAACAGCAACCACCATTCTGAATAACAGACAAAATGTAAATTTCATCTAATAAAACAACAACCAGCATCCTGAACAACAGACACAATGTTCAGCAACAACCATCATCCAGAACAACAGACACAACGTTCAGTTCACCTACAACAACAACAACCATCCAGAGCAGCAGACACAATATCCAGTTCACCTACTACTACAAAAAAAATCAACAACCACCATTCTTAGACAGACACAACGTCCACTTTACCTAAAAGAAAAACAACAATCACCATTCTGATTGACAGACAGAATGTCTACTTTACCTACAACAACCATCCAGAGCAACAGACACAACATCCAATTGACCTACTACAACAAAAAAACAACCACTATTCTGATTGACAGACATATTGTCTACTTTACCTACAACAACGATCCAGACCAACAGACACAACATCCAATTCATCTACTACAATGACAAAAACAGCAACCACAGTTCTGATTGATAGACATAGCGTCCACTTTACCTACAAAAAAACAACAACCACCATTCTGATTGACAGAAACAATGTCTACTTTACCTACAACAACAACAATCCAGACCGACAGACACAACATCCAGTTCACCTACTACAACAAAAACAACAACCACCATTCTGATTGACAGACATAACATCTACTCTACCTACAACAAAAACAACCACCATTTTAAATGACAGACAAGTCTGGTTCACCTACTAAAACAACAGCCAGCATCCAGAACAACAGACACAACGTCCAATTCACCAACTACTGCAACAACAACCAGCATCCAGAACAACACTATATCCAGTTCACCTACAACGAAAACAACAATCACCACCACAATTCAGAATTACAGATACACCATCCAGTTCACCTACAACAACTCATTTTGGACTAAATTAACAATGTAAAACTAACTCTAAATGCTATTTTCTCCTGGTAAAAGATAATATATTTTATGTATGTAAGTCTATTTTGGATGTAAAGTGTAGGTACACTAGATTATGCTTTTTTTGTGTGTATTCAAAATGAAACATTTTCAGCTACACTGCCAAAAAACAAATATTTTGAAGATGCAGTCACATTTATCGCTACTTTTCTCTGATAAGATTTCATACAGAAGCATGACACATTTCTTCACACTACATTGATCAAAACATTATATAAAAAAATAGCAGATGTGACTAGACATTTAACTTTTAAATTGGTGTGATTTTTTTTTGTTAATTAATTTAGCTTATATTACCTATATATGTTTAAACAAAGTTTAAACATAAAATTTTAAACTAAATTAATAATCAAATTAAGAATTAGATAATCAAAATTTATTATACAATTCACACACACACACACACACACACACACACACACACACACACACACACACACACACACATATATACACAAGCAGCAGGGCAATGTGGCTGTATATCGACACTGGTGGGAGGCATGCATTGCCTTAGTGTCCCACCAGATGATATACAGCCATATCACACTGCTACTGCTACTGCCACAAAGTTTGACGGCATAATCGTGTATATAAAAAGAAAATCAAACACGAAGAGTCTAAAAATCCACCAACGTCACTTTAGAGATAGTATTTGAATGATTCTCTAGTGTATTGTCTAAAGTGATGACAAAACAGGTGATTTTTGCTTACATTTTAAAATTATAAGGCTGAATGGCATAAAATGCCATTATTCTACAAAGTTATTTTTCCAGTATTTCTCTGTTGCAATTGGGAGATCACAATACATCCCAAAAAAGTCAGTGCAAAGCAAACACTACCAGATTACTATAGTATAAATATGGCACTACAACATACAAAAGAGAGAGGTCGACTTAGAATGTCACTTACCTGTTCTGTAATGATTTGTTCAGCTGTAGTTTGAAACGTACACTGAAAAAAAGCTGTTTTTCTTTCCTATAAGGATTTATTACATGGTCTCTGTCAACATCTTGTGGCGGAATGTCAACCATCTATGCTCTGCTTAGTATGACAGACTGATGGCCACATTGCGCTGAATCTCAAAAATTATGAATATATAAAATAGGCACTATCCTTATTAATAAACTGCATAGTTGCAATCTTAACAACTATATTCCTGACTAAATAAATGCCTCAAAAGTGCATTATGTTGTCCAACAGCTGAAATATTTGTCAAACTGTAGTTTGCTTCTTGGCACTTGTGTGGGCGTAGTAATACACAAAGGTTAAGAG
Source organism: Danio tinwini (assembly GCA_903798205.1). NCBI lineage: Eukaryota > Metazoa > Chordata > Actinopteri > Cypriniformes > Danionidae > Danio > Danio tinwini. Next base: position 11,989,378 of record CAIGQZ010027068.1, on the reverse strand, counting down.
GCTGTATGAGTGCTGATATTACTTTAATATCTCATGGCTATCAGCAAGTCAGATTCGAGAACCAGACAGAACTGTTGTGTGTGTGTGTATATATATATATAATCTAGTAAAGACATTTAAAGTTTTTACTATAACAAGACAAAATACTGAAAAAAAATTCACAGAGGCACACAAACTATTATTCAGATTAATTGTGATTTTCTCATTTTAAAAAACTATCTAAAAAAGAATATTTTACTTAAACCTATACCAAATAAAACCGGCAAGTCCATAATTTTCAAGTGGTCTCTTAATGTTTCTCCATAATTTTAAATGCCGGGGGGGGGGGGGGTAAGTATTGAACGCGTCATATTTTTTTCTGGGAATAATATTTCTAAAGGAGCTGTTAACATGGAATTGAACCAGATTTTGGTAAAAACCCAAACAACAGAAACATAAAAATAAAACAAAACAAAAGAAACCTGAAATTAAGTGATGTGTAATAACAATGTAATGACACAAGGAGAAAGTACTGAACTTGTACTTAATGTATTTAATACCTTACAAGGCTTTTTTTTTCTTTCTTTTTTTGGTGCTGGCAGATTAAAGACGCCTCTCATATGGAGAATGAAGTCACATGCATTCCTCAGGTGTGATTTTTTTTTTTTCACAGACTTCAACAGAGTGTAAAAGTCAGGTGATGCTGGGCCATTCTACAGCTTGATTTTCTTTCTCTGAAAGCATTTGAGAGTTACCTTGGCTGTGTTTTGAATCATTGCTTTGCTGAAATGTCCAGCCTGGTTTCATCTTCATCATCCTGCTAATGTAGATTTTGGACTGAAGCAGCTAATATTAATTTACAATGACAAGGGCAGAGGGTTACTAAATAACTTCTTAGGGATTTCAGCTGCTGGCTGGGCATTCGCTGCCTTTCTACACTTTCCTTTCTTCATGTGTTCAATACTTTTTATCTGTATCATATCATTTTATTACACATAACTTAATTTGTAAAGTAATATTGTTGTCTTTGCATATATGGATTTTTTTGGTTGTTACCAACATCTGGTGGAAATTTCAAGTAAACAGTACCTTTAGAAATATGTTTTTTGAGAAAAATGGTGACGTGTTCAATTTCCCCCACTGTACATTTAATATATTCAAATACAAAAACAAATTCCAAACACTACACCATGAATCGTGAATTTGAAATGTTTGTGACTTGAGTTGAATATATTTTTACATCACATGATGCATTAGTTTTGTTCCCTAGAAGAGACTAAATTTAGCCCTAGAACAGTGCACTGCAAAAAGTGAAACTCCTGTTATTTAAAGAAGCACAAATGTAGTGAACCTGGTCAGAAAACTCTGACCAAGAAGATCTGCACTAAAACTTCAGTTTATCATTTTCGTTTTGTTCATAATACCAGCCTTTGCGTTATAAATGTTTTATTTTGAAATATTGTTTTCTGTATCATCATTTGAGTCCACAGGCTATGCATTTTGCAGGTTGGGATTAAAACAAGTAGGTTTAACTCAGGGATAGCTAACACTCCCAGTATATTATGAGAATGATGACCGAGAGTAGAGTTGTTGCTGTTTATTATCTGAAAATAGAATAATTCATATTGTGTTTAAAGTACCCATAGATAAATAATAATACTATAATAAGACTTGTTGACATTCCTTTCAACATGAAATTTTTCTTTTGCTTCAACCAAAAATGGTTTCATTGCTATGCAGTTCTGTTCACGTTATATAAATATATATTTTGTTCTTTTTGTGAGAATGTGTAAAATAACCTTGTTGTAATGTGCTATCCTGCATTAAAATGTCAGGCTAATGTTTGTGTTTTCCTTGTCATTCCTATTTGTAAAATAATAGTCAGCGGCTATTTGCAAAAAGCAAGAGTTGCTATTTACACTAAGTGAAAATAGCAGGAGATGCTATTTACACTAAGTGCAAATAACAAGAGATGCTATTTACACTGTGCAAATAACAAGAGATGCTATTTACACTAAGTGGAAATAACAAGAGATGCTATTTACAATAAGTGTTTATAGAATGTATATGCCATTGCCATTTACACTTTGTGTTTATAGAAGGTAGAAGGTGTTACTAAAAGTATAATGCTATTTACACAAAAAAATTAAGCATACACAGTTTATTTAGCAAGCCTTAGTGTAAACAAATTTTTAATAATAGTTTTTTGTCAATTACAGTTAAAAGATGGTATTTACACTACATATTAATAAACAGTAAATGCTGTTTACAGTACACATATGTGTTAATAGATGGTAGATGCTATTTACACTAATATAAGCACTATATGCCATTTAAACAAAATGTTAGCAGAAGGTACATGTATGATATTTATACTGTATTAATAAAAGGGATATATTTTCACTAAGAGCTGAAAGAAGCTACACCTAAATGTTGCACTACACCCATCTACTAAAACAAAATATACTAATCAGTGAAAAAAGTGCAGGATCAATTACTGTAGTAGAATTTTCAATCCTTGAAGACATCTATAGATATAACAATGTTAGGATTATATAATTTGTTCTAAAATGTATAGAAACATTATAAATTAAATCTATATAGAAACAGACATGACACATTTTAAAATAAACACAATTTATTTATTTTTTGTCATTCTCGCCATGAAAAGCATCATCGTCTGCTGCAAGGCCTCTCCATTCTGGAAAACAATCAAAAAACAAATAAAAACATATGAATGGCTAACTTGTAGTTGTCTCTGCATGGCTAAAACAACATTAACATGAAAAACTCACTTATGCACTTTACAATCTACCAGTAAGTTTGTGTTTAATGTATTTTAACACATCTATGTCTTTCTGCTGCATGGGTGAATTCATTTATTTTCTTCTTCTACAAGCGCTCTGCATTCTGGGAACATCAATTAATTTATTTGTTTATTAGTTGTCTCTACATATTATGCTGCATTAAAACAACCAACAACATTGTAACATGTTCCTGCTCCTGTTTCAGTGGAGAGCTAGGAATTTCCAACAACACAAGCAACAGTGATCTTTGGTGACAAGATGAAGGTTTGCCTAATGATGTGATGAGTTGAAAAATGTTTATACAGTACTACAATAGATTGTACAACAACATAATTGGAATGTTACTTTAACAAGGATTTAACATAGAAATATTAAACTATGAATATGTACAGCACTTAATACTTGTTCAGGACTATTTTGCACGAATTACTCCAGCAATGTGACGGTTGGTGGCACTGCTGATGAAGCCCAGGTTTCGCTAATAGTAGTCTTCTGCTCTTCTGTATTGTTGAATTTGGTGTCTCATATCTTTCTCTTCACAACCGTTTCTTTCATAATAGTTTTTGGTCAGGGGCGCTTGCTGGACAATCACATACAGGGATACCATGGGCCTCAAACACACTTTTTGCAGTGTGGACAGGTGCCAAGTCCTACTGGAAAATCAAATTAGCATCTCCATAAAGGTTTGATCTTTCCAGCAGGACTTGGACACCTGTCCACACTGCAAAAAGTACTAATACCTGATTTAAGGACCATGCTATGCCTGCATTTGATTGGCCAGCAAACTAACCTGACCTAAGACTCATATAATCTATAGTCAACAGAAAGATGTGAGACACCAGACCCATCAACACAGAAGAGCTCAAGGTTCTTATCAGAGTAACCTGGCATTCATAAGACCTCAGCAGTGCCATAAACCGACTTCCTCCATGTCATGTAACATTAGTGAAGTAAATCATAAAAACAAGAACTGATTGCTGTACTTGTTCATAGCTTTCAGTAGTCCAACATTTGTGTTATAAATCTTTTTTTATTGGTCTTAAGTAATATAAAAAAATTCTGAGATACTGAATTGAGTTTTCATGAGTTGTAAGCCACAATGATTAAAATGAAAAGAAATAAACACTTGAAATAAATCAGTCTGTGTGCAATGAATCTTTATAATAAATGAGTTTCACATTTCTTAATTGAATTACTGAAAGTAATTATCTTTTCGATGTCATTCTAATATATTTAGATGCACCTGTATTATTATAATATTATCTGTGTAATGGAGACTCAGACAACGAGGGATCCATTTGCAGCACATTTATTAGACACAGTCTAATCAGAAACACACAGTAAAGATAGATGACTGAATTTACAAGAGTAACAGGGCTTCCAGATAGACACTTGGGCAAGACACAATCGTAGTCGTAAAGCAGGCAAGGATCAGGGGCAAGCGGCAGGCAATACAGAGTCAAGACAGTCTGGGTTGGCAACAGTGGATCAAACGAGGAGTAGTAGAACGGTCAGAAATGTCAGCAGGGCAGAACAAGACTTCGCAATGGAGTGAGGGTGAATGCTGCTTATGTGTGTGTGCGTGTGTGTGATGAGTCTCAGGTGCAGCATAATCAGTGGGCCGGGGAGGATTATGGGAGATGTAGTGTTAGTAGTCTGGTGAGAGCGACCTCTGCTGGCCAGGGAGGGGAATGACTGGGACCGAGTCAGTGACAATCTGTAATCACATTTTCTAAAGAGATGTCTAGACATGCAGTGTAGAGTACCATTACAACTTAACTAACACTAGAAATGTCTACAGGAAACCTGAAGTATAGAGACAAGTGACATTTTGTTTATGTGAAAACTATTTTAAAAACGTAGTTTACCTTAATTAGGTATTTTACTCACTCTCAGACCATCCGAGGTGTAGGTGATTAATTTGGCTTTGACTTTCCAAAATATATTGACCATCAATTTGTATCATATGAATCCTCAAGAACCATGGGTAAAAATATGTTTACTGTCCCACTGGAGTACAAGGTAACCTACAGCTTGTGGCCTGAGGATGAGTAACATTTGCATTTGCATTGTTGGATGAACTGTCCATTTCATCTAATATGAGACAAATCAGCTACACACCTTGGATTTAATTTTAAAGTTAAATATTCATTCATTCATTTTCTTTTCGGCTTAGTCCCTTTATTAATCAGGGGTCTCCACATCAGAATGAACCGCCAACTTATCCAGTATATGTTTTACGCAGCGGATGCCCTTCCAGCCACACCCAACACTGGGAAACACCCATACACACTCTTGCACACACTCACATACACTACGGCCAATTTAGCTTACCCAATTCACCTATAGCGCATGTCTTTGGACTGTGGGGGAAACCGGAGCATCTAGAGGAAACCCACGCCAACACAGGGAGAACATGCAAACTCCACACAAAATGCCAACTGACCCAGCCGAGGCTCGAACCACCAACCTTCTTGCTGTGTGGCGAACGTGCTACCCACTGTGCCACTGCATTGCCCTATAATAAAAAATAATAAAAAAGTTTAATTCTGCATGGTATCATCAATTATTTGGCAACTAACCATTAGCAGAAAAACTTCACAACTTGACCCAGCAGTTTGTAGCATGACATAAATTGAACTCGATGTCCAGCCCTCCTGGATTTCTATTAACAAACAAGCTCATGTCAATGTGAAATTGCTGTTAGAAAGAAAAAGAGTCACTGTACAGCACTACAGTAAAAGGACAACAATTAAGAATCACACACACACACACACACACACACACACACACACACAAACCAACTACTCAAAAAAGTATACAAACTCTTCATTTATTTTGCATGAATGATTAAAAAAAAAGAAAACTAATGTACTGCATGCATGTCATGTGTTCACATCTGACAACAAATGAAGCAAGTAAGGAGCTGCAAACTGTCTTAGGCCTGATTCAAAAGCCAGATGCAGAACCAACATACACTACAAAATCTTGAACACAGTATAGCATATAATACATACCACCAATGCAACGTGAATTCATGTTGCTTTGCTGTACTTTTGGGTGAATTAGGTAGAAAGACTTTGTGCTTTGGAATGTTGAAAGCAACTTAAAACCGGTGACTGAACCTGCACACTGGTAGTAAAGCCCATTGGAAATACTGAAATTGCACCTGTGAAAAAAAGTTATTTAAAAAAGATGTGTATATCCAAAGTGATTATAGATGGAAAAGAGAAAAAAAACTATATAAATTATTTGCCTTATCATATATATTTGTGTCATATATATATATATTATTGCCCAAGAAAACATTGAAAGACAAACGCTTTAGTCTCTGATTTTAAGGCCAGGATGTGCAGATAATCATGAACAACCTAAACAAAAAGAAACAAAGTCAATAGTTATTAAATCACAATCAGTACACATTTTTATTCAGTATTAGATTGTGAAATTCTTAACTTAATATTGAATAAAAGGTAGTACAGATATTAAATTAAAATCACCCAGTAGGTGGTGGTAAGACACTTCTTAAGGCAAGATCTTAAGGCATTAATGGATCAGTAAATAATTAATGATAAAATTATTGATCCATTTATAGATGACCTCCTTACTAGGTAACATGAAAAGATTTAATATTTTTTAACTCATAATTAATAGTTACTAATAATTTAATAGTCTTAAAATTTATATATGCAATGTTAATATTTTCAGTTGTAAATTTTCCCAAGTATTTCATTCATTCAAAGGTAAACTGGAACTAACAATACACTAATACTTAACAGTATATTCTTCATTTCCTGAAAAACAATTAAACATCAACATCAGTTACTACCATTAGTAGAGAAAAATATTATTTAGTTATACCTGACACTTATATTATCACTTTAAACTTGTTTTTATGAAATCTCTCATACTGTTCCTGTTTTAAAAGTGTACAAATGCTGAAATTTAGAGAACTCACTAAATATGTGAATCTCAAAACTTCAACCTCAAGCCAAATTTATGCATATTGATTGAAGTGTGTGTATATAAAAAAATAAAAAATAAATAAAAAACAGCATGTGCTGGTAAGGCATGTTTAGATGCTGGTCTCAAAACGAGCAAACCTGCATCATCACCTACATCACCAGCATATATGCTGTTTTTTCAGCAGGAAAGCAAAGCAAAAATCAAAAAGGAATAAGGATGCAGCACGTAATCGATCAAACTTATAATATGAATATAATTTTGCTTAAAAATCTGATGTTCACATGCCAAAAAATTAGAATAGGAAGCATGGCAGCAGTGGAGATTAGAAAAATGCACTTGAGAAATCAATTTTACGTTGCATACAATATTGTGTGTTTGTAATTAATACAGGTAGAACACATCGTGTTACATAAATAGCTTTTTCGGGGGTATATCGCAGCGATATGCCAATTCAGTAATGCAAATCATGATTCTTATCATCCCTATTATTAGCATAATGTTATAAAACAAAACACACCATCTACGTGATGTGGAAATAACCAACTAAACACATAATACCACTTGTAACATCCATGACCGTTAAAAAAAAAACATATAACAGAACTATAAATAATGCAATGAAGTTAAAAACAGAACTTACCAAGAAATTTGCAGGTTAACGCGTTCCTCCGATTCATTTCAACGCATACATCCAACGTCTGATCGTTCCCATGATTCGGCTTGCACAAAATTAAAATATTCCCACCTTAATTTGACCAGCATTTGACCCCGATTGAGGCACATCGCGACAGTTTTGACCTTGGTTAAGCCTACCATGGGCGGAATTAGTGTAAATAGCTTTTGCTAAGGCGGGCTATTTACACTTGCAAATAGTCACTCTAAAAAATAATAATATTGCTATTTCATAACATACGCTGTAATTTTCTTTTACTGTATAAAGTCACTCAACAGAAACAGAAGTAGTGATCGATATTTAATCCACTGTGGCAACCACTGATAAGGCAGGGAATAAGCTGAAGGAAAGTGAGATTGGTATTCCACACTGAACTGAATAAACTCAATTTAATTGAGAGCAGGACATTTAATCCAATCAATTTGTGTAGCACCAACTAAAAAAACTATTTACACAAATGCAATTGAGTTGGTCCAACATGATTATTTATTATCTGTCTTAGATTTTGAAGTCTTTTTGTTGTATTTGAAGTTATTCTAAGAAAGCTGAAAGAGCCATTTTTAAGCATTATTTATGAGTTACATTCACAGTCGATTGAGACTGATCTCAGAACTCATTTTAGGACATTATTGCTCACTGAGCAAAGCAACACTGCAGTTTTGCTAATTAAGCTGCCAACACTCAAAGCATGAGTGCTTCTGCAAGATGGTAACCTCAAAACTCAAAGCATTACATGAAACTTTTCTAAATCTTCAAACTAAAGAGAAGATTAAACTCTAACAAGTTTTTCTATTAAATTCAAACACCTAAGATTACTTTTATTTTCAACATTTAATTCATTTTCATTTTGGCTTAGTCCATTTATTAATCTGGGGTTGCCACAGTGGAATGAACCACCAACTTATCCAGCATATTTTTTGCGCAAAGGATGGCCTTCCAGCTGCAACCCATTACTGCAAAACACCCATACACTCTCATTCACACACAAACACTACGACCAATTTTGCTTACCCAATTCACCTACAGTATAGCACATGTCTTTGTACTTGTGTGGTGTGGACTTGTATTTTGAACACGGGGAGAACATGCAAACTCAATACAGAAATGCCAACTGACCCAGCCAAGGCTCGAACCAGCGAACTTCTTGCTGTGAGGCGATCGTGCTACTTACTGTGCCACCGCTCTGCATTGTCAACAAAATTCAATCCCATGCAAATCATGCTGGGAACTACAAATCCTCTGACCAGGTAATTGGACCAATACAATTCCTTCATGTTTTCCCGACATAAAATGCTTAAGTTAACTTCATGGTTTACATATTTAAGTGGACTAAACATAAAACAAATAAATTGGCCAAAGAAATTACAAGAATTGTGTTGTTTCGGCTCATTTTAAACAGGTAGTTTGAACATGCAGCATAATTTTTTGAGTGTCCAATGTAAAAAAAAATGCAGGATTCCACATAATCCCTTCATGTTGTCTCAACACAAATTTTTTAAGTTAAATTAACAATTTTTACAAATATAAGTAAATTGAACATAAAACAATTAAGTTATCCCAAAAAAAGTAAGAATTGTGTTTCAACTCATTTTAAATAAGTAGTTAAAACAAACTGCAAATGTTATTTTTTTTGTGTAGTTTCACATATATTTTAACAGTTTCATATCAGGCTCTATTTAAAAACACTTGCTATTAGAAACTCTGGACTACATGTGTTACAAAATGTTTGAGGTACAGTTGAAGTCAGAATAATTAGCCTTTATTAGTCATTTTTTTCTCTTTCTCAAATACTTTCACTCTCAGGATGGCGCCGCGGATGGCTGCCTCGGTGTGGAGCTCTTCAGTGTTTGCACTATTTCTGTTAGTCTGTCCTGTTTTATGTTTATCAAACACGATCAGTTATACCAGGGATGAGCTGCTGAACATTTGGCAGTGCACACCAACTAATCACCAACTGGATTTTGATTTCTCTGGCGTTTTGCGGAACATTGTCATCGGCGGAGCAGCTGCTTTGTGGAAGAAATACAAGACCCGGCGGCGTGGAAAAAGAGCTGGCGCGCTCGTCAGGCTGAGACAGCGCGGCTTCAGAACAGCGATGCCTAGCATCCATCTAGCGAATCTCCGCTCGCTTCCTAACAAAATGGACGAACTACTTCTGCTCTCATGCGAAAACAAGAACTTTAACAACTCTGCTGCGCTGTGTTTCACAGAAACCTGGCTGAACGAAGCCATTCCGGACAGCGCATTACACTTACTGGACTTTCAGCTGTACAGAGCAGATTGCGATACGGAGTCAACGGGCAAAACACGCGGTGGTGGGACATGCTTTTACATCAACAGGAGATGGTGTACGGATGTAACTGTGTTAAAGAAGATGTGCTGTCCTGATGTGGAAGCGCTTTTCATTAACTGTAAACCGTTTTATGCACCGCGGGAGTTTTCCTCGTTCGTTCTTGTCTGTGTTTACATTCCACCACAAGCACACGGGAGGACTGCGTTACAACAGCTGTCTGATCTGATCACAGAGACTGAACAACGACACCCGGACTCTGCTTTTATCATTCTCGGTGACTTTAATCAGGCAAAACTCACACACGAGCTGCCTAAATTCAAACAGCACATCACATGCCCCACCAGAGACAATAACATTTTGGATCATTGCTACACCACAATAAAGGATGCATATCGCTCTGTCGCCAGAGCAGCTTTAGGACTCTCCGACCACTGCCTGGTTCATCTTATACCAACTTACAGGCAAACACTTAAAACTACTAAGCCAGTATTAAGGACTGTTAAGAGATGGACCA
>CAIGQZ010027068.1:11909825-11923652 GCA_903798205.1 Danio tinwini | reverse complement strand
ACCGGGAGGGAGGGGGTGGGTGTCGCGGATGAAAGTGAGGAGGTCGCCTCTATGGGCGTGCCCGGCCCTGAACACACGTCGACCACAACAGGAAATAAAAAAAAACTGCAACTGCGATAAATGCGTTAAATTTTTTTTACGCGTTAAATATTTCTAATTAATCACGTGTGTTAACGCTCTAATATTGACAGCCCTAGAAATTATGAGATATTACACTTCACTTGTATACGCCGTTCGTTTGAGTAAAATGTCATTACTTGAAATTAAAGTTTGAAACTGTCGCTGGCGTCACCATGGCCCGGGACACACCAAGCCGACAGCCGGCCGTTGAGCAACGTCTGCCCGTCGGTCAGGCAAGTTTGTATGTTATGTTTCACGCGTCGCTGATGATGTGTTCAAAAACACAAACTGACCCCAGGCTAGAGGTCTGCATTCCCGGGGCTGTTCCACGGGAGCCGACCTGTTTTCTTGAGCGCGGGAATAAATTTCCGGATAAAACGCGGTAGCTGTCGGTAACTCTAGTGTAATTTGAACCGGAGCGGGCGGCCTAACCTCCCGAGAGAAAGAACGCGCGCTCCCGAGAGAGAGAGTTTTTTTTATTATTATATACAGTGAATGTTACTTTTTTATGTAAACTTTATAAATGCTTTGGCAATAAATTTGCAACATTTGTCATGCTAATAGAGCAACTATTGAATTGAATAGAAAGAATGAGATCGAAAGAGAAAGAGAGCGCGTCCGCCGTGCTGTGTGTGTGCGCGCGCGCTGTATGCTGTGTGTGTGTTTGTGTGTGTGTGTGTGTGTGTGTGTGTGTGTGTGTGTGTGTGTGTGTGTTTGAGTGAGAGAGAGAGAGAGCTACTGCTTTGCACTAACGTTTCTGCCCTTTTTGCACGCAGTTTGTACGCAGCAACGCTGCTCTGCTTTGGCAATACGAATGTACAGTTATTTGCCATGACAATAAAGCACCTAAATGTGAAATGTGAATGTGAGAGCGCATCCGCCATTTCAGTCCCGCGCAGATCTCTACCCCAGGTCAACGCAAGGCGACGACACGTCTGCTTTCGTCGCTGCTAGTTCTGTGCCATCAGTTTGGTGTGTCCCGGGCTTTAACTGTCTGCACAACTGCCGGTAACTTGTGTGGTAGTGGTGTGCTTTTTACAAGGTTAGTCAGCATGCATGGCTGTGTCTGACCACTGGTTTTAAGGCCAGAAACTAGTCAACGGCAGCTTTTCCTAATATATTAAATGGGCAGAGGATTAAAAATAAAAACATAGTACCACTGTATCCCACGAGTATGTGTGAAAACACCCACTGTTTCTGCACCTAAGTTTTTTAACGAATTGTGGGATCACTTAAAATGTTTTAGAATTGATTTTATATTATATTTGGTATTTTTAGAACATCAGTGCTTAATAAATGTTTTCATAATCTTGTAATATGTTATATGAGGCATATTAGATCTATGATGCTAAATAAATGAAGCATAGATATTAATATTTGTTATTGCAATGCCTTTATTTTAGTGAGTTAAGTACACAGTCTGTTATTTCTGCATAAGCAACGCCTTGTCAGATAGACAGACTGCTCTGATCAGAGGAGCACAGATAAACTACCGTATTTCCCCAATTAATCGCCATTCTGCAATTAGTTATTTTAAATGCCTGGGGTTATAATCCATTTTGCGTATTAAACAGCCACCTGAATAACCACCAGGGTGATTATTTACATTATATTGAGGTAAACACAAAATCAACTAATAATTCAAGCTAAATAATTTCTTTTGTGTAATTTTCATTTTTATTTTTGTTGCAGGCAGAGTCTGTGTATGTGGACACTCACTATTTGCCCTCTCTTCAGTTTCTCTAGTCTGTCCTCCACAAGCAGAGACTCACTGATAGACCGCTGTTACCAGTTCTAGGGCTGACATATCCACCCACGTCCACACCGCAAGTGTATCCTTTACAGGTATGCAAGTTTTCCAAATAAAATAAATCACATTGTCCTTAAAGGTGTAGTTACCTTAACCAAAGTCCTCAGTTATGGGAAAATGTACTGGAAATGCAAGTTGTGCAAATTCACAACATCAAAAAGATTGGACCTGCTGAAACACAGCAGGCTAAAACATGAGCATTTAGGTCGAGTCCACTCCATACCCTGCCTCTATGCAGATTGCCCTTGCACCGTCAAGACATGGGGTGCATTAAGGACACATTTGTCAAGGCATCATTCTCAGTCAACCCAGCCAGGAAACATCCTGTCATTTACATGCATTGTCTGTAATTCATGCTCTTTTGACAATGAGAGACATTTTTTTGAACATCTTGGTGGCCATCTCAAAAAGTTTGAAACTGTGCCATGTGTTTTTGATGGTTGTGATTATAAGACCAACAAATATACAACATTTCACAGCCACAAGAGTAGAAAACACAACCCACATTCATTGGAAGATTTCAAGACCAATGTTTTTTATTAACAACAAAACAACCTGGACGAAGAAAGTGATTTTGTCAAGGATGAAAATGACTATGGCTCAGTCCTTGAGGAGAATGAGGACTTCAACAAAATTATAACTAAAAGAGTGGGGTTACTCCTCCTGAAAATGGAAAACATTTTTAATGTCTCCAATTCATGCATTGATGAACTAGTAGAGGAATTTCATTTCCTTACAGCATCTGCATCTGGCCCTGTCATTAAAGAAATCATTCTGAGTACTTTGAGAAAACATGGCTGTACATTCCAAGACTTGGTGATATCAGAACTGGTCAAAGACCTTTGCCGGCTAAGCCCTGTCTGTGCTGCTTTACGAGTGGATGGGCCTTTTAGCAGTAAGTTTAGGAGAGAGCAATTCAGTAAGGAGCATTTCTCATCGATTGAACCAGTTGAGTACATAATTGATAGTACAGAGAAAAAGTCATTTCAGTATATACCAATCCTCCCATTCTTAACTCAACTTGTGAACAACAGACACATTCAAAACACAATATTACAAACCAAAAAGCCATCTGATGCCTCTTCTGGATACAAATCTTTTCATCATGGATCTTTACTAAAAGAAAACAGCTTTTTATGTGAGGATGAACTTAAACTCCCCCTCATATTATATATAGATGACTTTGAGATATGCAACCCTCTGGGTACATCTCGCAAGAAGCATAAAGTCACAGCAGTGTACTGGGTGTTTGCAGACATACATGCCACGTCGAGATCTACACTGACTTCCATTTACTTAGCCATTTTGTGCAAGGCAAATGATGTCAACCAGTATGGCTATGCAAAAGTTTTGGACCCACTGCTCAGAGATTTGAAGTCCTTTGAAGATGATGGTATTTTTGTTTCAAGTCTGGCCAAAGTGGTCAAGGGCACTGTACTTGCTGTTGTCGCTGACAATCTTGGTGCTCATTCAATAGGTGGCTTTGTTGAAAGCTTTTCAGCTTCACATTTCTGTCGCTTTTGCATTGGAGAACGATCACAGATCCAGGAGCATGAAGTAGGAGAAGGACTGTTTCCTCTACGGACTAAGCCTAACTATGCCATGCATGTGAAAGCAGCACTGTCTGATCCAGCACAAGGTCACCACTGTGGAGTTAAAAGACAGTGTCCCATCTCAGACAGACTCCGTAACTTTCATGCTACATCAGGTTATCCCCCTGATGCTTTGCATGATTTGCTCGAAGGGATTGTACCTTTGGAAATATCACTCTGTCTTGATGTGTTAATCAAAAAGAAATACTTCTCTCTTCAGGAGCTTAACCATTCCATACGTTGCTTTCCTTACAAATGGAGTGACAAAACAAACTGTCCACAACCCATTGCCCCAAATTTCTACCTACGAAAAAGCATAGGAGGTAACGCACATGAAAACTGGTGTTTGTTGAGTATGATGTCACTCATGATTGGCGACAAAGTCCCAGAAGATGAGCCTGCTTGGGAGGTTTTGATGACCATAAAAGATGTTGTGGAGCTTGTCATGGCTCCTCACCACACAGATGAGACAATAGGATACATGCAAAGTAAGATCTCAGAACACCGTTACAGATATTTTGAAGTGTTTTCAGAAGAGAAAGTTCGACCAAAACACCACTTTCTTGAGCATTACCCATGGCTTACAACTGTTTACGGGCCACTTGTACATTTCTGGACTATGCGGTTTGAAGCCAAACATCGATTCTTTAAAAGGATTGTGAGACAGACTGGGTGTTTTAGAAACATACTCATGACAATGGCAAGAAAGCACCAATCGATGATTGCGTATCATACCAACAATTGCAACAACCAAATGCCAGCACTGTCAGTGTCCCAGAGGACTCTGGTGGCAGTTGATGTTCTAAAAGATGGCATTAAGGAGTCCTTTGCAAGGAAGTTCCCTGGGGAAGTGTTTGTGAACATGACAAATAAAGCAAACATTTTAGGCACAGACTATAATATTGGCATGATGCTGCCATTTGGTTCAACAGGAGGCCTACCTGACTTTGGAGAAATCCAGCAAATAATCATTGTGCACGAAACTCCTGTCTTTGTTCTGAAATTGCTCAGTGGTTGGTATTGTGAACATCTGAGGAGCTTCAAAGTAGAACCCACAGGAGAGACAGAAATCCTTAAACATTCTGAATGTAAAGAAACATACCCCTTGGCTGCATACAATACAGCAGATGGCAGAATGGTGACCCTTAAACATTTCATTTGCACATCAGAGTAAGTGTAATGGGTTGATTATTTATGTTGTCATATCAAATATGTATGCACGTTTCAAATAGTTATTGAAACAATTACTTAACAGCTGTATGGCCAGGAATCCTGTCTTATATATTTATTGTAATGTTTATTTAACAGGGACGATACATACAATATTGCCACAGAAAATGGGAAAATGTGTGATACTTACTCTCCTCTTTCTTCTTTCCTCATCTACCTCTTCTTAAAATAATAATGACAATCAAAGATTATTTTGTGAAATTTCCACTGCACTAAATATCCGTTTATTGCTTTGGCAGAACAATATTGAAGCAAACCTATGCAAGTAAGCTCATTAACTATTAATAACCTGTCTCAATTTCTTTTCTTTCTCTGTCTCTACAGCTAAAGAAACACACTACAATCAACAATGGCGGTCCAGTTAAGAGTAATTTTAGAAGAACACAACATTCAAAAATTGAAACTTCGAACAGGAATTCCAAATACATTGGAAGATCTTGTTTCCATAATTACTGCAACTTTCCAATTGCATGGGGAAATTGGACTACTATACCAAGACAATAACTTTGACAATCAGTTTTTCAGTGTCACCTCAACTGCTGACTTGTATGACAAGGCCACTGTTAAAGTGATCCTAAAAGAGCCGACAATCACCCTTGACCTACACCCAGTATTTGAATCATCTACATTGAGTACAGTGAGCACCCATCCTGCAAGTACTACTGAAACAGACATCTGCCCTGCAGATCATGATGCATCCTCAGAGGTGTCAAACTGCGCATCTTCAAGTTCCAGTGATACCATTATTCTTCCTGATTCATGTCGCTCTGCTGCATGGCCAGTGCCATTTCAAGTACCAGAGTTCTCCAGAGACATAAAACTAATCCTCGCAGAGGCAAACAACTCGTATCATGCCACTGGAAGACACTTCATGGATGCCAGTATGAAATCAGCAATAATGCAAGAACTTGCAAAAGTAATTTTTTCATACACTGCTTACCCAACCAATGAGCAGATCCTGTCAGTTGCTGAAGCCTTGGTTTCTAAGTTTCCTTGTCTTAGGGAGCCAGGATCATTTGCAGGATTATATGGCTGGCAGCAGCGCATAAAAAACAAGATGCACAATTACCGTGCCAAGCTAAGATCTTGAAAATATTCTTACCCGGAAATTGAAATCAACACCCTAAAAAGGAAGCTTCCAGCTGATGTAGGGCCTTTAAAAAGTATAAAAAAGCCCAAAAAAGCAGAGGTTAATTACCTCCCTCCGCACCCTACTGGTGAAAGCCAAGAGACACTGGAGAAAGAGAGACTTGAATTAATTTGTGAAATTACAAAGAAAAACAATGCAAAGATAATTGCAGATAAAATGAATAAAACCTTCTCTAGCCGAAGAATTGAAGTGGTCAGCCTGAGCCCCTCTGTTGGTGTGTTTAAAGAAAGGTGGCCAGCATTATTCACTGAGGCTCAGGTGAGAATGTTTCATATGTTTTTTCTTTCCACTAAGATACTTTCATGTGATTACTATGAGATCTGGTCTGTCATTTAAAATATAATTTTTGGTCCCTTTACTTCCTAGATCAAGGAGGAGTTCAGACGCATCACAACAGTTTCCTTGGAGGAGACATTCCTGCGGAAGCTTGATGAGTACACACCTGGTCTTTCGCGACTAATGCATGCCAAAGGAGGAGCAGCTGGTTGCAAGATGCGTCCTCTGCTGGAGACTTTACCTGTATGTTATTTTATTTTTTCACAAATATATAATTATTAATATGAGGGAATTAAAAGTGAAATAACTTGTAAACAATTGCTTTGTTGTGTTAAGTTAAGCTCTTTATCAACTTAAACTACCTTTTAACATCAATGTGTGAATTCGGTCTTATCCATCCATTTTCTTTACTGCTTTATCCATTCAGGTCATGAGAAGCTTGAGCCAACCCAGCATTTGTCAGGCAAAGGGGCAGGGTTCACCCTGGACAGGTCGCCAGTCTAGTGCAGGGCCGGAATTCAGTCTTAGTATATGTAAATCACTCCCCACTCCCACACTAAATTGTATCTCCCTACAGACACAGAACATTGAGAAAAAAAAGAGATGCTGTTGTCTGCTGCCTCATTAACTACCTCGGTGAAAGACAAGAAGATCTTTTCCATGACAGGCAGGTATATCATATTGATAACAGATTCTTGATTAACTCAAGGGATCCTCCTCATCTCATATCCCCCTTTTCCTTTTGTCTTCTACTCCCCTCTGCTCTCCTTTATATAAACTGAAATATATTGAAACAGCATCTTAAAATAAAATTGTGTATGCTTTTTGTTTGTTTCTTTTTAACATGTAGGAATGTGAGGAGTACACAGACAAAACGATGAAGGTGATTGTGAAGCACAATGTCATGGCTGAGGAGGACGATTTGTCTATTGTGAACGAGGGAAACCAAGTGATGGAAGGATGTGGAAGCCGAACAAAGGCATGCATACTGCTGATGGGACTCATATATGCAATCAACATTGAATATCCAAAGGAGCTGAAGAACACGTTTGAAGCTTTTCAAAAACTTTTTTTGGAAATTGATGGGGCAAAACTACCGAAGAAGGTCCACAGCCTCAAAAATAAGCTCATGCAATAGACATTTCCACTCTTGTTTGAAGAGGATCTTTTGTTCGGACATACATTGAAGGAGTTGTAATGGAGTGTAGTTTTATTTTTATTTTTTCTTCCCTCATTTGCTCCACACACAGACACAAACACATCCACTGTCTCTCAGCCCTCTCCATTGCTCTGCGTTTTTAACCATATTGACAGAAAAGGAATACCAATAGAAAGTGGCCTGAAGAATTTTGATCTCTCCTATTCTCTTTTCTTCCCCATTTGTTTGTATCTGTTATTCTCATCCTATCTGCGAAAGTGAGAGCAAGCACAAAAACTTGAGAATGTTGGTATTTTGTTTTACTTTTATCCAGATGTTTGATACTGTATCATCTGCATGCACAGAAACAACCATGAGTTTGTAAGTGTGCTTTTGGCTTTTAAAATAGAATAAGTGGCCTCTGAAAGTGTTATATGCAAGTACAGTAGGCAATTATCCAGAAACAACTTTTGAAAATTTGAAAATTATCTTAGTGAGTTATAAAACAGGTTTATTTGTTCATTGTTGTGTGAAGCTATTGTACTTTTATTAAGCACTTTATTCTGTGTTTTTAGATACAAGAAAATTTTGATGTGATTGGACATCCAGCTCTAATTTCCTCACTTTTCCTTTTTTTTTTTTTGCCTTCTTCTTTCCTCACTTGTCTTTTCCGCTCTGATCTGGATGTCCTAAAACAGGGATATGTTTTATTATCCAACATTATTGAAACAACATTTCAAACTGTTGTCTTAATGAGTTATAACACAGGTTTATTTGTTCATTGTTGTGTGGAGCTGTTGTACTTTATTTAGCACTTTATTCTGTGAGTTTTGATAATTTGGTGCATCATTGCTGCATATAAGCAAGGCTGTTCAGTTATTTGTTTTATGAATGTACCTGGACAACAGACCACTGGTCAGTTACTGTTGTGTAAACCTGAAGAGACACAAAGAGTTTAGTCTAAGAGTTTAGATAAAATAACATCTTTATGTGATTGGACATCCGGCTCTGCTCTGATCTCCTCACTTCTCCTTTCATTTTCTTTTTTTTTTTTTGCTCACTTCTTTTCCGTTCTGATCTGGATGTCCTAAAACAGGAATATGTTTTATTATTCAACATTATTGAAAAATTTGATAGATTAGGGAGTTATAAAACAGGTTAATTACTTGAAATGTTGTGTAAAGCTGTTGTGCTGCACTATATATTGAGTGTGATTTAGGATTTTTTGGAATAAAAACATTGAGTTGAAAACCAATCTGAAAGTCTTTATTGTAGAGGTACATTTTACCTTCTCTAAATAAGTAATTGTTATTAACTAACTGATATTAATAAACTTTGATTTAAAGAGATAATTTTTACCTAATAATTAGCTGTTGAATATATACATAAATGTGAGGTATTTATTACCCAATTTATGTAAGTATTTAATAACTTTTAACTTCAGATAGTTTATACTCAATATATGAGGTTAAATCTACCCCACCAAAGTCGATGCAAATTGTTACCTCAGATTTATTGGGTAAATTCTATAGATTACTTTTTTACAGTGTAATACTCATTTGTCATTTTATTACTTATATCCTTGACCAGCAAATCAGAAATGTTTGCTGGCCAGCACTTTTGGTTTAGTTTTTACAGCTACTGTGAACTCCAGTCAAAAACAGCGCTCATCAGTGCAAACGCGGGGTTGGAGAGTTCCATTTTTGTGCGGAGGGGGACTTTAAATTTGATTGACAAACTTACAATAATTAAAGTGTTCTGTTAATCAACAACATTAAATTACATTCATATTCCACCTTACACCCGTTGCATGTTTTCAATGCAGTTTTTTCTTTGCTGCTATCTCCGTGGTCTCTGCAGGGGGAGGCTAAGCCTTCCCTAGCCTTACACACGCTCCGCCTATGGTGAATTGGATAAGCCGAAGAAAAACAAGTAAAGTTTATTTAGTTTATTTGTAGTTTAAAATAATAAAATCAGTAGTAGTTGTTGTAATAATCAGTATTAGGGTGACAGTGTAGCTGTTGTAAAAGTAGTAATGGTAGTGTAGTTGTAATAGTAGTTTTTTTTAGTAGTAGTATAGACGTTCTTGTTGTTGACGTTTCCAAGGGGCCCCCAGAGTTTCTATTTAGGGCCACTTTCACATTAGTCTGAGACAACCACAACCACCCTCCCCCCTTCACTTTCATCCATGACAACACTTACCCACCCCCACCGCTCATCCGCAACACCATCAGAATGTTGTCATATGGCCTGTACCAACCAGCAGCATCTCTGGTTATATAATATTAGCAGTTACCAGGCACGTGCACACATAGGGCTCAACTTTTGCCTTTTTGTGATTAAAGAAAGTGGCCCCCGACCCCCCACCTTCACTCCCCCCTGGGTCTACACTTTACAAAGACACCTCAAACTTCGCCCCAACACTAAGTCCCCTACCACTCCACGCCTCCTTTACTTCTCGATCGTTTCCCTGCCCCGCTCATCTCTGTAAAAATATGTGCCATAAAAGGACCCTGCACGGTCCTGGTAGTTGCATAGCAAGAGAGTAGCTGCTGGTGTATTAGTTGTGACTGGAGTAGCTGTCCACTGTTAAAAACTGTCCCGTTAAAAAAGCGGTAAGTTACTGGCAGCATAGTTGCCAGCAAGTTACTGTTAAATTAACAGCATCTTGCTGTTGCTCTGTAAATTAACAGTAAAATACTGGCAGCTGCAGTTGCCAGCAATGTACTGTAATTTTGCAGTTTGTTGCTGTAAAAATACATGAACTACTTTGATGCAATACTCAAGTAAACTCATTTTGTTCACTGAAAGCAACTCCCTCAAATTGCCCAACTGCTGTATGAGTTTATAAAGTAATGTGCTATATATGCTTAGAAACTTACTTTTAATGATAACTTATTTTAAAAGTTCTGTTCACCCCAAATGTCTTAAAATTCACAGCAGCACACACACGTAAAGCTGGAATTACCAGAGAGATTCTTACTGCATCAGCAACTAAACAACCACTGTCTTTAATTAAAGAAACATGGAAAATAACATCAGCAATTTATTGTTCATCTTTGACTCAAACACTGGCTCTACTATCCTCCACAATGGTGACACACAGAAGAAATTTGCTTCAGGTTTTACAGAAAAATATTGTTTTTTCCTTGATTTTACGATAAACTACTGGCAGCTATGGTTGCCAGCATTCTACTGTTTTTTACAGTCTATTTCCGTTGTTTAAATTAACATTATATTACTGTTAAAATACATTTATACACCGTGTTTTTACCTCTCACACCTTTAACCCTTTAAACCCCAGACCAAATATCCCAGTTTTAATTGAACACTTGCGAGTGTCCACACTACAAAGTGTTCAAGAAACATGGAGCAAAGCTGCAGTAAATTAATTAATTAAATGACTAATTACATAATAATTGACAATTAGCGATAAACAAATGAAGAAATACTGAAGGGAAAAAACAAGAACAGAACATACAAAAACTAAAACTTCAGTCACAGCTTTGTAATGAAATAACTTGAAGTGCAACAAATGATTAAATAATTTTAATTATCAGCTGATGAATAAACAACTGTACAAACAGCATCACCAGCTACACTTATTACTAAAACATTTATTTTTGTATAACATCTACTAAAGTTGGAGCGATGCAGTGGTGCAGTAGGTAGTGCTGTCACCTCACAGCAAGAAGGTCACTGGTTCAAGCCTTAGCTGGGTCAGTTGGCATTTCTGTGTGGAGTTTGCATGTTCTCCCTGCGCTCCCTCCGTGTGCTCCGGTTTCCTCCACAGTCCAAAGACATGCGGTACAGGTAAATTGGGTAGGCTAAATTGTCCATAGTGTATGAGTGTGAATGTTTGTGCATGGACGTTTCCCAGGGATGGGTTGTGGCTGGAAGGGCATCGCTACGTAAAACAAACGCTGGATAAGTTGGCGGTTCATTCCGCTGTGGCGACCCCGGATTAATAAAGGGACTAAGCCGAAAAGAAAATGAATGAATCTACTAAAGTTTTTGTGGAGATAAAGGTCAAAATTTTAGGTCACCATCATGGAGAATAGAGTTTGCTTTAGTTGGGCTCTTAGCCCTGACATTTTAAACATTAATTTATTTTGGCTGCTGCAACTTTTAAGAACTTTGTTTAATAAGCTTTTTTGATATGGCAAGCAAGCCTAAAATAAAAAAATAAATAAGACCTGGTGATGTTCATATAGTTTTTAACAAGGCAGAACCTGTTCTAATATAATTCACTGCTTATATCCTATGTTTAATTCATTGTTATAACGTAATATAACATGCGTGTATGTGGAATTGAACTCTGGAAGTTTTTAAGTTTTATCTTGCACTTTGCTCTATGGTGTAAGTTGCACTCAAAGAGACATCAAGAATCAACATATGAACCTCAGCAACGGTGACAACTAACAAAATTAACAGTTTAACTCACAAACTGGTTACTGTAAGTCTAAACATAAACAGCAGAATCAAACACAGATAAAAAAAACGGTAAGACCATTATATTACATAATTTATTCATGCCGCAATGCATGCTGGGTGTGGCACAGTACATAAATCCCAGCATGCATTGGGGCATGAATAAATTATGTAATATAATCTATTCTTAAACATTTTAACTGTTACTATTGTTAAGGTACAAGGTCTGATTCATAAGGTCTGAGTGTGTCTGTGTCATAACTGAACTGGTTTTGTATGTTATTTCATAACTTTGTAAAGGATTAGGTATCTTTCCTGTTTTCACTTCTCAATAATATCTGTAATGAGATATAAAAACTATTGCATGAGGCCAGGCACTTAGACCTTTAAAAAAACACTTATCAGAACAAAACTTGGCGTATTTACCTTTTGACTTATCAGATTTATTGCTATTATGAAAGTGTTTATTAAACTCAGTATTACAGCAGCTGGTGAGTATAAAGCTATGATTTCAAGGGTAAAGAGCCCAACTAAACCAGCCCCTCACTCCATTATGGTGACACAAAAAACCCACCTAAATTTCTGTTGGTTCTAATGTTTATTAAACTCTGTATTACAGCAGCTGGTGAGTATAAAGCTATGATTTCAAGGGTGAAGAGCCCAACTAAACCAGCCCCTCACTCCATTATAGTGACACAAAAAACCCACCTAAATTTCTGTTGGTTCTAGTGTTTATTAAACTCTGTATTACAGCAGCTGGTGAGTATAAAGCTATGATTTCAAGGGTGAAGAGCCCAACTAAACCAGCCCCTCACTCCATTATGGTGACACAAAAAACCCACCTAAATTTCTGTTGGTTCTCAATAAGAATGGTATGGAAGTCAAAGCGGTCAGTAATAAGTGAATCTGCTGTTATTTGTGGAGTCATTTCACGAGTTCACACTTACAGATATTTGACTGAATAAAATATGCGTATTTGGAGTGCTGTCCGGGGAGAGGGCTCTGAGCTCGGGAAGACACCCTAACTTGTGTAATTCCCCTATCAGCATCGAGAGATAGGGTCCGAGCGCAGTGTATAGCTTGGCTCCAGAACGCTCCCCAAAGATGCAATTTACAGAAGGACAGCAGCCAGACAGATTTCACGGACCCCCAAAATTTGCTAGACTTTACAGCATTGGGAAGGAGAGAAACATGGCTCCGGTGGGAGCGGACAATGCTGTGCAGTGATGTAGATGGGACTCCTTTTGGAGCTGTTAATACTTGGTAGAGATGAAATATAAATGTGAACTCCAGAAGGAGCAGCCACTGCTGAAGCAGTAATCTGTGGTGGTGTGATATGACTTCTATATTTATAATGATTGGAACTAAATGTAAACTCCAACGGGAGTGGTCAATGCTGAGGCAGTGATCTAATAGTGCTATGTACGTGTGGGTTCCTGTGGGAGCAATCTGCAGTGATGTAATCTGTACTGTATGTGAGCTCCTGTTGGTAGTGGTTGTTGCTGTGACGATTATCTATAGTGATGCGATTTATATATAGACTCCAGAGGGGAGGGGGGGGGGCAGTCACCATTGAGGCAGTGATCTATGATTATGCAATGTATATGTGATCAGTTACGGCTGTGAGAGCGATCTATAATGTTTCAAATGAAGCCAACACTGCTGTAGCAGAAATCTGCAGTGATGCAAAGTATATATGAGTTCAGACAGCAGTGGTTACTGCTTCTGCAGCAAGTACGGAGGGTATAACGGTAGCGATGTGCAAATATGGAAGCATATGTACTAAGCAATGTATATGTGAGCTCATGCAGTAGTAAGATCTATGATCTATTGTGATCTATAATGATTATGTGTGTACGCTGGCTCCTGAAAGCAGTCACTGATGTGGTAGTGATCTATGAAGATCTAATGTGTATATGGGCCCCTGTGGTAGCAGTCACTGCTGTGGCAGTGATCTATGAAGATCTAATGTGTATATGGGCCCCTGTGGGAGCAGTTACTGCTGTGGCAGTGATCTATGAAGATCTAATGTGTATATGGGCCCCTGTGGGAGCAGTCACTGCTGTGGCAGTGATCTATG
>CAIGQZ010027068.1:11887117-11908667 GCA_903798205.1 Danio tinwini | reverse complement strand
TAGCAGTGGTGCATGATAATAAGGTGTGCGTCTCCTGTAGGAGCAGTCACTGCGCTAGCAATGATGCATAATAAGGTGTGCGTCTCCCATAGAAGCAGTCACTGCACTTGCAGTGGTGCATGATAACAAGGTGTGCGTCACCCATAGGAGCAGTCACTGCAGACTTTGCTGCGGCCGGATGGAAGCTCGTTCTCAGCGACTGAAGGAGTGGCAGCGTTGCTGGAAGGACGGCGGGCTCGTGTTAAGACCGCGGCCTCTGTTGATATGCTCTGCCGAGTGCTGATGCGCAGGACGTCGGCTTGGAGTTGCAGGAGGAGGCGTGTCATCCTCATGGAAGTTTGCTATTTGGACATGGTTACAGCAATAGGATGTGCCAATGCAGAAGTTAAGAGAAAATGGAGGTATGACATGTTCGACTATTTATAGTGGTTTGGTCGTGTGCTGGTTGAATAATAGAATGATTGTGTGTGATGAATTAGCCTTGTCAAAGACTGACCGTGCTCCTCCCGACATTTGTTTATAAAACATCACTTAATGATCCTCTGCTGAAACTGAAAGTGATTTATTTAAATAGATTTTATTTAACATTGTAACTAAAGTTACTCTTTGTGTTTCTTGTTTATCTTTCCTTCAGCGATAGTAATTATTAACAGCAGCAGGTGTTCATTAGTGTCTGAATTCACCCATTTGTGTTCATTAACTCTGTCAGGTGAACTATATTAGTGAACTAGTGTACATAATAGTGAACAAGGGTGCAAAGTGTGATTTCAAACACAGACTTGAAACATCAAATCTGAGCTCCGTTTACTCACAGTTTACTGCTGTTGGTTACTTTCTCGAAAACAAATGTTATCCAGAATGCACTGTTTTTAACTGAATACTACTTTTTTAGTGAAAAAACATTATTTTACTGTTGAATCTGACCGTTTTTTAACAGCAATTTTTTGTGTATAGTAATAGTTAAAGTAGTGTTTGTAGTAGGAGTAGTAGTAGTAAGAGTAGTAGTAGTTGTACTTGTAGTTGTAATAACAGTATTTGCAATAGCAATAGTAGTGGTGAAAGTAGAAAGAAAATAGTAAAGAAGTAATAGTAGTAATAGTAAAAATAGTAGTACATTGTAGAGAGTTTCCTCTGAATAATGGTCAGATAGGTTGTTTGTGCAAAGAGGTTTTATTCATTTAAATTATTTAGAAAATTTTATAGTGCTTTTTACAATGTAAATGGTGTCAAAGCAGCTTAACATAGACGCAGAAAAGCTATAATATTTCACATTGTGGGACATTCTAGCAGTTCAGGCAGCCAGGAGAGTAGTGTAGAATGCTGGTGTAGTTCTAGTTAAATTGAAACTGCTTCAATTCAGTTTAGTCTGAATGTCACTGTTGAAGTTCAGTCCGGTGTAATGCAAACTGATCCACTAATGCGCCGCTCCACCAGTCCCAACCAAGGAAGCTGGAGGCAACAGTGGCAAGGAACAAACTTTATAGAACCAATTGACACAAGTGAAGAACATTTCTCCTCTGGCCAAATGTCTTGTGCAGAGCTGCAGTCTGGGTGCCGGAGGTTTGAAAGCAATAGACATTCATCATGGGGTCTCATGCTCTTGACTCATCCATGACAATGACAACTATCTGCTCAGAATACTGACCAACAATTTTGTAGACTCCAGGATTAGAAGAAAATGCTGTTTAAATTATGTCTTTATAGTAAGCGTTCCTGGCTCAGGTTGCTCCAATTACTGCAGCCTAACAACCCTTTAGAGGAGTTGGATTTCAAAAGTTATGTCTTTTATGTGTATGCTAATACAGAGTGCAAAATGTCTTTAATCTAGTTTCAAACTGACAGAGTGTGTCTGCCTTCAGAACTGTGCTAGGAAGGCTGTTCCAAAATTTAGGTGGCAGAAATAAGAAGGATAAACAACTCCATTAAATAACAGCATTACCAGCTTCACTGATTACAGTTTGACGTCATTTCTGTCTTATCTGCCAGAATATTTGATAATTAACGGAAGTTTTTATTTTTTATTGAAAATATTTCATTTGACCTCACCATCACGGAGATCAGAGGCTGCTTTAGTTGAGCTCTTGAACCTTTACTCGTCTATCTTAACGTTTCTCTGAATGTTATAACTGTGTGTGAAACTCATCAGTTGTAGCAAGAAAGGCAATGAAAAACTATATTGTGTGTACTTAAATATTGCAGAAATGAGAAGGATCTATTGCCTATGGTTGATATTGATACAAGTGTGGCCAATAACACCCTACTTGTGTCAGGAAAATAACACAGCCAAAACATCTATAAGAAAAAGGGATTCTTTTATTCTGGACTGAGCCTCAAGGAGACACAGCATTAATTTATACTTTTGTTTGGGGAATAAACAGCAGGTTTTGGAAACAGGTCCAATCAGTAAACAAAGTTGGCCTTATGGCAAAATAAAAACAGGGCATGAACAGGAAAGATATAATTATAAAAATGAATTCTTAACAGTAAAAGCCTATATTTAAAACATCTAATTCAAAATCCCAATGTGACTTAAAGTAGTGCAAAACTACTTTAATAAACTATTTAATGATCCAAACATCAGTTTACATTTTACACTAAAAACAAAACTTTCATGTATTACACATAATCACACTCCATGAAAATAAAATGAGCAAACTCACTCGTTTTGATTCTCTGAAGCACACGTAGCGATTAGCGAGACTTTCTGGGAACCAGCACTGGTCTAGCACTCACCACTTCTATCGGTGAACCAGTTCTTTCAGGGTTAGGCAGAGAAAGCTCACTCACGTCATTAATCACTTGATACTCATTTCTCTCCTGTGCTTCCTCCCCCTCAGCCATAGCACCGCTATCTGGATCCAAGTCTAGCTGACTCTGCACTGACTCCTCCAGTACTGGATTTGCGGAGCCATTTTCATGCAATTGGGTGTTCTTCACAACCACACACTCTGCATCCAATGAAGGCATACCTGCTATGGAGGTAGGTAGTCCTTCCACTGATCTAATTTTTCTCCGTGGCATTGGGACTGGTCCCGGACAGGGTCTAATGTCAGACCTATGTACTCGTCTTGCAGGGCCACCTCCCACTGGCTCCACAGTGTAGGTTGTTCCATGCACCTCGATTACCTTATAGACTGTGGGTGCCCAGTCATCCTGTATCTTGTTCTGTCGCAGAGGACGATGCCGTAAGTACACATGTTGGCCAACTGCAACTTCCGGACAGTATAACTCATTATTGCGCTTAGCAACTTGATCTGCTGCCTCACGTGCACGTGTGTGAGCATCCTGGAGTCGCTCTTTATGGACTGACAACCAGGCTGGCTCCTTCTCGCTCATGGGTTCCTGACCCAACAAGGCATCCACTGGTAAATGTGGTTGTGTACCAAAGAGCATATACTGAGGGGAGAGCCTGGTGGAGGAATGAGGAGTGACATTATAGGCGTACACCAGCTCAGGTAGGTACTCTGGCCACCTTCGTTTCTTGTCAGGCGGTAGGGAGCGTAAAAGATCATGCAAGGTTCGGTTAAACCTTTCACACTGTGCATTTCCCTGTGGGTTATGTGGTGTAGTGTGGGACTTCCTTACCCCATATAGCTTACAGAGCTCTGCAAAAACGGCACTCTCAAAGTTCCTCCCTTGGTCTGAATGGAGACGCTGGGGAACACCACACTTGAGGAACCATTCTTTAAGTATGATCTTGGCTGTTGTATCTGCCTTCTGATCACAGGTGGGGAATGCCTGGCTGAACTTAGTGAATACATCGGTCACCACCAAGACATTCTCTCTCCCATCTGATGCAGGCTCCAGTGTGTTAAAATCCATCGCAACCACCTCCAATGGATGAGAAGCTAAGAATGGGGTCCAGGGTGCCTTTATTTTGGGCTGTGGCATTTTTGATAGCACACACCGCTGGCACTTCTTCACCCACTGATCCACAGCATTATACATTCCAACCCAATAACAGCGCTGCCTGAGCAGACCCAGGATCCTTTCTACCCCCTGATGCCCCATGTTGTCATGGACACTTTGTAGGACTCGTTCAACCAGACAAGCTGGAAGCAGCAGCTGTTGAAATTCCCCATTGAATGCATCATTAATGATCCTGTACAGCAAACCATCTTTATCTTGTATTCTCTCCCACTGTTTTAACAATGCCAGAACTAATCGGGACAAGCTCACTCTCTCATTTTTTGTGGGTTTCTTTTTTTGGTTCCAGAAATGTCTAAACATGCTGATAACGGGATCTGCCTTTTGTAACTGGCAAAGCTCATTCTTGGTGTACCCCGGCAATGGTGGAGTGTTCTCCAGAAAGTGTTCATCCTCCATAGCTTCCTGTAGCTGCCCTGTTCCTTTCTCTCTAGATCCTGCCACTTGTTCTGCAATACCGGCCTCCACTACAGTCCCTATCCGAAGCTCACTGCAAACAGCCACACAGCCATTGTACTCTGAATCCTCAGTCACTACCTCCATACATTCTATTCCTGGTCGACGAGATAGGGCATCCGCTGCGGTGTTGCTTCGCCCAGGGCGGTACTGCACTTCAAAATCGAATATTGCCAACTGTGCAGTCCACCTCTGCTCAACGGCACCCAGCTTAGCTGTGTTGAGGTGGCAAAGGGGATTGTTATCCGTTAGTACAGTAAACTTGGAACCAAGCAGGTAACTCCTGAACTTCTCCACTACAGCCCATTTGAGTGCCAGGAGCTCCAGCTTCATACTAATGTAGTTCCTGTCATTTCGCTCTGCACCCCTCAACCTCCGGCTTGCATAGGCTATCACAGTCTTATGTCCCCCTTGCTGCTGGTATAGCACAGCACCCAATCCAAGGTTACTGGCATCTGTCTCCAGCACAAAAGGTATGGTAAAGTCTGCGTATCCCAATGTAGGAGCAGGTAAGCTTCTCTTTCTCACTAGACGAGAACATCTGTGCCCTACCCAAAGCATCCAAACTTTCATCCATTCGTGGCAATGGGAATGCGTCCCTTCTAGTTTTACAATTTAACTTCCAGTAGTCAACGCATAAACGAAGACTCCCATCTGTCTTCCGAACTAACACCACTGGAGATGCAAATAAACTGGAGCTTTCTTGGATGATACGCTTTTTGAGCAATCTAGATATATGGTCCTTTACTTCCTGAAACTGATTTGGTGGTATCCGCCGGTATGACTGTGAGACAGAGAATTCATCATTCAGGGGGATCTCATGCTTCACCAGTTTAGTGTACCCTAGGTTTTCCTCAGTGACTGCAAAAACATCTAAATACCTCCTTAACAGTGAATTTAACTCTGCCTGTTGTGCCTGGGTACCACCAATCTTTACTTTTTCCAAGGGACATTGTAGATCTCCACTAACTCCCTTCATGGACCTCTGATTAACCATCACTTTCTCATGATCAACAGAAATTCGGTGGAATCTAACTTCACAGGAGCTACTCTCGACATGACGACCATGGCCCAGTACACCCAGCTTCACCTTAGGTGGCAACCATGCACCTTCAGGGGACAGATTCACTACCTGTACCAGGAATACCCGCCTTGCAGGTGATACCAAGGTAGGGATCAAAACCAAACAACCTGGCAATGAAGACTGTCCTGGCTCAAACAAACATAAGTCTTTATTCTTAGGTAGTATTTTAGGTGTTCTGGCCTGAATTGTAGCCACAGAAGCTGCAGGTATATACAATTTATGTGTGCTGGCTACCCGGACCAAAGAGTTTGCCTCTACTGGGGCAGCCTCTTGTACTTTGTTGAGGGCAGCTCTCCATTCAGCGTCCAAATTCCTCTTTAAAGCATTGTCAAACTCAGCTAGAATTAATTGTTTACAACGCTGTGCTATATTCATGCCAAGTATGCCTGGGGGCGCTGAATCAATCTACCCCTTCCTTCTGGTCACGTATCACTAAGAAACCACACCCAGGTATAGTCAAACCCATAACCTGGATATCAAGTTCAATGTACCCCCTGTAAGGAAGGGGCAACCCGTTAGCAGCAGTAATCTTTAACCACTTGCTGGTACAGTGCATATCTTTGTCTTCCCCGTGAAGATGTTCTTTAAAGAAGCTCTCCGACAAAGTGCTCACATTACTGCCAGTGTCTAACAGGCAGCGGATTGCGACTTCCCCAGCGTGAATTTTCACTTCTGGGCACTTGCCCACTGCGTGCTCCAGGAACTGCTCTTTTGTGAGGGTACCAGTCTTTGAGCCATCTGTGCCACCTCTCACTGCTCGGCTCTTCGCAATGGAGGTGCACCGTTTCCCGCAATCAGTGACTCAGACGTAGTTGGTACATCTCAAACAAAAGGGCTAGTGTCAAGTCATTTGTTACAGTGGCTGTCATCTGCGCATTTTCAGCACTTTCTTTCACACTCACTAGATTTCTGTTTCGGGCCACATTTGCTGAACGGGGCCTCTCTTCTGAGCACCACAAAAGGGCCTCCTCACGGACTTCAAATAATGTAGCACCAGGTCGCTCTCTAACCACTTTACGGCGCTCCCTCCGGAGTGCTGAATCCCTCACCCCCTCGATAAACTGGTCCCTTAGTGCCAGTTGCACATTTGGAACACATTGTGGTGCTTGTTGCAAAGCAGCATTTAACATCAATGACAGTGAATGTGAAAAATCACGAAAATCCTCACCGTCTAATTGTTTGAGTGCATAAAATGTGTGCAATAACTGGGAGGTGCTACGCTTTTCCCTAAAAGCTGCCCTCAAATATGAGAACATATCCTCAGCGAACTTATCCTCACCCCCGATGCACAACCTGACTTCATCGAGAGCTGAACCCCTTAGGTGCGAGAGGATAAAATCTACCTGATCCTCAGAGTTTAAACCCCTAACCCTGATTACCCTTTCCAGCTCCTCAATGAATTCATCAACATTCTTGCAGTCTTTACCTAGATCCCCACTAAAAGGTACAATTTGTTTTTCCCTTGGGATATACACATAGGATCTAGTATTGACATTGGTCATGTTAGACAGAGCTGACATTACTTGATCATGCCTACGTCCCAACTCCAGGATCTGGGACTGAAGCTGTGAAATGGGATTACCTCCTTCAGCGTCCATTAATGGTGCTGCAGCATATGCACCCTCAATGTCTTCTGCCATTGCGACAGCATTGTCCATGTCTATCTCAGCATCCATTACCTTGAGTCAGAGTTTCAGAATGTCTCGACTAGCCCACAACAGTCAGATCGACAAGCACTGTCCTTCTCAAAGTCCTTACAGACAGAAGTCCTGGTGTGCTGGCCCCTTTATCCTGCAGCTGCTTCTGTCAGAATGGCACTGCAGGTCCTTCCAGCACTCAGTCGCGTGTCACCACTACCGTTGTTTGCACTCTTTGATTTTTTTTTGCACTAACAAAAGAAACCAGCCCCAAACAAAACAGAATCCCACTTCTGACACCAAAATTAGATGTGGCCAATAACACCCTACTTGTGTCAGGGAAATTACACAGCCAAAACATCTATAAGAAAAAGGGATTATTTTACTCTGGGCTGAGCCTCAAGGAGACACAGCATTAATTTATACTTTTGTTTGGGGAATAAACAGCAGGTTTTGGAAACAGGTCCAATCAATAAACAAAGTTGGCCTTATGGCAAAATAAAAACAGGGCATGAACAGGAAAGGTATAATTATAAAAATTAATTCTTAACAGTAAAAGCCTATATTCAAAACATCTAATTCAAAATCCCAATGTGACTTAAAGTAGTGCAAAACTACTTTAATAAACTATTTAATGTGTGCAAAACAACGGCAATGGCCTATCTGTGCCTAATAAAGCAAATAGAAAACAGAATAAATGAACAATCAGCACATTCCACTACATACAACACATCACACTTATGATAATTCACACGAAAAGCCATTTTTAACATAAATGTGTCCAGGATCCAAACATCAGTTTACATTTTACACTGAAAACAAAACTTTCATGTATTACACATAATCACACTCCATGAAAATAAAATGAGCAAACTCAATCGTTTTGTTTCTCTGAAGCACACGTAGCGATTAGCAATTAGCAGCTGTGTGACCTTGTGTACTGCTTCTCTCCCCTCTAACACAGCATAAGGAATAACAATTACTGTATGTACAACTTATATAGAAAATAAACAGCATCAATAAACATTTTGTAACATTATCAAACTCTTATAACATTTATTAGGTTAACTCACGCTCAATCTCCACTAGCGTGGTCTGAATTCCCCTTCCTCACGGAGATTACTCACATGCAGGAACAATGATCGCATGAGCAGCAAATTAAGCCATCCGATAAGCAAAATCACACCACATGCATCTACTACATGCTCACAAGTTGACACAAAACTAAACTTTCTCTCCTTAACAGTTTTATCCACTTTTTCTCTCTCTGTGTAACTCTTTCACACTGCGCTCTCTGTATCTGAAGTGCGCTCTCTGAATCTGACCTGCACTTTTTTCCCCGCGTTTGTGTGTGCGTGAGCTCTTAAAGGGGCAGCGCTTAAAACAAACGAAACTAAATATGAGTGTATTACTGTGGAAATGTATTAAATTTATTAAATATATAAAGTGAATATTACCCCGGTTACACAAGGAATAATTAATTTAATTAAGCATAGTAGACATCAGGGGCTGATAACCTATTGTCATATTTTACATACACAGTACAGGTGATTAGAATTCTGGTGAATGAGAATGAGCTGGGGCTGCATGAGGTGAGTCATTAAAGCTTCATAAGTTATTTGGAGAAAATGAATGGAGCTTTTACTTGTGGAGCCCAGCTGTTGTGCTTTGCAGTGCAGAGGATCCTGGAGCACATGCTGAAACATCAGTAAAAGTGCAGTCGACAGCCTTACATAACAGAAGCAAGGACTCCTGTGGCCTCAGGCTCCGACAGACACTACCAGCGCAAGAAGCACTTGTCAACAAATGTACATGTATAGTACACTGTAAAAAATGTCTGTGATTTTAACAGTAAAAGTCTGTACAATCTACAGTGAAAACCTGTTAAATGATTAACAGCTCATTTCTGTACAAAATTTGTATCTGTAACAGATCTAATCTTTGTTTTCGAGAAACGAATCAGAGTGTCTGAAATCTCATCCTAATTCACTAGTCCCCAAATTAATCAATTAGTTTAGTCCACTACAGAGTGAATGATCACAAATAAGTGAATTGAGACACTGATGAACACCTGCTGTTAACAATCACAATCACTAAAGGAAAGAACAAGAAATAAAACTACAGACACAGCCTCACACCAAACCAACGAAATTACAACTGAGGATTAAACAACTCCATTAAATAACAGCATTACCAGCT
This sequence comes from Danio tinwini, assembly GCA_903798205.1. Taxonomy (NCBI): domain Eukaryota; kingdom Metazoa; phylum Chordata; class Actinopteri; order Cypriniformes; family Danionidae; genus Danio; species Danio tinwini. The sequence goes on along the minus strand of CAIGQZ010027068.1, from coordinate 11,899,364 downwards.
TCACTGATTACAGTTTGACGTCATTTCTGTCTTATCTGCAAGAATATTTGATAATTAACGGAGGTTTTTATTTTTTATTGAAAATATTTCATTTGACCTCACCATCACGGAGATCAGAGGCTGCTTTAGTTGAGCTCTTGAACTTTTTCTCATCTATCTTAATGTTTCTCTGAATGTTATAACCGTGTGTGAAACACATCAGTTGTAGCAAGAAAGGCAATGAAAAACTATATTGTGTGTACTTAAATATTACAGATATAATTTCTAGTATTTTATAAGTTAAGCCATAGAAAATAGCTTTATATGATATTGTTTGGGACATATTACAGCGTCCCATTCAGGTTCAACAAACAATGATTAAGGAATTAATAACAAATTAAATTTCAACTAGTATTATGCACAAAACTTTATGAATTCCAGCTGCACATTATGACAGACAGACAGACATCAAGAATCGGGATATGAACCTCAACCATGGTTGCTAAAAAAAGCTGCTTAATTCATTCATGCTGGAATGCATGCTGGGTGCATAGTACAAAATCCCAGCATGCATTGCAGCATGAATATATTATGCAGCTTAAAGTTCTTACAATCTCTCTCTTTCATGAATCTCTTTTCCTTTATTTTATATTGTTTTTGGGAAATAATATTTCAGTAGAGTGTTTTGTATTGTTCTGGGTTGATTTTTTTTTTTTTTTTTTTTTGAGATTCAAAGACTTGAGGCAATACTTTTGGCATAAATTAATAAATTCTCATTGTGAATGGTTTATTTAGACCTGTTAAACAGTCATTGGCTGCTGTAGGACAAGTGGTTTTAAGTACATATGGCATTCATTTCCTATTTATAAATAACAAGATATTCAATGAGTGCATAAGCAGGGGAGGGTGGTTTTGATATCATAGTTATTATTATCAGACTTTTTATTGTCATGCTATACAAATAGTGTGATTAACAAATTTAATTACAGCAGCCAAAAAAATAAACTAGTGTTAGAACAAGTTGAAGAGCCCAACTAAAGCAGACTCTGTCCTCCATCATGGTGACTTCAAATGAACAACAAAAATTTCATTCAGCACTTTTGTTCATGTGACAGAAATAAAGTCAAAGGTCAGTAATAAGTGAAGCTCCTGGTGTTTGTGGAGTTGTTTAATTATCTCTGCTGAGATCTTGAGAAATTACATTTTTTATTGTGTAAATTGTTTTATTTTTATTAATTATTATTTTATTCAGAGTTTTATTCTCAGTTGATTTCATCTTTGGTTTTTGCTGTAATTTGTGTTTTTCTTTCCTTCAGTGATTCTGCTTGTTAACAGTTGTTCATCAATAATTCTCAATCCTCCTTTAATTAGACACTTAATTATCTCATTAACTTCATCACTGTCTGACTGTTCAACCCTCTGTAGAGAGGACACTAGTGAGGATTTTGCTCTGGGATTTAAGGGGTTAAATGTGTTCAATGAAAAATACAGACTGTGGAATATATTTTTAACAGAAATATTCTGTAAACTGAATTTACGAATGTAAAATGTTAAAAACAGTAGATTACTGGCAACCACAGCTGCCTATATTTTACCATAAAATCAAGATACTGTAAAACGTTTTTTGTGTCACCATTGTGGAGAATAGTAGCGTCTGTGTGCAAGTCCAAGATGAACTAAAAGTGTTTGATGTTATGCTGCATCATCTTTTGTTTAGAGGTAACTGTGTAGTTACTAATGCAGTGAGAATCTGTTTGCTAGTTGTAAACAGACATTAGTGCATTGAATGACCATGTTTTTATGCACTAAGCTGTGTTTTTGTAAACTGAGCATTGTATCAGTTCATGAAATAAGGTTATTTTACGTAAATTTTAACAGTGCTATAAACATCTGTATTTTTTACTGAAAAATTCTGGCAAGCACAACTGCAGGTATTTTTCTGTAAATTTAACTGATTTTTTTTTAACTGTGCAGGTACTGCGTTTGAATTTAAATGTACTACTTGGCCATTAGAAATGTATGTTTTATACAGTATGAATGTGAGTAGCATGAATGGAACTCGGAGGTACTACATCCACCATTTTGACGTCATCACATGACCTACACACCTCAGTTGCGTCGCTTCACTCCCATTCATGAATTCTCTCACGGTGCATCATGGAATAGCGTAGTGTCCATCCGATGCACACTTCAGTATTTTGCCTAAAGTAGTAGGTCATTTGGGTACTTCTCACATACTGTTTTTTGAATTCTATGAATTCAGACATACTACTCGTCTCGCATATTGTTTTTAGCGTACTTTATACAGTAGTATGGAAGTATGAGATTTTGGATGCAGCTTAAATGTTTTTAAGGTAAGTAGTTGCACACAATTTATATGGGCTGAATTTAAACAAACAGATTAAGTTGAACCCTACCAAATTAATGTTTAAATTCATTCCATATAAATTGTTTGCATCCACTTACCTTAAAAAATTGTGTAAATCAAATGAATAATTTCTGAACATAAAGATACTTGTCGCCTTGACTTTTTGTCATAATTTTTTTACAGTGTACTAATAAACAGCCAATATCTTATTACCAATAATAATCAGGTAAAAAGGCAGTAGTTAATAGTGGAAAATGGTACTCAAACTGTTGCAACACAGGCTCATTGTGAAAATATACCCCTGTACACATCGCCGGAGAGCAAGACAGCTTCTGTTTTTACTTTTGTGCTACCAGCTGACTGCTTACCTCTATGTGGATGGCATTTCCGCTGTTACTAGTTTGCCCAGTAGCTCATCATGTACATTGATGAACTTGAGACACAGAGAGGAGTTGACTGCTAGAGCGGGGTTTAAGTACAACAAAGAACAGTTCCAGAAAGCAGGTAAAACAAAAGCAAAAAAAAAAAGAAAAGAAAGTAAGATCTGAAAATGTGGTAAAAATCAGAGGGGGCTTTTCTTTTTCTAGATTGCTTTTGAAAACACTGTCAGCTGAGTTTTGTGGAGGGGTTGATCGAGTCATTCTGTGCTTTTGAAAACACTTTCGGTTAAGTTTAGGGAAGGGGTGGGTGCGGATTTCGGTTGGTCGGTGAGTCAGTGATTTAGTCAGTTGACAGCAGCCTTTGGTGGATTTACGCAAGAACAGCAGGCATGAATGGCATTCGCGAGAGAAATTTGAGATCTGAAAAAGGATACACAGCGCCCTCTGGTGGATTTACGAAAACAAAAACTGCAAAAAAGTACCTCCTAGGACGTATTTTACGATCTCCAGAAATATGTACAGTGATACATACATACAATCTTGCTAGAGAAATGTACTTCAAATTTAATTCCTTTTACACTTTGCTTTTAAAAAAATGGCATACAAAAACACTCTGGTAAAAGTCATGAACGAGTCAGCAGAGCATTAATGAGATGCAATGATGAAAGAAAAGGTTATAAAGTGCTCAGTTAATCATTCATTAAACATTCTTTCATGCCTCTTCAATAAATCATATACTGTCTGTCTCCGCCTTGTTATTTTTTAATGCCTGCTTATTTTCAGCCTCTGGATTTGAGCTGGTCTGAAACGTGAGGGCATCTGATCTCGGCTGACATGGAAAGCGGGTGCTGTTTTTTTGATGCTGATAGAAGCTGAAGCTGGAGAAGTGTACAGACTTTCACGTGACAGAGGAATGTCGCAGCTGTGTGAGCTGTGTTTGTATTATTTCATCAGCACACAATCCTCAAGCTCTCTCATTCTCTTGCATTCGTCTCTCTTAGTGAAAAAATGTGCTTGATAAAGTCCTATAATGTTTTAAAAATGAGTTTTGAATCATAAAGTGCCTACAAGCTTAGAAAAGTCATACAAGATTGTAGGTAACACTTTACAATAACAGTACGTGAAAATTTATGTGCTAATATGTAAATGAAACATTACTTCATTATGAACTAATAATGAGTTAAGGCATACTCTAATCATGAACTAACTAATGAGTTCATGTGTGAACAATGGCTACCTTAATTACTTGTTAGTACATGTTTGTTAATGTAATAATTAACACCTTAGTTAGCTAAATGTAACTAGCATAAACTCACGACCTGTTAATGTATCTTTATGTCATGACTTTACTTGGAGGGGCACATTATCATTAACTCATTCTTAACTACTCGTGAACTGCTGTGCTTAAACATAGCTCTCATGTACATCCGTCTAGTCCGTGTTTACAATGAAAAACAGTAAAGTATTCTGTTTGCATCATAATGAACTGTTTACACACAGTAGTTCATACAGCACAAGCCCAGTTCTCAGCTTTAATGTGCGCTTTCAACCCAACCACTTTTCAAATATACTTTCTTGGCCCCGAGGTAGAGATATTATGCAGCTTCACTCCTAAATGTAGAGAGATTCTTATGATGATCTGAACTGACAACTTTACTGAGAAGGGCAACTATTTTTTTTCTTTTTGCGGGAAAAAAAGAGATAAAGTAGATGTGAAAACCCCACAGTAACTCGACCCTCTGAGGTAAAGTAAAATTAGCAAGGATGCTAGTTGACTTACAATTAAAAAAAGAACATGAAAGTTAAAGACTCACATGAAATATTACTATAGTAGCCTAATTTATTATTAAATACTACAGTGTTGTTAAACCATATTATTAAATTATTTGTATTTGTATTAAAGTCTGTGTGAAAGCAAACTTTACAATGTTTATTTTGCTAACGTTGGCACACATTGTATTTTTTAGGTAAACAATGAATCCATGCAAGTTAATAAAAAAAAATGTTAATTTTGGTAATATTTAATGTTTAGTTTTGGTAATATTCAAAGTCTGATGATTGGCTTCCACTATTGGAGTGATAGTTCTTCTCTGTTGATTATATTGTCGTTATTCTTGTTCCTCTTTACCATTAGTTAGCAAAAAGAAAGCACTGTCCCCTAAGCCAATGTGACATTCGGGTATAGGGGAAAAGGAAGCGAGGACCCAATTGCAGAAGTAAGGTTATTTATTATAAATAAAAATAAAACAAAAAGGCAAAGCAAACAACCCTGAGGGGGAAAACACTAAATAACAAACAAACAAACAAAACAAACTGGACTGGGCAGGCTGGCAGGGATCAGGACTGGATCACATCAGGACGAGGACAACAAGCAAAGTTGAGACATGGAGAGAAACGAAAATGAACTGGCACAGGACAGCAGACATGAGGAGAATATAAGCAGTAGTAAATTAACACATGAACAGGTAAACCACATAAACTAATAATGAGTTAACAAAAAGGGTGAGGCTAGACAATAGACTGCAGAGCACATGACACAACAGACACACACAAGCATGCGGTGCATGTAAACATGCGCCACATGCTAAACACAACACCAACAGAAGACCAACACAACACCAACAGAAGAATTAACAAGACCAGAGTGGCAGAAACATGACATCCCCTCCCCCACCAAAGGGACGCCACCTGGCATCCCTAAAGAGAACACCCAACAAGGTACAAAAACAGACAAGAAACGACAACAAAAACAGGCAACCTTAACAAACTCGAGACAGGGAGGTGAACAGGCAAGACAAAGGGGGGAGGGAGGGAAGCCAAGCCAAACCCGACAAGACCAACATAGGGAGGAATGGGAGGGCAAGACCAGGGAGGAACAGTCCAGGATGGGACCAGAGGGACAGTCCAACGAGAGTCTAGTGGGTCAGGGACCCCGGCAGGGAGCCAGAGTGGAGCCGGAGGGTCCATCCGGAACAGTAGCGGGGCACACCAGGGAGGGGCGGGAGGGACAATCCAGGGAGGATCTGTCAGGGGAGACAAGGCAGTAGGTCTGTTGGGAGCCGGCTGGGCAAGAGAACTGTGGGAAGCCGACTGAACAGCAGGCTTGAGAACAGGCTGGACTGGAGGTCGGTGGGAAGCCGGCTGGACTGGAGCCGGCAGGGCTGGAGGCTTGAGGGGAGCCGGCAGGGCTGAAGGTCTGTGGGGAGTCGGCAGGGCTGGAGGCCTGTGGGGAGCCGGCAGGGCTGACGCCTGTGGGGAGCCGGCTGGACAGGAGGCCTGAGTGGAGCCCGCTGGACAGGAGGCCTGTGGGGAGTCCGCAGGGCAAGGGACTGGTCTGGGACCGGCAGGGCCAGATGTCTGGGTGGTGCTGGCAGGGCAAGGAGCCAGGCTGGGGCCGGCAGGACAAGGAACCGGGCTGGGGCCGGCAGGGCAAGGAGCCGGGCTGGGACCGGTACTGGTAGGGCTCTATGGGGGTTGAGGCCACACTGGCGGATGCTCTGGGGCTGAAGCCGACACTGGCGGGCGCACTGGGGCTGGAGTCGACACTGGCAAGCGCACTGGGGCTGGAGCCGACATTGGCGGGCACTCTGGGGCTGGAGCCGACATTGGCATCTTTTTCCTCCTCCGTCTCCTCGAGCGAGGAGACACAGGACTAGGCTCATCCAATTCTTGGCCACTAACTTCACCCCACCCTGGGAGTGCTGAGTGGTCTTGGATGGGTTCCTCATTTGGAAGTGCTGTAGCAGGCTCCCTTGTGGCTGGGTAGGCGGCAATTGTGGTTGTTGGCCTATTTCTTCAATTCAATTCAATTTCAATTCATCTTTATTTGTATAGCGCTCATACAATGTAGATTGTGTCAAAGCAGCTTCACATGGAAGTTTATAGTGAATTGAAACAGTGTCAGTTCAGTTTTCAGTGTTTAAGTTCAGTTTAGTTTAGCTCAGTTCAGTGTGGTTTAATAATCACTACTGAGAGTCCAAACACTGAGGAGCAATTCCATTGATGCGCAGCTCTACAGATCCCGAACCATGCAAGCTAGTGGCGACAGCGGCGAGGACAAAACTTCACCAATTGGCGAAAGTGAAGAATTTAAAAAACCTTGAGAAAAACCAGGCTCAGTTGGGCACGACCATTTCTCCTATGGCCAAACGTCTTGTGCAGGGCTGTAGTCTAGGCGCAGTAGCTAGACCTCAGTAAAGACACGTCTGTCCTTGGAGCATCACAAGAATCAGTCTCATGCTCTCCATCATGACCACCACAGCAGCAGCTCAGGATACGGCCTGGTCCGGAAACCTTGGGATTGTCTCGTCGCTGGTCTTGGATCGCATCAGTGGCACTGCATAGTCTGAGGGTCTCGAGATGAGTACCCCCAGGCGGAAATACAGAATAAGGAGAATAATTAGCGTAGCTGCTGTTCATAGTGTATATAAACAAGAAGCAAAATCGTGTGTGGGGCACATCATGTGTCATACCGCTATGTAATGCACTAAGTGTATGCTTTGCTAAAAAGATAGGTCTTTAATCTAGTTTTGAAGAGTGAGAGTGTGTCTGAGCCTCGGACATTATCAGGAAGGCTATTCCAGAGTTTAGGGGCCATAAATGAGAAGGCTCGACCTCCTTTACTCGATTTAGCTATTCTAGGTACTACAAGAAGCCCTGAGTTTTGAGATCTTAAAGAGCGGGTTGGATTGTAGCGAGACAAGAGGTTGGTTAGATAAACAGGAGCTAGATTATTTAAGGCTTTATAGGTAAGAAGCAATATTTTAAATTCAATACGAAACTTAACAGGCAGCCAGTGTGAGGAGGATAAAATTGGGGTGATATGATCATATTTTCTAGACCTGGTAAGAACTCTGGCAGCTGCATTTTGTACTAGCTGAAGTTTGTTAATAGAGGATGCTGGGCAACCAGCAAACAGAGCATTACAGTAATCCAGCCTAGAAGTCATGAAAGCATGAACTAGCTTTTCTGCATCTAAGATGGATAGCATACTTCGCAATTTAGCAATATTTCTTAGATGAAAGAAGGCAGTTTTTGTGACATGGGATATATGATTTTTAAAGGTTAAATTGCTGTCTAATATGACACCCAGATCTTTTATAGTAGAGCTAACTCTAACTTTGTATCCCTCTAGCTGCAGGTCGAGTTGTGAGAACTGCTGTGTACAGGATTTAGGCCCAATAAGTAATAATTCTGTTTTGTCTGAGTTTAAGAGAAGAAAATTGTTGGTCATCCAGTCTTTAACATCTTTAATACACTCAGTTAGCTTAGACAGTTTAGACATCTCATCCGATTTAGTTGAAATGTATAATTGAGTATCATCTGCATAGCAGTGAAAACTGATCCCATGTTTTCTAATAATGTCCCCCAGGGGAAGCATGTTTATTGTAAACAGCAAAGGGCCTAAAACTGATCCTTGAGGGACCCCGTACTTTACCAGTCTTTCTTGTAAAAGTTGTCCATTAATATTCACAAACTGGTAACGATCAGCTAAGTATGACCTAAACCATTGAAGAGCCTGTTCTTGAAAACCTGTAGAATATAAGCGGTCTATGAAATATTGTGATCAATGGTGTCAAAAGCGGCGCTAATATCTAGTAGAACTAATAGTGAGATGCACCCTTGGTCAGCAGCTAAGAGTAAATCGTTGGTTATTTTCACTAATGCGGTTTCTGTGCTGTGATGAGGCCTGAAACCTGACTGAAACACTTCAAAAATATTGTTCATCTGCAGAAAGGAGGATAATTGGGTAGAAACAACTTTTTCTAGTATTTTAGACATAAACGGAAGATTTGAAATAGGCCTATAATTAGCTAAGTTGCTGGGGTCCAGTTGTGGTTTCTTAATAATAGGTTTAATAACAGCTAGCTTGTAAGGATTTGGAACATGGCCTAAAGCTAAAGAAGAGTTGATAACGTTAAGGAGAGGTTCTCCTATAACAGGTAGCAAATCTTTCAGTAATTTTGTTGGAATTGGATCTAACATACATGTAGCTGGTTTATAACTATTTATAACTTTATCTAGCTCTTCCTGTTCTATGATTTTGAAGCATTGTAGGTTATTTTGATTCAGTGGAATGTTTACTGGATCTGGAGTATAAGGTGGTGCAGAAAGTTTAACATCTTCTATTTTCTGTCTAAAGTCTTCTATTTTATCACTGAAAAAATTCATGAAGTCATCACTACTAATATGCGGTGGGACATTTTGTTTCAAGGATGACTGATTATTTGTTAATTTAGCAATGGTGCTAAATAAAAATCTAGGATTGTTATGATTATTTTCAATCAGTTTGCGGAGGTGCTCAGCCCTGGCAGATTTAAGAGCCCTCCTATAGCTGGACATACTGTCTTTGTACGCAATTCTAAAAACCTCTAAGTTTGTTTTTTTCCATTTACGTTCCAGGGCACGGGTTGCTGTTTTGAGAGCGCGAGTATGACTATTGTACCATGGTGTAGTTTTATTCTCTCTAGCCTTTTTTAATTTAATGGGTGCCACCGTATTTAGTGTGCTAGTAAAGATGGCATCCATACTGCTGGTTACTACATCAAGGTCATTTACGTTTTTCTTCTCTGCTTCAGAGTGGAGGGCAGCAGAAAGCTGGGATTGGGATCTTCTCCATGAGCAGCCTGACGAACCAGATGCTCCACAAACTGATGGTAAGATTGCCCTCCCAACTCTAGCATCTGCTGGATATTGAGGGGCTTGTCGAGGGCATAGTTGAGGAGGTTCACCAGGGCTTGATCATTAAACCCCAGCCCCTATGCTGCCACACAAAATTTTACCACAAAACTTCCCACCTTCATGCCACCTTGCCGCAGCGACTGCAGACTAATGAGCTGCATCATGCGGCTGGAGAAGGGGCTGTCCATACTCTGCTGGGTCCTCATTAGGCCAGTTCGTAATGTCACATTCGGGTATAGGGGAAAAGGAAGCGAGGACCCAAGTGCAGAGTAAGGGTTATTTATTATAAATAAAAATAAAACAAAAAGGCAAAGCAAACAACCCCGAGGGAGAAAAACACTAAAGAACAAATAAACAAACAAAACAAACTGGACTGGGCAGGCTGGCAGGGATCAGGACTGGACCACATCAGGACGAGGACGACAAGCAAAGCTGAGACATGGAGAGAAACGAAGACAAACTGGCACAGGACAGCAGACATGAGTAGAATATAAGCAGTAGTAAATTAACACATAAACAGGTGAACCACATAAACTAATAATGAGTTAACAAGAAGGGTGGGGCTAGACAATAGACTGCAGAGCACATGACACAACAGACACTCACAAGCATGCGGTGACTTAACATGCGCCACTTGCTAAACACAACACCAACAGAAGACTGAACGCGAGACACAAGCACACAATGAATGAAATCACTCACCGTGTACTCACACACGCAGTGTGCATGCTTCATCCCAGCGCCGACCGAAACCGAACCCAACTAGACTGAGACGCTGGAACTGAAACACCATGCTGCAGAAAGACAAATGGAAAAACCCGGACGAGAGAGCGCAATCGTAAACACGCCCAGACCTCACGCGCCTGCATCAAGCGGGACGCGCAGGGTCCAAGCGCGCTCACGAATGGAGCTCATACAAAGACACACACAATGACAAAACATGACAGGAGTAGTGTCAGGACTCTGCCACCAAAACAAGAATTAACAAGACCAGAGTGGCAGAATCATGACAGCCAAAGGCAGTGGTTTAAGTCAGTGGTTCTCAATTCCAGTCCTTGGGCCCCCCTGTCCTGCACATTTTGTCCTCCTTTCTTAACCGTGAACCTATCCATGTCAAATAAAACAGACACACAAAATGTGCAGGGAGAACCACTGCTTTAAAGTAAGTCATTTCACCTGGTGGCACTCTTTGAAACGCCTCTCGGGCAGTATTCTCTGGCATTCTTTTTGAATAGGGAAACATCACATTCTCCAAAACTGTTTGCCAAGCTTATGATTACATTACATATTTGAATCACCAATAAAATGTACCTGTCTGTTTAATTACATTTCTAAACGTTCAAATACATTTTTTTTCAGGTTGCCTAAAATAATGCGCAAACGCACTCAAACGGAACAAGATTACAACACTAATGTTTTTATGGCTGTTTCTGTTTATGTCTTACCAACACAATCTCACGGCAGTTCGTAACTTTTTGATTTAGTGGTTTATTTGTACGAATTCTTACGATCTCATTCGTACAATTTAGTTTGATTTGCTTATCCCCGATGATGGTTAGGATTAGGGGTGGGGTTGGGTGCCACACCTCCTTTTTAAAATTGTACATTTTTGTACAACTGAACTTGTATAAATTTGTACGAAATAGCCACTAAACTGACAAAACGTAAAATAGTGACTTTTCCTTATGAAATCAGGCTGGGGTTACACCTTATCATCTCCTAAATAATCCCTCGTCCGATTATGCTGGTCTTCTAAATTAATTCACAACTTGATGGCAAATCCCATCACAAAATGACAGCAACCTCTTTGTTTATAAGTTTGTGGCTGTTCAAGTAGTTGCTGTGCGAATGGCACAGAGAAATTTGAAATCTGAAAAAGTGTGCACAGCGACCTCTGGTGGATTTGCGAAAACAAAGCTGCAAAAAAAGTACCTCCTGGGATGTATTTGGCACTCTCCAGAAATGTTAATAGTGATACATTTTCAGAATGAGCCTAGGTTGCAAATTGATGTGGTACGTCCGAATTCCATTTACACTACTCCCATTCATAAATGTACTTTTCTTAGGTAATGTTCATTGCAGTTTGTATCTACATTGTGCAACAAACATTAGTAACAATCTAAACCAAACTCTGACCCTATCATCCAAATGTTGCAGCAGAAATCGACTTATCAGACCAGACAACGATTTTCCAATGTAGGTGAGCCTGTGTGTATTGTATCCTGTTCTTAGCTGACAGGAGTGGCATCCGAGTGGCATCCGGTCTTCTGCTGCTATAGCCCATCCACTTCAAGGTTCGATGTGTTTCTGCATTCAGAAATGCTCTTCTGTATACCTCTGTTGTAACAAGTGGTTATTTGAGTTACTGTTGCCTTTCTATCAGCTCCAACCAGTCTCGCCATCCTCCTTTGACCTCTGGCATCAACAAGACATTTGCGCCCACAGAACTGCCGCTCACTGGATATTTTCTCTTTTTTCTTACCATTCTCTGTAAACACTAGAGATGGTTGTGCATGAAAATCACAATAGATCAGCAGTTTCTGAAATACTCAGACCAGCCCATCTGGCACCAACAACCATGCCACTTTCAAAGTCATGCTTGGTTTGAACTGCAGCAGATCGTCTTGATCATGTCTACATGCCTAAATGCATTGAGTTGCTGCCATGTGATTGGCTAATTAGAAATTTGCGTTAATGAGCAGTTGGACAGGTGTACCTAATAAAACGGCCAGTGAGTGTAAATATGTGCATGGTAATGTAATAAACATTTAAACACATTCTGCTGACATTGCTATAATATAATATAATATAATATAATATAATATAATATAATATAATA
>CAIGQZ010027068.1:11844560-11887107 GCA_903798205.1 Danio tinwini | reverse complement strand
TAATATAATATAATATAATATAATATAATATAATATAATATAATATATTTCCTATGGGCTAAAAGTAGCAACTAGCACATTTTTACATTTCCAAGTTAAGAAATGACAGGCCCACATTATCTTTATTTACATTTTATTCCACTTTGGATTTCCAAAATCACATCCTGTAAAAAACAGGTAGTTCATTGGGAAAATAGTGACCTTTTACATAGTTGCTTTAAAACTGATAATACCAACAATGTTAGAATCACACAAACCACTGGTTAAATCAATTAAATATCAATTAAGTTTCTAAAAATCTGTTATATTTAGTAAATTGAAAAATGTGCACCTACTAAATATACAAAATTTGTCTTTAAAGATGTTAAAAATAACAATTTTAGTCAGAACCCAATACCTTGATGTAACCATACAATACACGGTTAATAATGTAGTGTACCAACAACAAAGAAAAAATATATATGTAAAAGCACTATTGCTGTTCAGATACAGACAGCACAAAATTCCGTACAGTAGTACGTACAGGAGTGTTTTTATCCATTGAGAATTGTGAAAAGTGGAAGCTCATAGCTGAATAAAGATTATAAAGGTCAAGCTAAAACTCAGTGCATCTCTACCAGTTTGCTGTGTGTGTATGTATAATATGGACAATCTTTGGTCAAAAATGTGTTTGTAATGTTTACTGAAGTTGACAAACTGAACAGTAGAGGCAGTAAAACACAAACAACTTTAATCCTTTTAGAGATGAAACATGGTTCAACGTTATCCTTTAAAGATATATGTGCAATAACCAGTGTAATAAAACATTGCCATGTTTATCCATTAAGTGTCGCAAACCATACATTTAACCTTAAAACTGAGATCAAATGTTTACACAGGCACATCATTTCTTGAGCCTGGTTTATTTGCTTTTATTGCTGCAATCTTTATTATGGCAGTAATTTACTGCATTAAAATCTGAAACAGACCTTACTGAATAGCCTAAAACAGTTCCCCAAAATTTAAATATTTGTTGTTGTTTTATTAACTCTCTGATAATAATATTTGCTCAGTTTCTTGCACAGACAGATTTAAGTCCTTGATGTATCATGATTTCACCTAAAAAATATTTATTGTTCTAATGTAAATACAAATAATTTGCATCTTGGGTGTACTAAGCAGATGAACAGAAATTTGTTTTTGTTTTTTTAAACTGTCCCTTCAAATAGTTATTGGTCCATCTGGTTTGGATTGGTTTTAACAAATAATTTCAGAAGGTTAATTAAACATTACAAAGTCTAACTTTTTATTTTACATTTTTTAGAGATTTAATATGACAGAATGTGCACATTGGGACCTGAAAAGTGTTTTAGGAATTTACAGATCCATTCAGAAAATCTGTGCACTCCTTGCTACAACCCTGAAGCTAATAGTTTTCATCTAAAGTGCAACTGCATTTACATTATATAATCATTTAAGCCAATATCATTTAAAAAGTGAAATGTTACAATAGGAACAATCATGGAAACAAACATTTATTTAGACAAACAAATGTGGTGGTGGATTAAAATAAAAGTAAGCATACAACACAATATACAATATTACATTTAATTGTGAATGTTAGTGTGAAAGAAAGGCTAAGCAAAGAGACGTTAGTCGGGTTAGACGCCATTTTGATTTTACCATCAATAAAAGAAGTATTTATTATCAGACTCCTCCCCTTTCAGATTCTCCTGTAAGGGATACACTAAAGGCCTTGATATACTTCAAGCAAAGTTCTACTTATATATATATGATTTTTCATGAATATGTAAAAATCTGCTGTGCGTTTATCTCAAAATGAAAAATGTGGATGTTAGGAAAGAATTTGATCATCACAACAAATCACGACACATTTGTTACTTCAGTCTATGCTATAAATCAGCTCTTAAGTGTAACTAAAGAGAAGAAATGAACTTTTTGTGAGGTAGTTGGAGCCAGAAAGCCACGCCTATTACATAATCAACAACCAATGAGACTTCAAAAGTGTTTAAAGACACCTTTTCTAAAAAGTTTGCTTTTGCTATGAAACAAACTCAAAATGAACTTGGTTTTATTCTAAGTTATGTCATGAGTTTTTTTGTTTACTTGAAGTATAACAGGGAATTTACAGTGTTTACAATGTGCTGTACAAAAGTCCATTATTACTCCATTTTCACAGCTTTCAAAACTGTCAAACAAACAATACAGTCCATTAAACACATTGTATTTTCTGTCCCTCACAAACCTTGTTTTCATAGAGTGCTTTAGAGATGATTTTTGTAGGCCAAAATCTGTACATGAGTTTGCCGTTTAGAACTTCTAATTTGAAAATGTGACCACTTCCTGTTTAGTTGCTAGCAAATGGCTAAATGGCACTTCAAATGTTGTTATCATCACACTGGCTGTTTCTCAATTCCAAGAACGCAGAGAACGGACTTGCGATCTTATGAAGACCAGTCTTGCCAGGTCACCTCGGAAGAACGAACTTGAGAGACCGTAAGAACAGAGAACGCGTCTTGTGAGAAATGAGATGCTGCGTTCTTCCTGATGGTCATGTGACCTTCACGCGTTTTTAATGGAAAATTATTCAAACATTACAGCATTCATACAACGACTGATTGTTTTTCCCCTTTTCAAAATATATAGTATGCATAAAGACCTTACCATACATGGCACAATATAAATAAAACCAATTTTAATACGAATTTCTGCAAATAAACTGTGTGAAACATGCTTTAGGAGAGTTTCATAACAATTACAAACATACCAGGGGCTAAAAGCGTGTTTAGAACACAAAAGTATCTTTGGCTTAAAGGGATAGTTCACACACACAAAAAAATTTACTCAATATTTACTCTCCTTAAAAGAGGTCCAAACATTTATGAAATTGTTATTTCTGTTGAACACAAAATAAAGTATTTTAAAGAATGCTATAATAGACATCCATAGTAGCAAAAAAGTTACCATGGAAGTTAATGGTTACAAGTTTCAAACATTTTTTAAAATATCTTGCTCAACAGTAGAAAGAAAATGTTTTTGGTGATCTCTTTAAGTGTAGTGTGAATGTGAACAAGTAAGGAGATTAGTTTACCTATACAGTGGCTGTTTCTCAATGTGTTCTTCAGCGATCTTGCATCCTCGTGTAACGTCATCATCAACTGCCAAAGTTTAGTTCCAATACTTAAGACCGCAAGAAAGGAGGACGCGTGAAACTTCCTGGATGTGTTCTTGATCATGGAATCGGGAGCACCGGGAGAATTCCTGGTGGGCTGGTCTGTTTTTTGGCCTCGAGGGCTGGTGTCCCTAGCTGCCTGCACTCTCAGCAGTCACACTTTTTTTCATTTATTTATTTATTTATTTTACCATAGCATCATTTTTTTATTCATTATTTTCTCGCAGCTCCACTCTTTTTAATTATTTTCTCTCAGCCCCATGAGCAGAATGCCACCTGCAGGTTAATGATGTAAATATCATTTGACTCTCCTTTTAACTTAAGTAATCAGATTACTTTTTCAAGTAACCAACAAAGTAACAATTACTTTTCAATTTTCAAGACATTTCTGAGTTGCAATGAAGTCCTTAATTGGATCTGAAGACTAGATGTGTTTTATTTAATTAGTTAGAACAGTTTATGTAGAGCTTGTATAGTGCTGAATTTATTTTGTAGTTAGTTTATTAGGATGGGAATTTAGTGGCGCTTTTGTTGTATTATTTTCTTTTATTTATTTATTTCTTTTATTCAAGTCCAGTTCCCTGGTCTGATTTGTTTATTTATTTTTAAGTCACCCTCATTAATCTAAATTATTTACTTGAATTTATATTCTCATTGTAATTCTTTTTGTACCAGCATAATGACTATATTATAGTTAAAATACCTGAGGTTTGGTGTCTCCATTTCCTATACCTATAATTACATCAGAGATCTAACAACCATATTATATGATCGTTACTCACAGGAAAAACACCAGTTTCCTTCCAATTTTATGTGATGAAGGCCAGAATATGAGCAAGTCTTTATGGTTCTCATTAGAAGACTGACATTACCAGGTCTGTTACCAGGACAATTTTTTCAACTACTTTCCCTGCGTGTCACGTGACCCTGCTCTGTTGTGGCTGATTTCAACTTCTGCGGCCACTTTGCAGCCACATTGATCTCTGGTCAAGTAGGACTATGAACTGATTCTTGAGCCTTACTTTGCACAACATTGATGATGATTGGAAGCTGCGCCAGAGATGCCTTTAGATGGCATATAAAACTATGAGAGCAAAAATTTTAATAAACAAAAAAATAATCATTCCTTAATCATAATCAAGTAAAAATGTTCAATTATTCAAGATTTTGATTTTAGGCCAAATTGCCCAGCCCTAATTTTAGTGTGTGATAGTAGGTATATTATGTCACACTTTTCTAGTAAGGAAAAACACCAGCTTCCTCTTATTTTATGTGATGAAGGCCAGAAAGTATGAATAAGAGCTAATCTTTATGGTTCTCGTTAAAAAAACGACATTACCAGGTCTGAATCCCATTGGTGCCGTGACTTAGATGGAAATAAGGTTTAGAGGGGAGCATAACGGAGACCATATAGTAAGAAAATCAAACAAAAAAATCACAGAGTGTTTGCCTGGCTTTACTGTTATCTCAGGAGGTTGAGTTATTTAGTATCCTCCATCCTTCTTAGATTACTGGTTCAAATCCTGCTCAGAGCAGCTAAATCTAGTCCCCGAGAGGTAACATCAGCAATTTTCAAACATTGGTTGAAAATGAGGCCTAAAATTGTGTGGTGTACAACAAACACAAGAATCTTTTGTCTGTCATGGAAAATGCTGCTGGGTTTGTGTTGATGGAACCATGTTGTTGATGGCCTACAAAAATGTAATCTCTTAAGCACACTATTTCTGTCAGAAAACAAATATGGCACTACCCCGACTAAGATTTTTACTAATCATTCGCAAAGTTCTGATTAAACATGATTTTGAATATATTATTTACTGTGATTATTTAATAACTTCTTCAAAGACAAGAAAGAATTCACTGTCGAAGCGGTTCTATCTACTCAAATCAAAACCAGAGAAGCCTGACACTTGTTGGACTTGTTGGCTTTAAAGCACCTGCAATGATTTCCTGCAGTCTGCGTGTCACCTTTACTCCAAAACCTCAAAGTGTACTTAAAAAAAATACAGGCCTTTACCCTGTTTTTATTGCACACTGCTACATCTCCGGTCCTCAAGCAGCACCCACTGACAGGCCACTCTCCCCCGTCTATCACTACATTACATATATTTGACTGACAGAGGATCTGAGCAGCTTAGAAGCAGCGGTTGTTTCAACCCCAAGTATAACAGTGGTTGGATTTGTAAGGCGAAAGAGATAACATGCAATACTTTCTCCAGCCCTCTAGATGGAGCTGCGGCGTTTGGAGAGTCTTTGGTAATGCGCTGGGCTGAGCAGGCCCGTGTACACTGAACTGGCGGCGGAGTGCTCCTGCAAGGCACTGCACACACAGCTGTTGGAGTGGAGGACGTCGGAGGTCTCGCTGTGCTCCATGTAGGTGTCTGAAGTGGAGAGGTCGTGAGAGATAATCATGGGGATTGAGTAGCGCATCTTCTCTTGGCTTTTGTACCAAAGACAAGAACACATGGACTGGAAATGGAGCACTTCCGCATAAACATTGCACAGCCCCTTCCCGGACCCTCCGCCGTGTCCCGCAGTAGATGAGGAAGATGGGTCGGACATGCAATGATTGGTTCCGGCGCCTCCGCTCTGCTTATTTCGGGATAGCAAAGTGCGCTGTTCTGCGTCACGACGTTCATCCTCAGCATTCATGGTCATAAAACGCAGAACCACCAGGTTCAAGAAAGCGCCGATGACCGTGAGGCCTGTGAGGATGTACATGAAGCTAAAGGCTACATACTGGGGGTTGGTTTGTAAAGCGTTATCCTTCTGCAGGGCCACGTAGTCCCCAAAACCAATGGTGGTGAGTGTAATGAAGCAGTAATAGTATGCGTGGAAGAAGCTCCAGTCCTCGTAGCAGGAGAAAGCCGCTGCCCCCACACACAGGGTACTCATGCAGGATATCAAGCCGATGCACACCATGTTGGCCATGGAGACCTCGGTGTGCCGGAGACCAAGACATTTTTTGAGACGGTGAAGCAGGTACTTGACGAATGTGTTGATGCGTTCGCCCAGACTTTGGAACATCACCAGGGTGAGTGGGATCCCCAGGAGAGCATAGAACATGCAGAACACCTTCCCGCCATCTGTGCTGGGGGCCGCATGACCATATCCTGGAAAATATAATAGACAACATTTAATATTACTGGGTTACTCAATTCCAGTCTTCTGTACATTTTGTGTTTGTCTCTTTACTTTAGAAGCATATTCAAATTCAACTGTAAGTGCCTTTGTACTCCACAGGACATTTCACCATTGATCCAGCTTTGATAGATTCTATATATTTCAATAAAATCATATTTTTGTGTGTGTGTGTGAAATGTAAATTTAAAATGTATTTATATATGTATATCATTTCACACTTCACACTTCTCTAGTAAGCGTCATCTCTGTGCAAAAACACTTCATATTGTGTTATTGCACAAATTTGTAAATTAAATTTCTAAAGACATTTTGTGTGTGACTTTCCTAGTAAATTTAGGGTTAGTGTGATTTGACCAAGTAGAGGACATGTTCCTAGATCAACATCTATGTTGGAACATCAATCAGTCAATACGTTTACAGTTTATGTTAAGTTTAGGCTTATAGCTAGGGTTTATGTGCTAGGGTTTATCACTGTTATCCAATTTATTAATGCTCTCTGATTTTAGAAATAAATTGTAGACATGGTTATGTTTAGAGGGTTCGGGTTAGGAATAAAGTTTTTAAACGGGAAGGATGTTCCATGGGAAAGATAAATGTTAGTCCTGGATTGTATCCTACTCTACAAAATCATGCAGACTTAATAATACCCAACAAAATCTGTCAACTCCAACCTCCACCTGGTTCTTACCCTCCCACCATGCTGACTCACGACTGCACTTCCAAGTTCATCTCCAACCAAACTATCAAGCTTGCTGATGACATAATAGCGGTCAACAAAAAAGATGAAACACTCTACAGAGAGAAAGAGGCACAGCTGGCTGAATGGTGTTGCACTAACAACCTCTCCCTCAATGTGGGAATGACAAAGGAGAGATCAGGAGGAACTCCATTGATCACCCACCATTGACCATCAACAGTTTGACTGTGGAGAGAGTGAGCAGCACTCAATTCCTAGGTACTGTATGTACATCACAGAGGATCCTACCTCCTTCCCCCAACAAGCGGCGCCCCTGCCCACTGACCTGTTTGAGAGTCGTGAACACTGCAGTTTGTAGAAACAGGGTAACCATTCTTCACTTTTTCCCATAAACAACGTTAACCAACGTTAACCCCTAACCATGCACCGCCCCCCTCTCCTTCATTTTCGTCTGTGATACCATCAACACCACCCCACTCATAATGCAGCTATTCCATTTCATCTGCAATACCAACCTAATCTTCACTTAGATGGGCCCACCAAAAACTTCCAACACTGTGAGTGGAAAAAACACACACTATCCTCTTTCTGACACTGTAACCGACACTTGCAAAAGTTTAGCTCAGTGGTTAGCACTGTCACTTCACAGCAAGAAGGTCGCTGGTTTGAGTCCTGGCTGAGTCAGTTGGCATTTCTGTGTGTTTCCTCCAGGTGCTCCAGTTAACCCCACAGTCCAAAGACATGCGCTATAGGTGAATTGAATAAACTATATTGGCTGTAGTGTATAAGTGTGAATGCGAGTGTGTATAGATGTTTCCCAGTAGTGGGTTGCAGCTGGAAGGGCATCTGCTGTGTATAACGTATGCTTGATAAGTTGGCGGTTTATTACAATGACTTCCTCAAATTGGCCAAATGCTGTATGAGTTTATGTAGTAATGTGCTATATATGCTATATGTTAGTATATTTAGAATGATATTAAACTTATTTTAGTTAATGAGAAAAGTTCTGTTTAACCCAAATGTTTTAAAGCTCACAGAAGCACATATACATGCAAAGCTGGAATTACCAGAGAGTCTCTTACTGCATCAGCAACTAAACAGCTTCGTTGTTCAACTTTGACTCAAACACTGGCTCTACTCTCCTCCACAGGGGTGACACACAGAAGAAATTTGCTACAGGTTTTACAGAAAAATACTGTTATTATCTAGATTTTACGGAAAACTACTGGTAGCTGTGGTTGCCAGCAATCTACTGTTTTTTTACAGTCTACTTCTAAGATTAAATTAACATTGTATTACTGTTAAAATACATTTTTACACCGTGTTTTTACCTCTCACACCTTTAACCCTTTAAACCCCAGAGCAAATATCTAAGTTTTAATTGAACACTTCTGAGTGTCAACACTACTGAATGTTCAGAAAACATGGAGCAAAGCTGAAGTAAATTAATTAATAAAATGACTAATTAAATGATAATTGAGGATTAGCGATGAACAAATGAAGAAATTCTGAAGGGAAAAAACAAGAACAGAACATACAAAGAACTACAACTTCAGTCACAGCTTTGTAATGAAATAACCTGAAGGTCAACAAATTATTAAATCATTAAAATTATCAGCAGATGAATAAACAACTGTACAAACAGCATCACCAGCTACACTTATTACTAAAACGTTTATTTTTGTATAACATCTACTAAAGTTCTTCTGGAGATAAAGGTTAACATTTTAAGTCACCATCATGGAGAATAGAGTTTGCTTTAGTTGGGCTATTTGGCTGCTGCAACTCTCAAGAACTTTGTTTAAAAAGCTATTTTGATATGGCAGGCAAGCCAAAAAAACTAAATAAGATTTGGTGATGTTCATATTGTTTTTAATGAGGAATCCCCTGTTATAATTTAATATATTGCGATTTACTGCTCCTATCCAATGTTTAATTTGTATTGTTAAATGTAATATAACATGCCTGTATGTGGTATTGAATTCTGGAAGCTTTTAATAATATCTTGCACAAAACATTTAACTCTCTGATATAAGTTGCACTCTAAGAGACATCAAGAAAGCACAAACGAATGGCATAGTTTGGGAGTTTTTTTGTTTTTATGGGGTGCCAACTTCACGGAGGTGGTCTGAGTGTGTCTTTGTCAGAACTGAACTGTTTTTGTATGTTATTTCAAAATTTTGTAAAAGAATTAAGTATTTTTGCACACGTTCAGTGATTGTGATTATTAACAGCAGGTGTTCATCTGTGTCTGAATTCACTCATTTGTGTTCATTAACTCTGTCAGGTGAACTATATTAGTAAACTAGTGTACATAATAGTGAACGAGGGCACAAAGTGTGATTTTAAACACTTTTTTAAACTTGAAATGTTGAATCTGAGCTCTGTTAACTCACAGTTTTCTGTTCTTGGTTACTTTCTTGAAAAACAAAAATATTATGCACTGTTTTTAACAGAATATTACTGTTTAAGTGAAAAAAAAACATTTTACTGTAGAATCTGACAATTTTTAACAGCAATTTTTTACAATGTGTTTTTTTTTTTGTATCCTTTAATTTTTTATTAAAATACTTGTTATTATTTAATCTGTTGTGGGACCGGCCGGGGGAAGAACGCAAATTTCTAATTAGCCAATCACATGCCATCAACTCAATGCATTTAAGCAGGGTCAAGACGATCTGCTGCAGTTCAAACCGAGAATCAGAATGGGGAAGAAAGGTGATTTAAGTGACTTTGAACATGGCATGGTTGTTGCGTATGTCAGAAACTGCTGATCTACTTGGATTTTTACCCAAAACCATCTCTAGCAGGCCTGTGCAGAGGCTTTCAAAGGGCCATGTGCCGGCAATCATGACTTGAACAGCGGGCGGTGGGAGTGGTGGTGGGGGGGGGGTGTTAGATTGAAAGGCAACAGTAACTGAAATAACCACTTGTTACAATCAAGGTATACAGAAGAGCATGTTTGAATGCACAACACGTCCAACCTTTAGGAGGATGGGCTACAGCAGCAGGAGACCACACCGGCTGCCACTCCTGTCAGCTAATAACATGAAACTGAGGTTACAATTCATCATGCATTCATGCATCAACAACATAAAAGCATGGATCCATCATGCCTTGTATCATCAGTTCAGGCTGGTGGTGGTGGTGTAATGGTGTGAGGGATATTTTCTTGGCACATTTTGGGCCCATTAGTACCAATTAAGCATCATGTCAATGCCACAGCCTACCTGAGTATTGTTGCTCACCATGTCCATGCCTTTATGACCACAGTGTACCCATCTTCTGATGGCTACTTCCAGCAGCATAGCGCACCGTGTCATAAAGCATGAATCCTCTTAGACTGGATTTTTGAACATGACAATGAGTTCACTGTACTCAAATGGCCTCCACAGTCACCAGATCTTAATCCAATAGAGCATCTTTGGGATGTGGTGAAGGGTGATTCGCATCATGGATGTGCAACCGACTAATCTGCAGCAACTGTGTGATGCTATCATGTCAATATAGACCAAAATCACTGAGGAATATTTCCAGTACCTTGTTGAATCTGTGACATGAAGGATTAAGGCAGTTCTGAAGGAGATAAAGTGGCCGGTGAGTGTATATTTTTGGTGATGAAAGGTCTTTTTAAATTCAACAATATCCATGACCTTCCTGAACCCATTGAAGTCTTTAATTGAGATTCATCTTCCTTCTACTCTAAGCAATCTTCTGTAATTGTATTTGCATTGCACTGTGATAGAGTCCAGTTGCTCTTATTATAGCAACAGCATGAATTATTTCTTTGAAAGCGGCTCAGTCGAGCCATCTGCACATACAGGCTGCTGTTTGGAGCTCATTTTCAGGGCTCTGCTTTTCTCCCTCCATCCATTCAGCTTACATCTCCTAAAATAACTCCTCTTTTTTTTCCTCAATTATTTTTTCACCTTATCATCAAATGTGCTGCAGTCACTCCAAATCCATTCTGTAGTTGAGCACATATTATAAAGGGGTTGGGGATTAAATACTTAGAGAAGGTGTGAGGAGTGTGTGTGTGATGTTGGGGGAAGGGATGTTGGTGAAATGAAGGATTAAAGATGTTTGCCATTGGTGAAATCACAATATAAAGCATGCCTTATAGGAATAAAGTAAGAGGTGATAATGACTAGGCCCACATGGAATCTGCGCCCACAGATTTCTGCAGGATGTTGACCCTGACACTACATCTACACCGTAAACCATTCAGGTTTGCATACAATTCCATCTTGTTGTTCCAGCACAAATCTATTAGCTAAATCTAAGTTAGCTAAATCTTAATCATTTTACAGATTTTAGTTGATTGAACATAAAACAATTAAGTTAAGAATTGTAAAAAAAAACTTAAGAATTGTGTTGTTTCAACTCATTTTAAATAATTAGTTTGAACAAGCATTTTTGTGTGTTTACTTATAATAAGCAATAATGTGCATAAAGTAATAAGTAAATGTGCATAAATATATAAATGTAATTAGGTTTTGAATATTTATTTATTAATCATTGAAACTACTTAATTAAAAATAAGCTGAAACAGCACAATTCTTGAGTTTTTTTTGGGAGAGACAACTTTATTGTTTTATGTTCAATCCACTTAAATTTGTAAAAACTAACAAGTGAACCTTCTCTAAGTGTTTAATCCCCAACCCTTCATGTACAGCATTTTTGTTTACAATGTAAGAGACCTACCGTAGCTTTGCTTAGCGTAACAAGTGGTTCTAATTGATTCAATTTGCATTGTAAATCTTTTCAGCTCCTATGTTCTCAAAATCATCCTGCAGGAATTCACAAATAATTTTTTTATATATATTTTTTGTATTTATATAGCGCATTTATCGTGTAGTCATACACCCAAAGCCCTTCACAATCATAAGGGGGGGGGGGGGGGGTCTCGTCAAACCACCACCAGTGTGCAGCATCCACTTGGATGATGCGATGGCAGCCACAGGACAACGCCACCAATGCACTCACCACACACCAGCTATTAGTGGAGTGTAAAGATAGTGATACAGCCAGTTTAGTGGATGCGACGGTTTGTAGGTCATAATTTGTAAGGAATGGTGGGAGTTTGGCCAGAAAACCCCTACTCTTTATGAGAAGTGTCATGGGATTTTTATGACCGCAGAGAGTCTAGCTTAACATCTCATCAGAAATCAGCGCTCACTGACAGTATAGTGTCCCCTTCACTATACTTGGCCATTAGGACTCACACAGACCACAGGTTAAGCGCCCTCTTTTGGCCTCTCTAACACCACTTCCAACAGCAACCTAGTTTTCCCATTTGGTCTCCCATTCAGGTACTGACTAGGCTTAGCCCTGCTTAGCGAGTAGCCGGCCTTGGGTTGCAGGGTGATATGGCTATGACAATTTATATGTATGTGTGTGTGTGTGTGTGTGTGGGTGTGTGTGTGGGTGTGCGTGTGTGTGTGCGTGTGTGTGTGTGTGCATGTGTGTGTGTATGTGCATGTGTGTGTGTGTGTGTGCCTCATATTCCTTACGTTGTAGGGACATTTATGGCAATACCAATAAATGTTGACCTTGTGGGAACATTTTTTTTCTTGGTCTCATGAGGATAGCAGCCCATAAATCACAAAGAATTAAGTATTTTGAAACTGTAAAATTGCACAGTACTGGGAAACAACCATATACCCTCACACAATAATACACTATGGCCCATTTAGTTTATTCAACTCACCTATATCGTATGTCTTTGAACTGTGGGGGAAACCATATCACATGGACAAAACACATGCCAACACTGGGTGAGCATGCAAACTCCACACATAAATGCCAATTGGTCAAGCTGGGACTCGAATCAGCGACCTTCTTGCTGTGTTAACCACTGAGCCACCATGCAGCATTGTATATTTTATACAGAAGAAAAATCAACAGTATATGTCTATGAGAAGTCCTCATATAGAGAGCTGTACAAATGTGTGTGTGTGTGTGTGTGTGTGTGTGTGTGTGTGTGTGTGTGTGTGCGTGTGCGTGTGCGTGTGTGTGTGTGTTTGATGAAGGCAGATCAAAAGCTGATCTGGGATGCATCCACCTTTATTAAAGAATGACATCACTGTCAGCTCACCAGGCCTACATCTAGGATTAATGAAATTATTAATAATCAGATTACCATATGCCATACATAACACTGCTTTATAATCTGCACTGATGTCGCAGTGTTATATGTGCAGTGTTTACAAACCACATCTTTATGATCCTTTGTAGTTGATGGTATACTGCTAAATATATCACCTTACAGCAAGAAGGTTGCTCGTTCGAGTTTTTAGCTGGGCCAGTTGGCGTTTCTGTGTGGAGTTTGCATGTTCTCCCTGTGTTGGCGTGGGTTTCCCCCACAGTCCAAAGACATGTGCTATAGGTGAACTGAATAAGCTAAATTGGCCGTAGTGTATGTGTGTGAGTGAGGCCCTCAAAGATACTATTAGGGGCTCACCAGAAATCACCCCCTCCACCATCCCCGGCTCTTCACTTTCGTCTGCGACACCACACCAACCACTCCACTGTGACAGCAGATCAATACACTAACTACAGATTGACAAATATTGCAGCTGTTGGACAACATAATGTACTTTTGAGACTTTTTAGGCAAGAAAGTAGTTGTTTAGATTGCAACTATGCAGTTTATTTATAAGAGTGGCTATTTTAAATATTTATAATTTCGAAGGTTCATCATGTTGGCGGCCATCAGCCTGTCATACTGAGGAGAGCAAAGATGGTTGACGTTCCGTCACAAGATGTAGACAGAGACCGCATAATAAGTGCTTAGAGGGGAAAAACTCATGGTAAATTACAAACTACAGCTGATCATTATAAAACAGGTAAGTGACACTCTAAGTCGATCTCTGTCTTTTGTATTTTGTTGTGCTGTATTTATACCATAGTAATCTGGTAGTGTTTGCTTTGCTTTGGCTTTTTCTGGGTTAATTATTGTGATCTCCTACACTGATGCCATGTAGACTGATGGCATGTCATGCCGTTCAGCCTTATAAACTTAAAATCTGAGCAAAATCACCTGTTTTGTCATCGGTTTATAAATTACGCTAGTAGTAGGTCACCAACATGGTGCCGCAAGGAATACATGAGTCCTCGTAGGCCTGTTCTAAAAATAGCTCCCCATAGCACCATTTACCATTTGTTTATTTTAAACGAATCTTTAATGTGATACCAGAACGATGAGTCATCTCAGGGAGTGATTTGTTCATTCTGGCATGCACACATTTGTGCAGGTGGAGGAGAAGATTAGTAAATTTTTCGGGTCCTCTATTGGGTTTGAGTCCTTCTTTCATCACATGAAAGACAGAAGCCAATCATATGCATTTAGAGCTGGAAAAAGATTTGCTCCGTTCATCTCTGGAGTCCTGGGTTTTAAGTTATCTCTTTACATGCTTGTAACGTGATAACAGAATGACTCAAAAACCCGAGGACTCAAAAGGTGAACTAGTCATGGGTGTTTCTGGCTCAGACTGCATGCATTGGTTTAAGCTTATATGGAACTGTCACTGTCAGGTGAAAGAAATACTCAAATTTAAAGACATGTCAAAAATGAGGTGATCAGAGTGAATCATAGACAAAACACCAGGTAAACAATGAAGGATTATTTTCTCTTTCTTAGGTCCCGTTTACACTAATACGTTTTAGTTTTAAAATGGCGTTTTAGAATGAAAACGATCCGCATCCACACTAGCGTTTACCCAGCGTTTCTGAACAGCTCTCTGTCCACACTAAAACGGTAAAGACCCACATCACGTGACCACACACACACTCTCTGGCATACGCTGCAGCGTGCGTTGAGCGCATACCCATATGAGAGCTGTGCACGTCGGACTGTTCATCACGGATCTCCCGCTGGATCTAATCTCACTATATTTGTTAAACGTGACATTTAATTCATCTTGTTGTCTATATCTAATGACATATTCCCCGACTTTGGTCTTTTGAATCTATTACTTGTTCTCAGGTAACATGTTTTGGCTGAGCGCAGATAAGTTAGGTTAATATCTTAATGTAACCGCAAACACCACATCGGACTGATTGCTTGCGTTTATTCTCTCTATTGTATAAACTTATTGTGCGTTATACTTTTATAATGGACTTTATAATTTATTAAAACTGATATTCAATAAAAGAGAGGAAATGTTTCGTATTTTTAATGAAAATGAAAGGAGGCAGTAGTTATAGGCTCCGTTTTGTTATAAATATGCATGAAGATGACGGTCATTATGCAGCTACACGACGCCTCAACATTTTTTGATGTCTGTTAAGTTGCTAATATCAAAATAAAAATAGGCAGTTCCTTATGTCATGTTTCATTTTATTGTTAAGAAAGTAAAACAGCATAGCCAGGGTGATGTGAATGACTTTTTAAAAGTACCATGTACACACTCGGGAGTTTGTTTTCCATATATAACTTGCGAAGTCTGAACTTACAAGGAGCGGATGCAGGACTGTCACTGAACTGTGTGTAGGCTACTTAATATTGAGGAAAAGCCCCAGAAAAGCCTCCGTTTTCAGATGTCTCCGTTTTCCCCCATCTACACTGAGATGGAGCAGCAGCGTTTTAGAATGAAAACAGCCTCTCCAGCATTTCTAAAACACTCCGTTTTCGGGGCTCGAAAACTCCAGCGTAGTATGGATAGATGGCATAACCGTAGCAAAACTTATGCGTTTTAAAACTAAAACGTATTAGTGTAAACGGGGCCTTAGTAGTGTTTTATGACTTGTTTGTAGTGTGATCAACGTTTGGGTTAGTTGTAGATGTGTTCTCTGTAGAAGCATCTCATAACATTTGAATGTTATTTTGGCAAATTAAACGAAATGACACGAAAAAAGATTTGTTCATCTCCATGAACAAGACTCAAAAGTCAAAGTCAGTAAAATGATCCAAACTTCCCTTCACTAGCTTAAAGACAAGAACAAATGTATTTCCCCACTTTCTCCAATGTCCAACTCGGGGCAACTACATTACAGTTGTTAGAAGAATGTTGGCTATGTTAAAAATGCTGTAGATTTTGTGATATTTTAAGTAAAATCTCAAAGTTGATTTATGTTACACAATTGATAATATGTACAAACATGGTACAACCTACAGTAGTGCATGATTTGCTAATAATTGTTAGTGGTTAATGAAAATATTGTAGAAGTGATCATTTGAAAATGTATATACTTGCAAAGATTTATAGAAATAAAGTGTTGCATATTGATATTCATCCTAACTTGTTAAATCATTGTTGACAACTATTGTGAGAAATCATAAACATGATCAGTGTCTTCACAAAGATAAATTTCAATAATTATTAATAATAACATATAATTAAAAGTAAATTGAGCAAATTTGTTATTTGAGAATACCCAAGAAGTAGCTCTCGGTTTTAAAAAGGTTAGTGACCCCTGCGCCAGAGAATCATTCAAATACTAGCTCTAAAGTGACATTGGTGAAGTAGCAATGATTTCTGCTGTTCTGACCGTCAGCTGCAGATGTGAATAAATGGCAGAAAAAAGTAGTTCCTCATAACAAAGGATTTTTGACTGAAAATTCTGTATATCACTGTTAAAAAAAAAAGAAAAAAAGAAAGAAAATCTACCAGTTTCTAAATGATTGTTTCAGAATAAGTCCTACAGCCAGTGTGTTTGAGTGTGTGTGTTTGTGCTGAGTGGTTATGTTTAGTAGGCTATATGTAACTCGAGCAGTGTTTGGGGCTTGACACACTCTGGTCAGATGTCCCGCTGCTGTCACTTTTAATCTTTCTCATCTTCTTGAAAAGCGACATCGGCAAAGCAGTGCTGCAGAGTCGTGCCATTATATAATGTTATTCCTTTTTTCCTTTACGTAAGATATCATTTGCTTACAGTATTATAAATATCTGATGGCTTTCTTTGATATAATATTTAAAAAAAATGTCATTTATTTTAACTGATAATTTATGTATGTGGCACGGTGGTTCAGTGGTTAGTCGTGTCAAGACTGTCAAGATGTATTTTAACATAAAACTTAATTGTGGACTGGATTTTTTTTACCTTGTATCACAGTTTTGGACATGTGAAACAACATTGCCTTTGATGCATTGTTTTTGATTGATTTTCATTTTTTCTCCCTAATTTTCTGTCGTTGGCTGTTTTTACCCCATTTACTTCCATTATAACCACACTTTTTATTAAAAACCATGCCAGCATATAACCATGCATTTTTGATTGTTGGTGGTTTTCCCTGTTGGGAGGAGGTCAAATTTGTAATCATCAGTTGGCACCATCAACCTTTTAGATAGTCCTGCGCAAAAAAAAGCTTAGTTTCTGGATTTTATATGGAGTATAACAGAAAATTAAAGTGTGTGTAAGGTGTCTGTGAGTGTGTGAGAGTGACCTTTGTGGACCTATCTTGATGTGTCTGAGAAAATCTAAATATGCATCTCAGCTCTCAGAACTACATAAGAGTAAATAAAAACAAAGATTGTGTTTTATGCACCATCAAATGTGATTATAATGGAAGTCAATTGGGCAAAATCAGCCAACTGTAAATTAGGGAGAAAAAAATGAAAATCTAACAATGCATCAAAGCCAATGTTGTTACTAATCGTTCACATGTCCAAGACTGTGATAAAAGGTAAACAAATCCAGTTCACAGTTACTTTTTATATTGAAAATTTGCCATTTTGTGTTTTTTTCACCAAATCAGTGAAATCATTCATGAATTTGGCAATTAGAATTAAAATCCTGTAATTTTCTAAACAATTTAGTAGTTTTGATCAGGTCTGAGGTTGATTAACAGATTTATGCTAAAGAAATTGTAAAAAAAATATATTTATCTGATGTGGCAGCACGGTGGTACAGTGGGTAGCGCTCTCGCTTCACAGCAAGAAAGTCACTGGTTCAAGCCTCGGCTGGGTCAGTTGGCATTTCTGTGTGGAGTTTGCATGTTCTCCCCATGTTGGTGTGGTTAGTCCTGGTGCTCCGGTTTTCCAAACAAGTCCAAAGACATGCGGTATAGGTGAATTGGGTAAGCTAAATTGTCCGTACTGTACAGTATGTGTGTGAATGAAAGTGTATAGGTGTTTCTCAGTGATGGGTTGCAACTGGAAGGGCATCCACTGCATAAAACATATGCTGGATAAGTTGTCGGTTCATTCCGCTGTGGCGACCCCAGATTATTAAAGGGACTAAGCCAAAAAGAAAATGAATGAATGAATAATTTATCTGATGCATTTTTACAGCAGGTTTATTCAGTGGATGTTTTCATTCTTAACAAACAAAAGGGTAGTACAATTGAACAGTGCACAAAGGTTAATAGTGTCTGTCAGGTGTTGTGCCTGTGGTGGAACCAGAATAATTAACACTAGTCCATTGAAATAATATAAATTAATGCACACCGGAGGTCCTTCGGGTCATGGCCACATCACAACCCAGTGTGAACATTACTTTTCTAATAATTTGAAATATCATCATGAATTATTCACAGGGCAGTTTCTAGATCAAGGGTGTCCAAACTCAGTCCTGGAGGGCCAGTGTCCTGGACAGTTGAGTTCTAACCTTAATCAAACACAACTGAACCAGCTAATCAAGCTCTTATTAGACATACTGTACTATAAACTTCCTGGCAGGTGTGTTGAAGCAATTTGGAGCTAAACTCAGCAGGACACTGGTCCTCCAGGGCTGAGTTTGGACAACCCTGTTCTAGTTACACCTTTTCACTTCATAAATCTAATCATCCTAGCACAAGGAAGAAACTTAATGTATTCAGGCATGTAGACATGGTAAAGATGATCTGCTGAAGTTGACAACAAACACCAAAATGAAGAAGAAAAGTGAATTTAGTGCTTTTGAGTGTGGCACAACCATCTCTTTTTTCAACCATCACTCCAACCATCACAATTGCTTGAAAAAGAGTGAAAAACCAGCGTTGTTGGTTAAAATATATCATTAATGGTAGAGG
This sequence comes from Danio tinwini, assembly GCA_903798205.1. NCBI lineage: Eukaryota > Metazoa > Chordata > Actinopteri > Cypriniformes > Danionidae > Danio > Danio tinwini. Next base: position 11,868,141 of record CAIGQZ010027068.1, on the reverse strand, counting down.
TCAGTTGAGGTAACATTATAGCAGAAACATTACAGTAGAGACAATTATAAATGTAAACAATTGCAAATATTAAGGTGATTATATAAAGAGCAATATAGGGTCACAGTTTTGTCTGCTTTTTCGTGATGAAGGATGCTGATTGTGTTTGCTATGCTGTCTCCACCGGGCATCTGGTCATACTGTATGTCACTTTAGATAAAACTATAAGCACAAATACAGCATACGTTTGCATATTGCACATTACAGAGTCATGCCTCAAAATCACAAGGACGTGTCCTACTACTTTTAAAGTGCTTAAATATTTCTTTCACAGACATTCAGAAGATTGGTGGTATTGATTAGTGCTTTATAAGTATTTTTGCAAGTAGCAATATATTCCTTTTAAATCAACGCTTCTGGGAAAGCTTTCCACAAGGTTTGTTTATGTTTGAATATTCTACTAGAAGCACATTTGTGAGGTCATGCACTGATGTTGGACATCTAGCTCTAGCTCAGAGTCACAGCTCTATAGCTGTGTCTTATTTTAGAGGTTGCATCCATTGAAGGATGTATTCGAAGGGTGATGCGTTATCGTGGCGCGACGAAGGCTGTCTCATTTAAAAAAAATTTGAAGGCTCGTTCAAATGTGTCATTCAATTCCCAGGTAATGAAGAATACAACCGGTGGATCCTTTGCGCTTTGAACATTCCAACATTCATTGCACGCTGATAATGGCAGGAGGTTTTTAAAAGAAAACTCTGGATTAAATGTATAAATTAGGTTTTATTTTACTTGGAAATCTAAAAACATTAAAAAATATATATATATAAAAAAAAAGAGTATAACATGTCTTAATAAAAAGTGATTTTATAGACAGTTTACATTTTTATGTGTACATGTACAGATCAAATGAAATATATTTCCAGTTTTTATAAACCTTGTTTTGCATTCAGATCGCTTTTATTACCTCTTATTAACGGCAGTTGTTATGGTTGCTACGCATCCATCCTTCGGAGGATGAGACCAGGGCCGGATAAACCAATGGGCATTATGGGCACAGGCCCAGGAGCCCATGCGCACTTGGGGCCCCTGCGAGCGGGAAAAAAATGCAGATTTTGGAGTGTCTATTTAGGCTAAGTGCAAATAGCCCACCTCGTTTGAATAAGCTAGTTGTGTGCTTCATGCCATCACCGTTTGATTGACAAAGACAACATAACTAAAGAGCGCAGCAGACAGCAGCATGAGTGGCGTAGCTCGTAAAGCGCATGGCAACATGTTTTGTGACGACTGATCATGTACCTTGATCGAATCCAGTGTCTGATAAACATGTTCTTCTTTTTTCTCCGTTACATATCAGATTGGAAATACATTTATTTTTAATAGAAAGTAAAAGTTTTGTTTAAAATCTTTTGCCAATAATTCTAACTTTAGATGTATATCAAAAACCATTCATTTTTACTAGTTGTATTAGTATTTTTTTTCAAAGTGTGCTCTAAATGCTTTAAAAATCTGTTAAATCTTTGTAGACTATAAATATATGTACTATATCATGTATTTAAAAAAATGTGGGCAATACATTATAGATTAACTTTTTTTAATATTATATTAATCTTATTTTTAATTCAACTATAGGGGTGTGGCCTGGTAGGGGGCCCTACAAGACATTGTGCCCAGTGGCCTCTGAATTCTTAATCCGGGCCTGGATGAGACACCGTTTGTTTCATCTTAAAGGTGCTCTTTCAGGTTGTGATCAGGACTCTGTGCAGCCCAGTCAAACTTCTCCACACCAGGGATGGGCAACTTCAGTCTAACTTCAGATAAGGTCCACTATCCTGCACAGTTTATCTTCAACCCTTAATGAACACACTTGCCTTTAGCTTTCTAGTAATCTTAAAGATATTGCTTAGCTTGTTCAGGTGTGTTTGATTAGGGTCAGAGAAAAACTGCAGGACAGTGGCCCTCCAGTACCGAAGTTGCTTACCCCAGGTATGTTTTTAACAGGCTAAACTGTTTTAGGGTAGCATGGTGGCTCAGTGGTTAGCACTGTTGCCTCACAGCAAGAAGTTCACTGTTTTGAGTCCAGGCTGGACCAGTTGGAGTTTGCATGTTCTCCCCGTGTTCTTGTGGGTTTCCTCCAGGTGCTCTGGTTTCTCCCACAGTTCAAAGACATGTGCTATAGGTGAATTGGATGAACTAATTGACTATAGTGTATGAGTGTGTGTGTGTGTGAGTGAATGTGAGCATGTTTCCCAGTACTGGGTTGCACCTGGAAAGGCATCCACTGCATAAAACAGGTGCTTGATTTTATTCCTGTGGTCATGGAAGTGATTGGAAGACCTGTATCAAAATTGAATTGAAATGATTTGGAGAGATCCCAAAACAATTTATATATATATATATATATATATATATATATATATATATATTAGGGCTGTCAATTGATTAAAAAAATTAACTAATTAATCACACTTTTTTGTAATTAATCATGATTAATCACTAATCCAAAAAATAAATAAATCCAAAATACAGGCATTGCAAATATGGAAATTGGAAAATAATATTAATAATAATAATAATAATAATAATAACAAAGTATTGAACACAAACAATTGTTCTCATTGTAAAGTTGCGTATTTGTAAAGTATAGCGAATTGAGAATATTACTTATAAAGTAGAAACAATTTTGCTTAGTCCTCCTTAACATTTAGCCAGTTGCTAAGACAGTCCAGTCTATTGACATTATCGGGGGACAACACACACACGCACGCACGCATGCACACACACACACACACACATACACACACACAGAGAGAGAGAGAGAGAAAGAAAGAGAGAGAGAGAACGCGCAGTACAGCGCACTCCCTTCAGGTGATGCAACCTTAATTGTTTTATACTGAAACTTTCCTTCTAAAAGCGCTTCCTTGGTCTTATCCATATTTCTTTGCACATTTAACACAAGGGAGCAAGCTGAACTAGCACTCTAGGTGAACGGCAATCATGCCACCCTCAACCCGAAAGTGAAATAGAAAGTGACCGGCTCGCCGATGAAAGTGAGGACCGGGAGGGAGGGGGTGGGGGTCACGGATGAAAGTGAGTCACTAGTTAATTGAGTTAATTGCATTACTTTTTTTTTTACCCGTTAAATATTTTAAATTAATCTCGTGCGTTAACGCGCAAATTTTGGCAGCCCTAATATATATATATTAGGGCTGTCAAAATTAGCGCATTAACGCATCAGATTAATTTTAAATATTTAACGCGTAAAAAAAATTAAAGCATTTAACGCAGTTGCAGTTTTTTTTATTTCCTGTTGTGGCCGACGTGTGTTCAGGGCCGGCGCGTCCGTAGAGGCGACCTAGGCGGCCGTAGAATAGTGAGCGAAACCCCACCCCCAACCCCCCCCCTCCCCGGTTCTCACTTTCATCCGCGACACCCACCCCCTCCCTCCCGGTCCTTCCTTTCATCCGCGAACCGGTCACTTTTTATTTCACTTTCGAGTTGAGGGCAGGCGGCATGATTGCCGTTCGCCTAGAGAGCCAGTTCAGCTTGCTCCAGCTCTGCGTGTGTTTAATGTGCAAAGAAATATGGATAAGACCAAGGAAGCGCTTTTAGAAGGAAAGTTTCAGGATAAAACAACTAAGGTTGCATCACCTAAAGGGAGTGCGCTATACTGTGCGCTCTCTCTCTCTCTGTGTGCGTGCGTGCTGTGCTGGCTAAATGAGCAAAATTGTTTCTATTTTATAATTAATGTTCTCAACTCGCAATACAACTTTACAATGAATACAATTGTTTGTAATTAATACTTTATTATTATTATTATTATTTTCCAATTTCCATATTTGCAATGCCTGCATTTTGGATTTTTTTTATTCGTGATTAATCATGATATCATTTTTTAATCAATTGACAGCCCTAATATATATATATATATATATATATATATATTTATAGCCAAAAGGAGAGAAGGTTTTTTTAACACTTTTATAGTTTTAATAACTCATTTCTAAATTTCTAATGACTGATTTATTTTATCTTTGCCAGGATGATAGTAAATAATATTTTACTGGATATTTTTCAAGACACTTCTATACAGCTTAAAGTGGCATCTAAAGGCTTCATTGGGTTAATTAGGTTAACTAGGCAGGTTAGGGTAATTAGGCAATTTATTTATGCAATGGTTTGTTCTGTAGACTATAGACTATCGAAAAAAATATAGCTTAAAAGGGCTAATAATTTAATTTAAAACATTAAAACTGCTTTTATTCCAGCCATAATTAAAAGCAATAAGACTTTCTCCAGAAAAGAAAAAATATATTCAGACTGTGGCGAGGGGCCTGGCAGAGAGCTGTGGGAATGAAACGAGGCCCGCCAGAGATGAGAAACACCTGTGGTGCACACCAGCCTCGAATCCCACGGAAGAAGCTCTGGACTATAAGAGGAGGAACGATGGCAGAGGAGGACGAGAGAGGACCGGGCCTGGACATATTTTTGTACTTTTGGTTTCAGTTTGACTGCAGGCTCCGTGAGGAGCTGCCGTTCGTTTGTTTTATTTAATAATAAAAAATTTATTAAAAGTTCATCAGTTCTCCGCCTCCTTCTTCCCGGCAGCCAGGTGGCCGTAAACTTCATTACACAGACATACTGTGAAAATTTCCTTGCTCTGTTAAACAAAAGGGGCTAACAATTCTAATTCAACTGTATATATGGACGAGGACTAAATTGTTGCTACCCTTCAGTTTTGTCCAGGCCAATTTCATTAATTAGCCTTTTTATAGTTTCTTTTGAACCACAATTGGAAAGCAATATATACAGTTTTTGATAGTTTATTTTTAGTAATTTTTAATCACTACTTTTTTCAAATTATTTCAGTAGTTTTTAACACAGTGACCAAATTTTGAGAACAGCAATTATTTTAACACAATTAAAAATTACAACAAACATTTCTGAATGTAACCACAGTCAGAAATAGTAGGTAGTGTTGAAACATGATTGACCATTGAGATTCTCCTCGTGGATTTGTCTTTTGTGGAGGACCTTTTGTTTTTTGGGGGGTTACATTCAGTATGGGGGCATGTGAGAGATCTGCAGAGTGGATGGCACATCAATAACATGAGGTATCAACATTTGTGCTGCCCATTCAATTACAAACCACAGAAGAGCCTCCACATCAAAGTTCCTGAAAGCAAGAAATGTCAAGGTGCTCCAAGATTGGCCAGCCCAGTCACCAGACATGAACATTATTGAGCATATCTGTGGTAAGATGGAGGAGGAATTAAAGAGGCACCCAAAGACTCTTGATGAACTGCAAGAATGTTTTACCAAATGATCAACTAGAAGTCAAGTTATTATTTGCTGTTCCTAAAACTTGGATAGGCGACACGATTTTTGTCAGGTAGTGTACTGTATATAAGGGCCACCTAAACTAGGTCCTGGAGGGCCGGTGTCTTGCAGAAAGACCAACTTCCCTAAACACACTTGCCAGGACATTTTTAGTAAGCCTACTAAGAGCTTTATTAGCTAGTCAAGGTGTGTCTGATTGGGGTTGGATCTTAACTATGCAGGACACCGGCCCTCCAGGACTGAGTTTGGGCACCCCTGATGTATATTCTAAAATACAATAATTTCTTGCTGCAGCTGAAAGTGTCATCCTTTTAGTCTTTATCTGCACAATTTTCTGTTAGAGGGTTTCAGTCAATTTGCAAAATCAGACAAATAAGTAAATTACCACAATGTGCATATTAACACCAATATTGGGAGATAAATATAAAGTATGTTCTCTCGTTTTAATCAGTGACTTTTTTGAATATCATAAATTTAATACTGTGTAAACACTATGTGACTCATAAAATATGCTTAAAAACTACTATTTTTTTATTAAAGAAATTACCTCAAATGCTAGTTTTAATTATTACTAATATGTCAAATATTATTTACTATTGATTAAACAATAATATTTTGCATATTCAGTCAGTGTGTATTATAAAATATTCTGTGGAACAACTGCATATTACAAAAGGTTAGTATACTAGATATATGGATTGGATTGTAAAACTGTATCATGTGGATTCAAGATACATTGATTCATTTTGTACATATTATCAGAAAATAATGATTTTTCTGTTAGTTTTGGAACAGGAAACAGTGTACTGCATGTTGTAATTGCTATTTAACTTCCTCTATGAGTGTGTTTTAGTACAGCAGGTGTCATAAAAAGGTCTGTCCAGGTGGCTGCTTAACTCTAAATATGCTTCGAATGAAGTGCCAAGTTAAAAAGAAAGAAACCAAAAACCTTTTACTGTCTATCTGAAACACCAGCTGGGACATTGAAGCCGTCAAGCCGATCAACAGATTGTCTATGTGAAAAGTCGTCCGATATTGTATAAAGTGCAAAAAGCCACAGATCCCAACTGATGCATGACCCGCTGCTCTGCTGGCCAGGAGGGTATTTGTTTTTTCGGTTCACATTCTTTCCATCCAAAACATTTGTTCCCTGTGGCGGGGGGCAGAAGAGGCGCTCGTGTCCCGCTGTATTGTCGCCAGACCCTGGAACTGTATTGATCCCACAACTTTAACATCAACAATCTGAGCAAAACTCAAAAATAGTCCTAGGGAACACTTCGTTTTTGGATTAAAATCTCTCATATCAACAGCTCTACTAATAATATTAGCAATATACAGTATAACTCATTCACTTAGACAATGTCAATACAGGTTCACTCAGATTGGGTTGAAAATGGCTGACTGAAAAACTGAAGAATCATTTTTGTAAAGTTTCTTGCACTTTTGTGCATTCATTCATTCATTTTCTTTTTGGCTTAGTCCCTTTATTATTCTGGGATCGCCACAGCGGAATGAACTGCCAACTTATTCAGCATATTTTTTACGCAGGGGATGCTCTTTCAGCCGTAACCCATCACTGGGAAAAACCCTAGAATAATTTAGAACACATTTGAACAAATTTCAATTTTTGCTAACTTTATTATCTCTGCGTGTTTGGCTTTTCTCACATAGTAAACTCGCTCTGCAGTCCACCTGGTGAACATTGCCTTTGTGTAAAGAATAACTGATGATAGGGCGTTACATTTTTTGAAAATTATGAACCACTGAGATTTTTGTGCATTATAATGTGGATGTCACATTAGATATTGGATATGCGCATAAAAACGGTTGATGAAAACACCAAGATGCGCATAAACTTTGAAATTGCACATAAAAAATGTATGCGCATAACTGAGTAGGATAAATTTTTTATTCGATGAGGAAAAAATGTGCATAGATTGACAAAGATTGCAGTATGTGCAAGAAAAAAAGTGAGGTGACTTTGTTATAAAAGATCATGATGAATCATGGACAGTGTGTGAATGGACAAACCAGCAGACTGAGCACATTGTAAAACATCTAAAATGTTGTTCTGGTCATTCTAAAATGCCTTAACCCTTTCAGCATTAGTGTTATTATATTACTACTCACCTCCAGAATAGTCAAGAGCATCTGTGCTCCGCATCTCACACCTTCAAATGCCACCATGCGTTCATTGCATGTCAGCATTTGTCTTCTGATGCACAAGTCATTTATTAAATAAATAAAAGATTCACGCAGCTTCTCCTACCACAGCAAATTATGTTCTTACTTTTGATTTTTGGTGCCAATTAATCAGGAAGTGACTATTAGATGAAGTTGAGTTAATGAAGCATTTATTAACATACAAATTAACTATTAATATATGTATGAATAATAAGATATATAAATGTTAATTTAAATAGTTTATTAATCATTTACTCATTCTGAATAATATTTAAAAACCAGCAACTTCTCTCAACTATTTTCTTAAACAATATCTTGTCTCAGATTGCTAAAATGACAATGAAAGTCAGTTTGGTAATCTTGTGGTGTTCAATTCTCAACACCAAAAGTCAACAGAGCAGAGATAAAACTCCCCAAATGCAATTCACAACCGTAAATAAGTGGATAACATCATGTGATCTACAAAATATGGGACTTGCTAATTAACAGATTTTTTTACAGTGTATATTATAAATTTCTAAATATATGTTAGTTACGATTCAGTCTGATAAAACAGAACAGTGGTCTGATCATTACTGCACGAACTTCCACTATGGATCAGGTTAGCTTTGTGTACTGAGCTGATACCACAGACTGCAGATAGTAAACAGTTCCTTGTTTACAGAGTGCCCTGCATTGACAATAAGGTGCTGGCAGGCTGGTTGCTTAACTGATGATTAGATTACTCACGGCATGTGTACACAGTAACCCGATCTATCGCAGACACATGAAATAGACCTGGCCACAGATGTGTCTCGATAAGAGGAAACGCAGCTTACATGACAATGGAAAATAATTAAGTTGCATGAGTTTTTTGTGGATGAGGTTGAGATTTTAATATGATTTATGGTCTGTTACATAATGATGTGAGATCTAAGGATCCCTAAGGGAAGGTAATGTACTTTAGCTGTTTATTTTTTGTGGGAAAGAATATACTCAAAGAATATACTACATTGAAAAAAAAAAGATTCATTGGATTTGCTAAATTTTTTAAGGTAAGTGGTTGCAAACAATTTATATAGGCTGAATTTAAACAAATTGTTAAATGTAATCAATTTAATTTGTTTATATTCAGCCCATATAAATTGTTTGCAACCACTTACCCTAAACAATTTAGTAAAAAAATATAGTGTATGTCATTTATTTTCCCAGAGATGGGTTGCAGCTGGAAGGGCATCCGCTGTAGAAAACATGTGCTGGATAAGGTCTGACTTTGCTTAGACAAAGCTAAACATCACTAAACATAAATGTCATGTCACTAAACATAAATAATGTACAGTATAGAATATAAAGTCATGGTGCAGTGGAAAATATTATGGTGTACAGTGGAATTAATATTATGTATGACTTCCATGAGCTTGGAGGACTTCATCCATACATCTCTGCAATGACTCAAATAACTTATTAATAAAGTCATCTGCAATGGCAAAGGAAGCGTTCTTGCGAGTTCATCAAGATTCTTTGGATTCATCTTCAATGCCTCCTCCTTCATCTTACCTCAGACATGCTCAATAATGTTCATATCTGGTGACTGGGCTGGCCAATCCTGGAGCACCTTGACCTTCTTTGATTTCAGGACTTTTGATGTGGAGGTTTAAGTATGAGGAGTGCTATCCTGCTGAAGGATTTGCCCTCTCCTGTGGTTTGTAATGTGGGCAACACAAATGTCTTGATACTGTACCTCAGGCTGATGGTGTTGTCTTCCACTCTGCAGATCTCCCATGCCCCCATACTGAATGCAACCCCAAACCCTTATATTTCCTTCGCCAAACTTGACTGATTTCTGTGAGAATCTTGGCACTATGCTGGTTCCAATAGGTCTTCTGCCGTTTTTTTTTTTGATAATTGGAATGCAGTTCAACAGATGATTCATCGAACAAATCTACCTTCTGCCACCTTTACAAATGATCAACTAGAATTCAAGTTATTATTTGTTGCTCTTACAAATGAGATTAAGTTTATAATTGCATAATTATACTGAAGCCAAAATATGTTTAGTGTATTTGATTGTTCCAACAAACAATTTTTAGTATGTCTGTAATTACACATTTATAATAATAGTTGCAATTTAGTAAAATAAAAATATATGAAATTAAAACATAATATAAAATACAACACAGTTCAAATTATGTTTTCTCAGTACTTTATGGTAGTCTACATAATCAAAATAAGAGTGCATATTTTCTTTTATCAAATGTTTTAGTAATAATTTTAATTGTAATACTGTTATTAATTGTTTGTTATACTATTATTATGTATTAATATAGTTTATTATATAGTTTATGATATAGTATAGTTCACTCTTTTTAAACACCCTTTAATGGTCTATATTTAAAACTTACATTATTTGAAACTACTGCTTTTAAAGGGGACCTATTATGCCCCTTTTTACAAGAAGTAAAATAACTCTCTGATGTCCTTATAGTACGGTGGCCAAGATAGCTTAATGATCTGCAATTTAAGAAAACACATACAATTAAAAAAACACCAGCAAATTAAGAAACAATCTTCATTTGTTTGACAGCACACATGTTGCAAATTCTCCGAACACAACAACTTAAGAATTGCGCTGCAATTGGTCACAACGCAAACAACTGAAGAAACGTGCTTTCTTATTTGTTTGTGTTGTGACCAAATGCACCACATTTTATAATTATTTAGACCTGCTTTTTTTAGGCTTTGATCCTAATTGCATCATTTTGGCATCTGTTACATTCATTCATTCATTCATTTTCTTTCCGGCTTAGTCACTTTATTAATCAGGGGTTGCCACTGCGGACTGTTGCTTTAAATTTAAATGAGATTGTGATCTTTTCAAAAGAGGGTGGAGCTACTGTACTATGTGTGTTTCAGCATAGTGGCAGATTCATAAACATGACTAACGTCATATCTAATGAGGGAGAGATCGTCACTAATGGATGGGTTTTTTCCCTCTGATGAGATGTACAAACAGATAATGTCAAAGTGTTTTAATCAAGTGTGTTTTTACCATTAGAAGCTGGTTATATTTACAGACTGATACCACACAACTGTGTCTAAATCCCTTATAAAAATGATTTTTGCATAATAGCCCCCCTTTAAAAACATGCTTTTAACATAAAGTATACCATTAGGTGTACTTAATTAAACATATCAAATTATGTATAGCTAAATATGTTTTTTTTATACTGTACACACACACACACACACACACACACACACACACACACACACACACACACACACACACACACACACACACACACACACAAATATAAGTTATTTAGCCTGTCCAATTTATTTATTTATTTAGAAATACTGTCCATCATTTGATGCTAAACATTTCATATAGTACAAAAAAGGAAAACTGCTGACTCTCAATTAACGAAGCCATTAATAAGCAACTTTTCCACTGCAGGAATGGGTAAATAAATGTTTAATGTGATTTCTTAGATGAGGTACAGCAGTTCACATGGTAGGACAGAGCTGTCACTGCTCAACATGTCACATCAGCTGCCCGTTTCCTATCTCTTAGACACACACAGAGAGAGAGAGAAAGATGGACAGATGAAGACTGATCAGTGATCAGATCTGTTCATCATTGGATAATTTAAAAGACCTTGAACAACCCTTCAGTGTCTGATTATTGAAGAGCCATCCAGAATCACACTTTCTACAATAAACCAAACCGAAGCTCACAGATGTCTCAGTGCCTCCAGGAGATCTGTGACTTTTCCTGAAGGTTGTGCAAGTTTAAGTACACATAAGCTCTCTGTGTTCCTGCTGGAAAATCCAGTTTCAGCTAGTCCCACTGTTTTGAAACACAGTTGGCCTCTTGCTGGTATAAGATGGTCATCAGCTGGTACATAAAAATCAATGTAACCCCCTTAAGCTAGTAGATATACGATTAGCAGCTGGCCTACCAAAGAACGGCAGCTGTGAATAACCATTTTAACCAGTTCAGACTAAATAATTCAAACCATCTAGACCAGGGGTGTGCTGGAAGGCCGATGTCCTGGAGGGTTTAAGTCCAACCCTAATCAAACACACTTCAACCAGCCAATCAAGTTCTTACTAGATATACTAGATACTACCTGGCAGGTGTGTTGAAGCAAGTTGGAGCTAAACTCAGCAGAACAACGACCCTCCAGGACTGCATTTGGACACCCCTGGTCTAGACCTCCTAATGGCCATTTTAGTGCAACAGTTGTGTTAGTTGGTTGAACTAACCAATGACCCTTCATGACTGATCAGAAATCGGTTTACTCTGTTTACAATCGGAAACATGATTTTCCACCATATGCTCTATTTGTTTTTGCAACACTTCAAAATAGTGCTCTTAAATTATGACCAACTGGTACAATAGATTGTTTGTTGCTGGTCTATCCTGATTGATTTGAACAAAAAGACCAGTTTAGTCAAGCTTATGAAAACCAATGAACTACAATCTTAGACCAAATGAGACCAACAAATGACTAAGATCAAAGTCCTAGATCTGCCTTACTTGAAAGACCAATTTAAAGTAATTAACATACTGCCTAAATCTTAAGCTGCTTTTCCACTGTGCGGTACGGTACAGTTCAACTCGTTTATGTTTTGCTCAGCTGGGTTTGCATTTCCACTGTAGTTTAGTACCGCACAAAGTGATTATTGTTATATATAGTTGCATTGCCTCTACTGCTATGACATCATCGTTTTTATTCTGGGTCATCCCGTTCAGCTTATGCTAGAACTGCTTCTCAGCTATCAATGAGGGGAACATTCAGACCTCTTATTGTCCATAAAGGCTGGGTTATATTCAATTCACCTGCAAGTTTGTTTAAGTGTGCACAGCAAATGTTACATCATCACAGTGTTGGTGGATGTTTGCTTAAAAAACATTTTTTGTAACTTTGTGTGCGACTCGAGTCGAGTTTGGCCGAGCTGGGGTAATTTGCATGTGCAATACCTTTAGGGGCCAATCACAACGAACGGGTTTTTTGCGTTGAGAGGTGCCGTTTTTTAATGATTTACTAACTCCCGCAATCGTTTTGCATGCTGCTCATGCACTCTGCTGCGCCTCACATTTTTGCCGTTGCACACTGTTGAAAAAAGTCAACTCTGAGCGGAAAAAACATGTTTTGTCAGTCTCATGTTTTTTATTGTCCAATTAAATAAAATCAGAGGCAGGGTTTCCATTGAGGTGATAGCAGAGTTTGTGTTGTCAAAATGACTATAGAGACTTTTGAAGGTGGATGAGAGACTAGTGGTTACTCTTTTGAGTTATCCGGAGCTGTATAACCTTACAAATCTTGAATATCACAATATTATTAAATATTAAAATTATACCAATATCAACATCAAAAAATGTGCACAATATGCAGCTGATTCAGTCATTGCCTAGCGACATAAAAAGCGCAGCACTTTTTTTTCCCTTCTCAACAAAAAAGGCAGTTTTGCCTTTTCAAAATGAAAAAATAAATTGCAGTCGTTGTGATTGGCCCCTTAGAAATCCGAAAACAATTGCCTGATGTAAAGTTCTTTAGGGTTCCTTTGAAGCTTTGAGGGAAAACAATGCAAATATTTTGTGCACAGGTGGTTCAATGCTTTTAAAGTACATTATTTTTATGTATAAATGTTTTTGAATTAAACGCCTAATTAGCTTGAATATATAAATTGTCATGCTACAATTTCATTGGCTGTGTTAACTGTTTAAATATTGCAGGTTTGGTGAATTGAGTTGCAAATCCAATGATGCTGGTAGTGATGATTCTTTCAGATCAATCAGACATCATCGGTGTGTATACATCACATATTGGTAACAGTATGGCTCATTTTGAACCTCGCAACCAAACTGTACAGTACCATGCAGTGGAAAAGCAACTTTGGAGAACTGTCTTGTAATGTAATGTGTACTTATATAGTGCATTTATAGTGTATGTTCATACACCCAAAGCACTTCACAATCATGAGGGGAGGGTCTCTCCACACCACCACCAGTGTTGGTTTCACCACTACACTCTCAGAAATAAAGGTACAGGAGCTGTCACTAGGGTGGTACCTTTTTGAAAAGTACACATTTGTACTTAAAGGGTCCATATTAGTACCTCAAAAGTATATATTAGTACCTAAAATTTTTAAGGGGAACACTTTTGTACTTTTTTGGTACCAATATGTACCTTTGAGGTATTAATATGGACATTTTAGGTACAAATTTGTACCTTTTGAAAAGGTACCACCCCAGTGACAGCTCCTGTACCTTTATTTCTGAGAGTGTAGGATGATGTGACGGCAGCCACAGGACAATGGCGCCAGTGCGCTCAACACACACCAGCTATTTGTGGAATGGAGAGACAGAGCCAATTCGGTGGATGGGGATGATTGGGGTGTCATGATCAGTGAGGGCCAATGGAGGGACTTTGGCCAGAACACTTAGAGGTGCAGTGGTATTTTTAATGGCCACAGAGTGTCAGGACCTCGGTTTAACATTTCATCTGAAAGACAGTGCTCACTGACAGCATAGTGTCCCCTTCATTATACTGCGGCATTAGGACTCACACAGACCACAGATTAAGTGCCCCCAGCTGGCCTTTCTAACACCACTTCCAACATCAACCTAATTTTTCACATGTGGTCTCCCCTCCAGGTTCTGACCAGGCTCAGCCCTGCTTAGCTTCAGTGAGTACTGATCTTGGGCAGCAGGGTGATATGTCTGTGATATGTCTCTTAAACTCTCAACCAGAATCTGTTATTTAAATACTTCCAAAATGACGACACAATCAACACTTCCCCTTTAAATCAGTATCAGTTGGTAGACGGTTTGTTGCTGGTCTAAATAGTCTACCTGATTTGAACAAATAAGTTAGACCAGCTTAGACCAACCAATATTAACCCCACTAAGCCCACACTGTTTAATATTGTTTATAATTTGGTTGTCTAAGACAAATTTTGGAAATCTTAAAACAGTGGCTCTTAACCATGTTCCTAGAGGCACCCAGGACTGCTCCTTTTTCATGTCTCCTTTGTCTGACAAAACCATTTCAGGTCATTGCTAATGAGCTGATGCGTTGAATCAGGCAAGCTTGACTAAATTCTATTCTAGGCTAAAAATGCGTGTTTTTTATTGTTGGTTTAACATGTTCATCGACAGCGGATTTAATGGCCTTTCCATCCAATAGAAATCTGGCAAAAGATTTGTTAAAGGATTTGAGACACTTTCCTGTGTGACTTCAGCTACAAAAATTGTCAATCCAAGAACCAATAGGAGCGCTCAAGCTGGTGACGTAATAAGCGCAACTACTTCAATCCACTTCAGGAAAAATGTCGGAAGCCTTTTTTTCTGCTTTCATACTCAAGGTATTTCATTAGCAAAAGTAGCTACAAGATGGTTTATGTTTGCTCCAAGGAATCATCTCTGAATACCAGTTACTTGACATGTCCTGGATTGATGATGTGAAACTCCAGGTGAGTTTTTCTGTCTGTGTCTGACACATATTAATTCCCTTCAGTCTGACATTATGACAACAGAGATCTTACAGCGTGACATGAAGATCATGTTTGAACAGTTAGACAAACTACATTATAAAAGGAATATTTTAAAAAAGCCCAGTTTAAGAGCAATGATCTAATCCAGTTAAATGACAGTCTACTTCATCCAATGATCACTTTAGAATGTCATTTGAAATAGCTAATGACCATCCTAGACTACCGTGAACTCACAGTATACTATCATAAACTGAACTTTCCACCACAGAGTATTATTTTAAATGCACCCATTGCAACCTTAAAAAAAAACATTGAGTTATAATGATAACGTCATAGATACTTTCCAGTTACTATGCATTATCAGATTTAAACAAATAGACAAGATTAGACCAACTAATCACAACCTTAGAACAACAAACAACAATATTAAACCAACAAAAGTCTTAACAAGACTGATGGTCATTCAAAACCAGCTAATGATCAATTTAAACCAACTAATTTGTTATTTGATCCAGCCAGTCTTAAAATCTGAACACTGCTGAATTTGTGAACATGGTGTGTTATTTTAAATCCCTCCACCATGACAAGACAATCAGTAATACCTCTATAAACTAGCACCATCTGTTAGATGGTTCATTCCCCGTGGTCTAGCTACCAGATTTGAACAAAGTCATAGAGCAACTTTACAATATTAAACAAAGTAGGATAAACAATCATATTAGACCAACTGACTGTTTATAAAACAGACAATGACCAATTCAGAGTTAATAACGCACCCTTTGAATGACCACCCCCAGAATATAGGAAAGCCTTTTGTGTGTTATTTTAAACGCCTCTAATGTGATTTTTAAAGTTTGGAAATAAAGAAATTTACATTTTGAATCAATTCAGGCCTACAAATAACAAAACGTTGCTGTGTTGTGTATTTTATTCTAGATTAAAAATCTAAAACAAATAGCATACTTTGCAATAAATTGACATCAACACGCTGACGGATCCGGTCAGTGCGAGGGGTCCCTTAAATTTGTTATAATTATTTACGTAACCCATTTTGAATTTCTAAATTATAAAATGAGAGCTATTTTAAATGTTTCATAAAAACAAGTATTTGAGCGTCTGACATACCTATAGTGGTGATGACCGTGATGGCGAAGTAAAAGGACCCAGCGAACCTCCACTGGACCCCCGCCTTGTGCGGCTTGAGCTGCAGCACGACCCGCTCCAGCTCGTCGAAATTGACTTTGCTCAAGTTGTACTTGGCCATCAGCTCTCGCTTCCGATCGTCCAGGATCTTCTTCTGGGTGATCTCCATCTTGGACTCTAAAGCGTCAAAAACCGCCGCTCCGACGAGCAAATAAGTGAAAGTGCAGATGATCAACACGAGGGTCCTGATGTTTTGTCTCTTCATGGTCGGAGCGAATGAAATGAGGCGCAAACTTTGAGGATTGATGGTAATGAGGATGCGCCTGGCTCTTTCATTGCGACAGGGCTCACTGAGCTGTTCCTTCAGCACCACGGGTGCACATGTGCCTGTTGAGTCAACACATCTCAGCCCCGTTTCATCTTCATAACCTCCCACTGGCACTAAACTGAGCGCTCGTATACTGGACTTCTGACGATGAAGTGCTTTCCACAGCTAATCCTGTTGATGCCATTTTCGGATCCTATTTTTTTCAAATGCATCCTTAACCTATGCATTTGTGACCCTGGACCAAAAAAACTGTGAAGTTACATGGGAAGGAATAACCACAAATACATTGTATGGTTCAAAATGATTGATTTTTCTTCTATGCTGAAAGCATTAGAATATTAATTAAATATCATGTTCCAATGAATATATGCTGTGAATTTCCAACAGTAAATATGTCAGCACTCAATTTTTCACTATAATATGCATTGCTATGCATGTTTGTTCAAATTTAATGGTGGTTTTCTCCTTATTTAGATTTTTTAAACCTTCAGATTTCAGATTTTCTGCAATCAGTCAAATACAAACCATTGTGGAAAATTGATGCAGCTTTTAAGAATTATAAAACTCAATTTCAAAGAAACGTACAGTTATTAATGCTTTTGTAAGCAA
Source organism: Danio tinwini (assembly GCA_903798205.1). Classification (NCBI taxonomy): domain Eukaryota; kingdom Metazoa; phylum Chordata; class Actinopteri; order Cypriniformes; family Danionidae; genus Danio; species Danio tinwini. The sequence goes on along the minus strand of CAIGQZ010027068.1, from coordinate 11,851,076 downwards.
ACACTTGGTAAGGAGACAAATATTAATATGTTGTAAATATGGTTTTAAAATAAGCACATTTTTATGATTATAAAATGATTTCATAATTTCATTATGATCAAGCTTAAACTGATCTCAAAAACTGCAAGATTGCATTTATATACAGGATGTTTTAGAACTGGGACAGCAGCTTTGGTGAAGTTTGAAACTGATGAATTATGTCCATTAGACCTTAATGGTTTTATAATAGCACTTAATAATATTATACAACAAAATTTAGACATTTCCTGGTAATCTGTATTTAGTGCACATGTGATGGAAAGTGGCTTCACATGGTTATAGGGCTTAGTGATGATGTCACACAAACATACACAGAGTGAGGGGGAGAGATAGAGAGAGACATTGGTTTTTGGTGGTTTATGATGACTCTCTATTGTTGTAATGTGTTTTATACTCTAAAAATGGCTTATTATATCAACTTACCTTAAAAACCTAAGCCCTAAACCAATCCTAGCCGGAAACATCTGGCACATTTTGAATGAAAAATTACCCTCAGATGAGCCCTCTAACGAGTATGATTTTTAATGGTTATGGACGAGTAAGATCTTTAATGGTTATGAACACAAAGCATATCGTCATGACATACAGTGCATCCAGAAAGTATTCATAGTGCTTCACTTTTTACACATTTTTTTATGTTACAGCCTTATTCCAAAATGGGTTAAATTTATTTATTTATTTCCTCAAAATTCTACACACAATACTCCATAATGACAATGTGAAAAAAGATTTTTTTGAAATTGTTGCAAATTTATTAAAAAAAAAAAAAAAACTGAAAACTCACATGTACGTAAGTATTCACAGCCTTTGCCGTGAAGCTCTAAATTGAGCTCAGGTACATTCTGTTTCCACGGATCATTCTTGAGATGTTTCAACAGATTAGACTGGACATGATTTGAAAAGGCATACAGCTGTCTATATAAGGTCCCATTGTTGACAGTGCATGTCAAAGCACAAACCAAGCATGAATACAAAGGAATTGTCTGTAGACCCCCGAAACAGAATTGTCTAGAGGCACAAGGCTGGGGAAGGTTACAGAAAAATTTCTGCTGCTCTGAACGTTCCAATGAGCAAAGTGGCCTCCATCATCTGTAAATGGGCGATGTTTGGAAACACCAGGACTCTTCCTAGAGCTGGTCGGCCATCTGAGCTGAGTGATTGGGGGAGAAGGATCTTAGTCAGGGATGTGATCAATAACCCTATGGTCACTCTGTTTTAGCTCCAGCGTTCTTCTGTTGAGAGAGGAGAACCTTACAGAAGGACAGCCATCTCTGCAGCAGTCCACCAATCAGACAGAGTGGCAAGACGGAAGCCGCTCCCCGCCTGGAACTTGCCAAAAGGCATCTGAAGGACTCTCAGACCATAAGACACACAAAAAAATCTGGTCTGATGAGACTAAAATTCAACTCTTTGTAGTGAATGCCAGGCATTACGTTTGGAGAAAACCAGGCATCGCTCATCACCAAGCTAATACCATCCCTACAGTGAAGCATGGTGGTGGCAGCATCATGCTGTGGGGATGTTTTTCAGCAGCATGAACTGGAAGACTAGTCAGGATAGAGGGAAACATGAATGCAGCAACAGAGACATCCTAACTGCTTCAGAATGCTCTTGACCTCAGACTGGGGCGACAATTCATCTTCCAGCAGATGACCTAAAGCACATCAATGTTGTGGCTTCACAACAACTCGGTGAATGTCCTTGAGCCAGCCAGAGCCTAGACCTAAATCCTATTGAACATCTCTGGAGAGATCTGAAAATGACTGTACACCGTTGCTTCCCATCCAACCTGATAGAGCTTGAGAGGTACTGCAAAGAGGAATGGGCAAAAATTCTCAAAGACAGGTGTGCCAAGCTTGTGGCATCTCTAATTCAAAAAGACTTGAGGCTGTAATTGCTGCCAAGGGTGCATCAACAAAGTATAGTACATTTGATTTTTCAGGTTTTTTATTTGTAATAAATTTGCAACAATTAAAAAAAAATCTTTTTTTCACATTGTCATTATGGGGTATTGTGTGTAGAATTTTGAGGAAACAAATTAATCCATTTTGGAATAAGGCTGTAACATAAAAAAATGTGGAAAAAGTGAAGCGTTATGAATACTTTCCGAATACACTGTACCCATGTGATTATACCAATCTGTTCTTGTAAACCACCAAAAATAGCCCCGCCATTGTCAATATGGAATGTAGTCAAACAAACACAGCATACGCACACACACATTATTAATTAAGAAACCACATGGAAATGTATGTACAGGCCTACTGTGTTTTGCTAATTTATTAATATTTGTTTGAATAGGTTTTATAACATTTATTCCTATTTTAAATATATTTTATTTGCCGAAACAGACATTTGTTGCACCAAGTACTGCTTTCTTGATGCTCTGTAGTGAACAGATGCAGATGTTTTCTTTTTTCTTCTTGCTGTTCAATTAATCATAGTCAAAGTGTTCAGAGGATATCAGTTTTATCTCAATTTTGATATGATATTGCCTATCGCCCAGACGTGGTGTCTACTTTCAACACGCAGGTCATTTCTGATCATGAACAGATCCAGGCTCATCTAGATAATGGATCAACTGGACCACTAGACTGAAATCAAGCTGGCAGACCTCATTTTAGCAGCAACCCATTCCAAAAACCAGCAAAAACAACTTAAACATGCATTTCCCACAGGGTCACAGAGTTAAAAACATTTAGTAGACAGTATGACTGTTTTCATATTTAAATTTAAATTACTTTGGTAATGAATTGTCAATGAAAGGCTATTCTCAAATGTCTATTAGTCAATGCCCAAATATGCTCAAATGTCCATTATCACATCAAAATTACATAAGCTATAACCTGCTAAAAAACATTCTAATTTTACAATGCTCAACTATAATCATTTTTAAAAATGACATTGCAGAAATTCCATTGAAGTTGATCAATAATTGAGCTTAATATAATGACCCTGCTTTGTATTGTTAATTATAATTAGGTTCTCTCCGTTTCCTGAAGGATGCTGTAAGTGAGACTAAATGAATTAGGAAAGTGATACTGTCAGCTTGCATAATCAGCACTGCTGGTTTTCCAGATGCAGACAGCAGATATTGCAGCACAATAATGAACTGAAGAATAATTTCATCAGGGCGGATGGAGATATATAACTGACAATGGGATAAATAATAAATGACACTTCTATAAATACATTAAACTAATGTGTACAACCTTGTTATGCATTTCTCTTACATTCTGGACGCATACAATAATGACAGATTTTTAAAATGTTTTAGTGATGATTTTACCATACTTACCATATTGCCTTTTCATGGTATTACTCAAAAATATCAGTTCAATGACTGTGTATGCTGCAACTTTCCATGAGAGGGCGTGGTGGGGCAGTAAATCCGCAGTAGGGTAAACTAGTTTAAAAAGCTTCTTCACGCATGTGGCGGGACGTCCTGCGGTGCCTGCTTGTATATGAATAAAGGAAAATGCAAATAAATAAACAAATAAATAAATGAAAATGAAGTGTCTACTATAGCTTCTGGGGAAATAAACTTTAATATGAGTGAAACAGCTATTTCATTATCACTCTGCGATGTAAAAAAAGAAATATAATTACATTGACCTGTAATGAATATATTTTAACAAAATTATATCTAATAATTTTTTTATTATAGCAATAAAAAACAATATTTATTATAGCAAACAATAGCAACTTCTTTTAAACAAATAGTGATGGTTTGATGTGGATTTCAAGGCACTGTCTAAATAGTGTACTTTAATATGTCATCAAGTGATTTTTGTTCTCAATGTGACTGACAAGATTTTGTGGTACCATAACTATTGTTGTACTGCACTCTAAAAAATGATGGGTTGTTTTAACTCATTGTTGGGTCAAATAAACATGATGAGAAAAGTTTGTCAATTAAATTTAGATGACACTTTTTAACCAAAAGGTTAGATTTTTTCTACTTGTGATGAATCCAACTTGTGTTAAAATAACCCAACAATTTGTGTGGTCATCTGCAGGTAAATTCTGCAAATTATGGTATAACTGAACATGAACAGAACAATTTGGAATGTGCAAATTGTATTAAATAATTAAATTAATTAATTAAAATGCAAATAGTGTCTACTATTTAAAATAGTTTTTGAGTAAATAAATTTGAGTATGGGCAAAACAGCTATTCCATCTTCACTCAGCGATGTTTTAGCGCAGTAAAAAAGTTAATATTCTTATAATGACCTTTGATTAATATTTTTTATTAAAATGAGATGTAATTAATTTTTATTATGCTATCTTTAAACAATAGTAACTCTTGCAAACAAATAGAGAAATTACAGTGAATTATTATGGAGCTGCAATGTCTAAATATTGTATTTTAATATGTCATTAAGTGATTGTTGCTCTCAGTATGCCTGAAAAGATTGTATTGCAAGGCTGATAAGGAACCTTAACTATTATTTTACTACATTGAACAAAAATGCTAGGTTGTAGTTATAGCCCCATTATCTCATTGCTGAGTGAAATATGGACCTACACAATGAATACAGTTTGTCAGTTAAATTTAGATGACACTTTTTAACCCAAAGGTTAGATTTGTCCATATTTCACTCAACTTGGGTTAAAATAACCCAACAATTTTAGTGTGGTCATCTGAACAATGAACAATGCACAGAACAATTTGTGTTGTGCCATTTTATTAAATAAATAAATAAAAATACATCCATTTTACACATTGTTTCAATGACCCATTTGGTCTTTGACCCATATTCAGGTCATCATAGCATAATGCACTAATTCATGTGGAATCTGACAGATTGCTTTAAATTTTTGGAACAAATAAGGTTTAAACCTTTATTTTGCAGCATATCTACATCCTAGCTCTAACTCTATATTCACTACAAAAGAAAATGGTTGGTTAATTCAGCCCTAATTTAAGTAAAAATGGACAAATCTAGGAGTATGGTCAAAAAATTAATTGTCCATATTTTACCCAAATTTAGATAAATATTGGCTTATTTTAAGAATATGTGAATATTTAGTTTGTGTTCTTGTTAGCATCTGCATACATTTACAATTAATTTCCTGAAGCTGACTCTATAACACTCTGTGAGAAGAAAACTGACATTTTTTAAATAATGTACAACAACCTTTACATTTACATCACAATAAATAGATCTGGTTCAACAATACATATAAAAGTAATACTAATAATAACATTACATATAGATAAAATAAATAGTTGCATTGTTCATTTTATTTGAAAGCACACATAATCTCAATATAAAAGGCACAACAAATTGGTTTTAATCATTGTTTAAATTTGTGTATATGGAATTTTCCGGACCTAACATTGTTGTTGATTAACAAGGTATCTTATTGTCGATTACAAGTCCACAGATAATATCATCTACAATTTTATGAGGCTACAATTTCAGGCCTACAAATGAGTAAAGCCCGTCTAAAACAAGCAATTAATTTCCCTTCCTAAAAGCAATTGAAATTCAAACTTGACTTGATTTGCATTTAAACGTAAGTGAAATCAGAGACAATAAGTCCAAAAATCAGTCATTGACGCTGGTATGCGTCAAATATCGACAGATAATTTTAGTGTAAACACGGTTCGCCTCAGTTCACTGCCCTTTCCCAGGTTTAAATATTATTAGCCAGAAAGAAGGCATGGGCTGCCGCTCATGTTACCTTTGGTTGACTAGACCGCAGCTGGGCGGTCCTTCAGCTTCATGAACTACAAAGTCACTAGAGAACAAAGTTTGAAATGAGTCTGAGCACAACAAACCTGTGCAAGGCAAATCGAGCGCGCGGACAATAATGGACTCGGGCAAGCGGGATGAACACATGAGCGAACACGCCGCCAACCTACTGGGCACCGGACAGCGGTACACACGGACACACAACACCGCAAAAGTCCAGTCAAGATACTTGAAAATCCTCTGTGCGGTAAGCGGACCCTCGTGGGGGGAATAAAAGCCGGTTTCTAAATCTAGGTTAACCAAACATGACTGACTCTGGGTGACGTTACTCGTTTAAACTTTAAGCTCAAATGTGTGTGCAGAATTTGATTGTTCTTCTTTTTTATTGTTATTTAAAATAAGTTTACAATCGAGTATAGAGAACTGTATTAGAGTAAAACTGAGTATACTGTACATGTTTAGATAAGCAGAAAGTTAAATACTGTGCATGACAGCCTTTTAGGAAAATACACAAATTTGTTATTGTTTTACATGCATTTATAGGTAAATAATAATGTATTCAGAGATTGTTTGTGTGGTTGTATTTGAAAATATGAAAATTAACCTATTTTAAAAGTAGATATTAAACAATTTAGACATTTGAAGTAGTTAAGTTTTAGACTTTCTCACGTCCAGTGATAAACTTGAAACATCTGGGAGAATGTTTGTGTGTGTGTGTGTGTGTGTGTGTGTGTGTGTGTGTATGTATATATATATATATATATATATATAT
>CAIGQZ010027068.1:11780365-11809560 GCA_903798205.1 Danio tinwini | reverse complement strand
ATATATATATATATAAATGTTTTAAAAAATTACAGAATTTTAACTATTTAATTGCCAAATTCATAAATGATGTTAGTAATTTGGTGAAAAAACACACAAAATGACCAATTTTCAATATAAAAAGTAATAGTAAAAGTTTACCTTTTATCACAGTCTTGGACATGCGAATGATTAGTAGCAAAATTGGCCTTGCATTGTTAGATTTTCATTTTTTCTCTCTAATTTACTGTTTTCCCCCACTGACTTTCATTATAACCAAATTTAATGGAGCCTAAATACACAGTCTTTGTTTTTGTTCACTCCATGTAGTTCTGAGAGCTGAGATGCATATTTTAGATTTTCTCAGACACATCAAGGTAAGTGTGTAAAGGTCACTTTCATACTCTAACAGACACACTTTTGCTGTTATACTCCATATAAAATCCAGAAACAAAGCTTTTTTGCACAGGCCTATCTAAAGGGTTGATGGTGCCAACTGATGATCAACAGTAAAATTTAACCTTTTCCCAACAGGGAAAACCACCAACAATCAAAAATGTAGGATTATATGGTTTTGTAATTTAGAAAAAATGTGGTTTTAATGGAAGTCAATAGGGTAAAAACAGCCACCAACAGTAAATTAGGGAGAAAAAAAATAATTATGAAAAACAATGCGTCAAAGCCAATGTCTAAGACTTCGATAAAAGGTAAAAAAAAAACATTCCACAACAAATTTTTGTGTTGAAATATGTCAGTTTGTGTGTTTTGCACCAAATGAGTGACATCATTTATGAATTTAGCTATTAAAGATTTGAAATCCTGCACTTTAGCAGTTTTGATCAGGACTGAGGTTGATTGATCTAATGCATTTTTACAGCAGAATAATTCAGTGGATGTTTTCATTCCTAACATAACAAAAGGGTAGTAAATTTGCAGTGTATCATTGAATTCTTTAAAAATCTCAAAGCATTATCTCAAAATAGGTGTCAAAATAAGATTTGTCACCAAAAATTATTCTGCTAGCTGAAACAGAAAAAAAGGTATGGCCAAATTAAGATTCGAAATCACCCCAGAGTGGATTAAAACATCCCCAACAGTACATAATGTAAGGATAAAGGATGCTTGATGAGTTTTTTTTTGTGAACACTAATATAACTTTTTGTGTCCACCATTAGAGCTGTTATTTTTGTTTCAATAGGATACATTGTCGGCTGAATAAATCGTTTTAATTTTGAGCTTTTATTTATTTATTTTTATTTTAATTATGTTTATTTTCTGTTTCATGTGTCAAATTTTAAACCAACACACCAATTTTATTTTAATTTCAAAGTGAATCTGTGCGTTAAAGGGAGAGTTTATCCAAAAAAAAAAACACAAAAGAAAAGATATTTTGAGGAAAGCTGAAAACTCTTTAATAATGTGTTTACACTTGTTCACACAATTATTTGAATAATTGTAAAAGCTGACATTCGAAACTTGGTGTGCACTAAAAAAGATAAGTTTAAGTCAGCTTATGAAGTGTGGTGGGGTTTGACTGAAATATGAATGCAGCATGGGCCAAATACATTGAAACAAACCATAACAGGACATGATGTCACAAAATGTGACCGTAAAATTGACAGACTGACGTATCTTTGTTGTTGTCAGTTTCAATGTTGGCCATTTCAAGAGTTTAAACTTAGATATGCTTGGCATTAATAGCAGGTATGGCATGCTGTCCCAGGAGAGAACCCTGAGATAATTGAGCCCAAAGGCTCCCGCCTGGTCAATAAGCATATAAAGGGGGGTCAGAGATCAGGTACTGTAGGTCTCGAAAGCTTCCCTTAGAAAAGGGATGAAAAGGAGGAGATGGGATGGAAAATAAGACATAAGACAGTAAGGTAAAAATCTGTCTATTTATAGTAAGCTTGGATCAATCTGATTGGATTATTGCTGATTACTGATGAGAACCAGCCATGCTCCATCATATCACGTGGCCATTTCGAAAATAGTTTATGAAATTTCACTAAATGTTCAATACAGGAGTCATTTTTTCCTTAAAACAAGTAAAATAATCTGCCAATGGGGTAAGCAAAAAAATCTTATGTCAAAAGGAAAAACGAGATTATTTTACTTACCCCATTGGCAGATTATTTAGCTTGTTTTAAGGAAAAACTCACTTTATATTGGCATATTATTTCTGAAAACAAGACAATATGTTTTGCTTGCCTAGAAAATGCTTCTCGATTTTTAAGAATTTGTAGATATTTGGACTAGAAACAAGACAAAAAATCTAAGTAAGAACAGCATTTTTTTGCAGTGTGCATATGCACTTTCTCGTTTGACATCTCTGAAATAGTAAAGCATTTGTGTCTGGTTGTTGGATTTGGTGTTTTGGGTGTGGCAATTTTGCCTATAAACATCGAGTACCAACATCTGCTGTTCAAGGGTTAAACAGCGCTCATGTTTTCTCTTGCTAATTTTACTTGCTTCAACTGAAAGAGGAAGCTGCTATTTTCAAACATGACAGGCATTTAAAAAAAAGCATTGTCTTGTGTTTTAGGTTTTCTAAATCGCCGTTGCTGTTGGTGTCTCTAGATGGATTCAGGGCGGGATACATGAGCGCATACAGCGCTCTGCTTCCAGCCATCAGGAAACTCAGTACGTCTTATAAACTCAGTGTTTGAAACTGGCTACGTAAATATACAGATTAAGTCATTTTTAAAGTTGAGGATCAGGGTCATTTGTTGTCTAAGAAACATGTTAGTATCTTCTGTAGTTTCTGAACAACAGTGCTAAATAAAACCCATCAGTGCTAAATATATATTTCTGTTCAAAAGTTTTAACTATAAATTAAAGAGTCTTGTGAATAACTAAATAAATAAGCAGAAACATGCAGGTAATGCCCCAGTGTAAACTCAGCAGGCACAGGACGTCAACATGACGTCTGAATGACATTGTACTCCAACGTTGTGGGGACGTTGCATTTTGTTTCGAAATGAAAATCAGGTTGACGTCAGAACCCATTATCAGGCCAAAGTCAATGTTCATAGTCCAACCTAAAATCAACCAAATATCAACATCTAATGATGTTACAGCTTGATGTTGTGTGGACGTTACCACTATAACGGATTTTGGTTTTCATACCTGACGAATAAATGTCAGTATTTGACATAAATATGACGCTGGCTTAAGATGCTGGCTTGACGTTGGATTTTGGTCACTTTTCAACACAACTTAAAATCAACCAAATATCAACGTCATTATTGGATGTCAAAATAACGTTGTTGTTAGACCCTGGCAAGACATAGAATTTTAGTCACCTGACGTCATGACCTAAATCTAACCTTATATTAACGTCTTATGATGTTGTGTGCCTGCTGGGAAGAGTCAAGGGTGTGTAAACTTTTGAGTCATAATTCAACTATTATTTTCTCTCGTGGACTACAAGTGAGCATGTTTTATTTAAAATATCTTATTTAGGTCAGAACTAAATCAAAAATAACACCAACTTTGTATAATCCTTGTTATTTTTTTTATTTTTTTTATTGGTAAAATAATGAACATTTTGCAGATTCTGCAAGGTTTATATTTGTTAGGATATTCTGAGGGACAAAATGCAACACATATACAAGTATTTCTTGTAATGATTATTCAAATTTTCCACCGTCTCATAACATAATGAGTCAGATGCCAGCTTAAATGGGAATATTCAAACCAACTATTTGCATCTCTTTTCAAAATGATACTCAGTGTATGCAGTGTGTCTCAGTGTGTTGCATTCTGTTTACAACCCTGTACATGCTTTTTTATTGTATTTTTAAACATTAAGCAAAAACAACCAAAGAACCAAAATTAAAAATGACATTCATAAATAATTACAATTAAAATAATTTAGGCTTAATTTCCAGAAATGTTTTTCAATTTAACAGATGAATATACATATTTTTCAGGTATTTTCAGACTTATAAATTGTTTAATTATTATTTTATAATCATGGGTATCAAATATCATTTTAAATTATTCATTCCTTCACTAATTTTCTTTTCGGCTTAGTCGCTTTATTAATCTGGGGTCGCCACAGCGGAATGAACTGCCAACTTATCCAGCATATGTTTTACGCAGCGGATGCCCTTCCAGCTGTAACCCATAACTGGGAAACATTTATACACACTCATTCACACACATACACATACTGGAAACCCACGCGAACATAGGGGGGAACATGCAAACTCCACACAGAAATGCCAACTGACCCAGCCAGGGCTCGAACCAGCAACCTTTTTGCTTTGAGGCGATCATGCTACCCACTGCGCCACCATGCAGCCCCATTTTGAATTAACAGTTTTGAATTAGACAAATGAACAATTTTTTTGTTTTCATTATGTTTAATTACCTTTTCTGTGTTTTGTTTTACACTGTAAGAAGTGATTAGTTGACTATAAAAAGTGAGTGATGCTTTTAAAGGGTTTATTTTGACTATTTAAAGTGAGTAAACCAATTACTTTAAAATTTTTAAGTTTACTAACTATGCACATATTTATAAAACATAGGGCCCTATCATACACATGGTGCAATAAGGTTCAAGATGTGTTTGGTGCGATTTGTTGCTATTTTCAGATCAGCGCAACTGTAATTTTTTACGTTTTGCACCACGTTTAAATAGCAAATCCATTTGTGCCACTTTGTGGACTCATGGGCTTGCTGGTTTAGAATAGAGGTGTGTTAAGGCGCATTGTTGGCACTTTGCTATTTTAAGGAACTAAAATAGGATGCGCAGTTGACCAGCTGAAAGCTGGTCTAAAGTCCAGCGCAAAGCATGTTAGTTATGCACTTTATATCGTCCAAATATAGTTAGTTATGACTATATATCGTCCAAATGCATACACATTGCTTAATAAACACAAGATGTACAGCAATACACAAAAATCTTTACATATAAAAAAAACTGAAGGATTAAAATGTTACAAAAATTATTATTTTCTACATAAATATAAAAACCCCTCCATGCTTTTCTTCGCATGCATTTGTATAATGTTGTTATTATTATTATCAGTATTATTTATTATATGCATATTCATATTTGTTTTAATAAAAATACATTTAGATATGTCCATATATCACCATTTTGTGCATAAGAATAGGATGCATGTTTGGATATAACTGTTTTTTGACCACACTTTGTTATTATTGTTCATTCATTCGTTTGCTGGAAATTAGAACTGAATTTAGAAATAGTTTTGAAACAAATCTTTGCTCTTAACAAAGAAATTGAATATGGATGCTAATGGATGTCTTCAGTGGAATGCGTACAACTCCGTTTCCTTATCCACAAAAGTAAAGGAGTAAAGTAAAGAGTAAAAGTAAAGTAAAGAGAAAGTAAAGAGGCTGAATGGAGGAGGCTCGTTCTTTATCCTCTCTGCAGATGGTCTGTTTAACTGTTTTCTCGATAGTGAAATGTTCAGTTTTTCCACTTACAAAGTCCGCCAGGTAAATAGCAAATGCACCATGGCGCAACGCAACTGACTCTTAAAGAAAATGGGAGATAAGTCTGATTGGTTTAATGCATGTTATACCCAAAACACAACCATAACTCAGTAAGAGAATAAGCACAACCCTGTTAGACCATGCGCTGGGGCGCAGAGTGTATTTTTCCGTCTTTCAATAGCAAAAGTGGATTCGGAAATGCACTTAATGCCTTTATGTCATGTGCTTTAGACTTTGTGCTTAGATCATTAAAATAAAACTCATTCAGTTCAATCAACTTAACAGTTTCAAGCTACTATGGGTTTACTCACTTTTTTGAGTAAAGTAACCCATCGTTTTTAACAGTGTATGTTTTTGTTTATTTTCACTGCATAATGTTATATATATATAAGGTTTTTGGTCTTTCGTTTTTTTATTTTTTTTGGTTATTTTACTAAATACATTTTACTAAATGAGCCAAATAAATGTTCTTTTGGGAACAAGCTGAAATAAAACAACTTTACGTTATTAAAATTATTTTATTGCAGTTGACAATTTATTAAATTATAAGTAACTGATTTTGTTTTATGTAGCAATATTCTTTAGATTTATGTTTTTATTTTTCCCCAGTTGTGTATGCTTTTAAATTGCATTATAGGACCTTGATCTTTTTTTCCAACAACTTTTAAACTTGCAAAGTAAAAAAAAAGTTACTTTTATTGACATTTTTAATAGTTTAAAGTGATATATTGTCTGGGTTACTGTTGTAAAACCCTTGTTATAAACTGGCAGTACATTTTTTGTTATTTTACAGACTTATTTTTCTCTATATTATTATAGAGTTTCATAGAATTTTCAACATCAAAAGTCGAGAGATCAACATTGCATAATGCAATTCACATAAATGGAAAACACTTAACATAATCGGAACAACAACGGAATCACAAAATATGAAAACGCTCTGGTTATTAAAGTATTCCCTGAAATGCTATGTGAAAACTTACACTATGGGGATTGTGTTCAGAAAGCCAATCATCTGAAAGAGTATATAAACGTGCCAATGAAATGCCAATGAGTTGGCAGCTTTAGCTTGCACAGCTGATGCTCGTTGCAATCAATTGGCTATAAGAGCACAGTGCGAGCAAAGCCAAAGCATCCTTTTTTTTAAGCTGAAGAGACTTTCACTTCAACAGCTAAGGGGCAATCATTATGGTGAAGGATCAAAGCATTTCCGTTCCCCCCCTCGGGGAATGAGAGTTACTTTAGTAACCAGAGCGCTCCCCTTCAGAAGGGGAACTTCAATGCTATGTGGAAACTTCCACTATGGGGAAATGTAAGGAAAATGCCATAATGACTGAACCTTACCTTCGCCTCCGATGAGAGGTTTGCCAGGCAAAAGAGAGCGTGAGTGCACCTGCACCACCAGAGGCACGTTCTTCCAACGTGATCCCTGGCCCTTACTTATCCCACTTCAACAGAAGATTTACAGATTTAGATATATTTTTCGGGAGCTGCAAATGCGTCTAGAATAATATCTAGGAATTTAATACAACAGTACATTTGGAAAGCATGCAGTACTGATTGGGAGGACACTGCAGAGGCCACCTGCTACCCAAGTGGGGAGACTGGTGGCAAGAGAGCATATGGACTAGGCCTGAGAAGGTGGAGTATGCATATGAATATAAGATGGTTAGCGGTGTGAAAAGACACCTGTGAAGGGGGACTGCACTGTGGCAGTAAAAGCATATGGGATTGCCTAGTGGGGATCGCACATAGCGGGCACCTATAGCCAGAACGGGCTGACCAGCGGGCAGACCTACAATGTAATGGGCCAGCGTCAGACTCCTCCACTGAGTCAGATGCTGGGGGCCTTGGAGGAATCTCTGCAGGGTTGGCCAAGCGGGGAACTTTACTGACAGAGTAAATAAACACACATATCTCCGTGTTAGGGAAAATGGTGCAACAAGCATATTACAACACCTTCACCGAGTTGTTTCCTCAATCACCAAGAGTTACCTAATACTCTTGAGGAAACCGGCTCCATTTGCAGATTGCAAAATCTTGCAAATGTGTTAGGTGTCGCCCAGCCCGCAGCTCTGCAGATGTCTATTAGAGAGGCGCCGTGTGCACACGCCCAAGAGGATGCAATGCTCCGAGTGGAGTGTGCTCGAACTCCTGGAGGTGACGGCTCGCCCTGGCTTTGGTAAGCGAGGGAGATTGCATCCACTATTCAGTGGGCCAACCTCTGTTTAGGTTGCAGGGGTCGCCCAGGTGCAGCGCTTGCAGGATCACTACCTGGTCCTTAAATGGTGTGGTAGGAACCTTGGGAACATATCCAGGACAGGGTCTCAGGACAACATGAGAAATAGCCGGCCCAAATTCCAGGCACTAGTCACTGACCGAAAACGCCTCCAAGTCCCCGACCCTCTTGATAGAAGCCAACGCGACCAGCAGAGCTGTCTTCAGGGGCAGAAATCTTAAAGATACTGAGCCGAGGGGTTCGAATGGATCTGTACACATGCTCGTAAAACGAGGGCGAGATCCCAAGAGGGCATGAGAGAGGGGCGGGGTGTATTAATTCGCCTAGCACCTCTGAGGAACCGGATGATGAGGATATGCCTTCCCACGGTGCTGCCAGCCACTGCGTCATGGTGAGTGGAGATGGCAGCCATGTAAACCTTGAGTGTGGAGGGCGACAGCCTGCTCTCTAGCTTCTCCTGGAGAAAAGAAAGTACAATGCTGATCTGGCAAGTTTGGGGGTCTTCTATGCGTTTCTGCGTGAGCATACTGAACGGCAGCCTGTGCAGACAGCGGTTCAAAACGCGCAGATTTAGGATTGGCCGTGACCCACTGCTCCTTTTGGGTACAATAAAGTACGGGCTGTAAAACCCGCTCTCCATCTCGGCAGAAAGGACCGGCTCAATCGCATCCTTCACTAGAAGGACAGCAATCTCCTCTCGCAAGACAGGGGCGGACCGGGGGCTGACCCTGGTAAAATACATGCCCGTGAACCTTGGGGGCCATTTCGCAAACTGAATCGCATAGAAAGGAGACCGTCCTCCCAGAACCTGTGAGCCATTGGCGAAATGCACCGAACCTGTGAGCCAGAAGGCATCGCATCCTGGACTGGCAGAGTTCGGGCTGTCACATCCTGGAAAGTGGAAAAATGCTCTTTCATTGAGATTTTGGTGACACTGAAAAGTGCCATTGTAAATGGAGCCCGGCCCTCGACCGGGGAAAGGGCAAATTCCCTCTTCTCCACATGGACTGTCTCAGGGACGCGTCGTGGTCCGTTTACCGGACTTAACGGCGCCCTGGGCAGGGGGGGGGCTGCTGGCTTATGAGGTGCTCGACGTGGCCGCTTCGCCGCAGACACAGGCGGGGCAGCTCTCGTAGTAGCAGCAGATGTGGATGGCTCGGCGGGCGGAGCGGTGTTATGTTTCCGCCGATAGATGACATTGCCCATCGCATCAGACTGCTCTTTCATCGCCTTGAAATCCTGGGTGAATTCACAGACTGTGTCGCTGAACAGGCCAGCCTGGGATATGGGGGAGTCAAAAAGCGAACTTTGTCGACTTTGCGCATATCTGCTAGGTTTAGCCAGAGGTGGCACTCCTGGACCACTAAAGTGGCCATCGACCTTCCCAGCACACACGCAGTGGACCTAGTGGTCCGAAGAACATAGTTGGTTGTGGTGTGGAGCTCGTGCAACAAGCCTTGGTTGGAACCACCCTCATGCAGCCGGGCCAGCGCCTGCACTTAATAGCGCTGGTAGGTGGCCATAGCGTTCAAAGCGGAAGCAGCCTGGGGTTCTGGGGCCTGAGCAGCTCTGTAGGTTCTAGCTCTAAGAGAGGCAGATAACCTTCAGGATTTGGACGGGAGACAAAGGCAGACCCTGCCAGGAGGAGGCTCCACGCGGACAAAGATTGACCGCAATGGCGCGCTCGACCTGCGGGGTTGTCTCATACCCCTTGGCTGCTCCACCATTGAGAGTGGTAAGGGCGGAGGCGCACGCAGATCGGGCAGAAAAAGGTGCCTTCCAGTGGTTGTTTGGTCCCCAGTTTCATTGGGTGAGATGGCTACCATCTGGTTAGATTCAATTCAATTCAATTCAAATTCAAAGATGGATTGTTTCTTCCAGCGGAAGCTTGGATGGAGCGCTTGGAGGAGCGGAAGGTCCACAGGCCCAGGAGCGGTGGATAATCTCCCACTGGAACCCTCAGACCTGCCCGAGTGCCCACTGCGGTGCAGGGGATAGTTGGGGTGGTTTGCCCTTTTGAAAGGGCTAGCCTTGATCTTAATTTCGCTACAGACATGCCATCGCAGTGACGGCATTAACTGCCCGCGAGCACCTTATTAACATGCTGGACCCCCAGACATGCAATGCAGTGCTCATGCTCTTGTTCACTCTCTCTCAGATTTGTCAGGAAATCAGCTGGAGGAACCCTCATTGACTCTCTCAGAAGGCTGTGAAGTCTCCAAAGCGAAAAGGATGCTTTAGCTTTGCTCACACTGTGCTCTTATAGCCAAATTGATTGCAACAAGCATCAGCGGCGCAAGCTGAAGCTGCCAACTCATTGGCATTAAATTGGCCTGTTTATATACTCCTCAGATGATTGGCTTTCTGAACGAAATCCCCATAGTGGAAGTTTCCACATAGCATTGAAGTTCCCCTTTAAAGGGGAACTGTTATTTAACAGATATTGTTTACAGTTCAGTTTTAGCTTATGGTCCAATATCAAACAGTTGCATTATTTCTTTGAATGTATAAAGGTTTCGAGATGGCAAATTTTTTGTTAATCTGATGTTGCTTCCACAGGACAATGTGGGACCTCCACGCCATATATGCGACCTGCTTATCCCACCAAGACCTTCCCGAATCATTACACCATAGTGACAGTAAGTGACAGGTAGAAATGAATCCACAAAGGCTCATGAAGAAACACACACACATGCCAAAAATGTAATGGCCTATTTGGGGTTGATGCTTTCTACAGTATATTAGACACTTTGTATGTGTTTGATTAGAATAGTAAAGTTAAGACTTAGTTTTGATATTATCTATTAAGTATTAGTTTTGATTAGTTTTTATCATTTATAATATAGTACTTAAAAAATCTAATTGTTTTTAAAAGGCTAATTAAGACTTTTCATGTATTAATTTGTTTTTTAGTAACTCCCAATGTGAGACAGCTTTAAAATCTGTGTGAAAAACAAATGTACAATGTTTATTTTGCTAGAGCACATTCTTGTTAGTCTTAAGGTGAACATTTTATTTGTGCAAGTCAGTCCACTGAAAAAAGTTTGTTTAGGTAATCTTTAATTCAAATCAAACCATTTGCATCTGCTTTGAAAAGGTAGCCCATCTCTGATGACATCAGTTTGACGGATTGGGCGAAATATGCTTAGCCACGCCCATCCAACCATTAGTTTGCTGCAAGTGAAAGATGAAAGGAGTAAATAAATCCTTGACCCCTACTCAATATTCTGTTTCAGTTAGAAATATATCGTTATACTGAAAAATAACAGGCTGAAAACTTAATTTTAAAGAACACAGTGCAAAAAACAAAACTATGTGATGTTTATACATACTTTTTAAGGACTTTTTTATGAGGGATAAAAACAGTGCTTATAATAATCAGGATAATGCTGAAGATGCTATTATGTACTGTAATGTCAATGCTAATGGATTTCTGTCATAAACACTCAATGTTGATATATTTGTTCTTGGTGGAATAAATCTGCTACGTTGTTGCTGCCGCTGTTTTGATTATTATGGCAGAGCAAGTACTGAGACCTGCTACTGCCAATATATACACAGACATGCCGTCTGACAATATAACACACTGCGTCTGCATACATAATATATATGTAACCCCCGTAGCTGATCTAAACACAGGTGGCGCTGGGGTGGAGGAGGGTCTCCAAAAACTCGCTACAGCTTTACAGTGTAAAATGATGTGGAGCATTTAAAATATTGAAGAGCAAGATCATTGGCTGCCGAGGTGACAGCAACCAATCTCTTGCACCATGTATTTAATGACGCATAGAGTTTCATGGCAGAAATTTCAGTAATTCAAACTACAGTTTTACACAGTCAGATTAATATAGGTTGTAATCTCAGAAATACAATCTACAGTATAATAATTATATCTATTATGTAGTCATGACATCATATGTGAGTGCAAACAGATGCTTTCTTGTCTGTTTTTATACATTCATTAGCTTTGCTCATCTTGATTTTTGATGTATTCTGATGAACGAAATGGTGTTTTTATGATATTTTTTTTGTTTGCAGGGTCTCTATCCAGAAACTCATGGAATTGTGGACAATAAGATGTATGATGTCAATCGCAATGCCTCTTTCAGTTTAAAGGTTGATGAGAAATTCAACCCTTTGTGGTACCAGGGTGAACCAGTAAGTAAATGCAAAAAAGAAAATTACTTTTTTTTTCATGCAACATTTTAGATTTTTCATGCATATTTTAATTGTGAGATTTGGGGATTTGTCAAAAAATGTTTCTAAAATTTTTAATTGTACAAAAATTGCACTTAAATTGTCATATTAGTCTTATTTAAAGAAAACAATCAAAACGCTTTTCATGCACTGAGCCACAAACCTTCATTTCATAGCACTTATATATGTTAAAGTTTCAGTAATATTTATATTCTAAAAGTTTTTAAAGAGTAATTTGTTCATGTATAATGTGATTGACTATATCACTTTAATAAAAAAAAAATTCTCTGGCTGTTTGCAATATTTTCTAAATTATAAAAATAAATTGAGCTATTTTAAAGATGGAAAAATACACTCCGCCGCATGGTCTAACAGGGTTGTGCTGTTAAGGGTGTGTTTTGAGCATAACGTGCATTAAACCAGTCAGAGTTTCGGTCACTTTATTTTGATGTTCCGTTTGTTGAATTTAAATTGGGGTTAGGGTTAGGGTTAGTGTAAGTTGACGTGTACTTGCAAAGTTTCTTATAGTCAGTTAAATGTCTGTTTAGGACCAGTATCAAAAGATGTTAGGCAGACAGTCTACTAATACTCAAATGGACCATCAAAATAATGTGTTACCAGAGTTTCATTTTCATCTCTAGGAGTGAGTTGCCTCACGCCATGGTGCATTTTCTGTTTACATGGTGGACTTTGTAGGTGGAAAAACTGAATGCTTTTGTTTCAGAACTATTTCTGAACTCATTTCTAATTTCCAGCAAATGTTAATTTGTATTAAGCAATGTGTAAGCGTTTAGACCTGCATAGGTGAAAATAATGCGCTCTTCGATGGACTTTCGAGCAGCTTTTACTTGGTCAATGGCGCAGTCTATTTCAGTTCCTTAAAACCAAAACAATGTGCCTTAACACACCTCTATTTGACCAGCACGCCCATGAGTCCACAAAGTTTTATAATAGGATTTACTATTTAAACAATGTGGTGCAAAACATGAAAATTAGGGTTGCGCTGGTCTGAAAATAGCAACAAATCGCACCAAACACATCTTGCGCCTTATTGTGCCAGGTGTATGAGGGGGGCTATAGTGTTTAAAACATTATAAATGAAGTGAAAACAAGCAAATATTTTGATTTTTTTGTTGTCATTTTCCTCTCTTGTCTCGATTCCCACCATAAGTATTTATTTTCAGCTCTGGGTTCACCTTTGAGCTGATATCGGTACAGCCAATAGTGGAACAGCAACTACTGGGGAGGAGGGGTAAAAGATAGTAAGGCCCCATCTGAGACGAACAGCTAATGCATAAAATAAATGTAATTCACACATTATATATTGCATATTCGCCATAATGATAATTTTGCGACATATTGTGCAGCCCTAAATGTAATTTATTAATTTTAGCAATCATTTACATGAATCTATATGACAGTAAAATAAGTCAACAAGAATAAAACATTATTTTTTAGAACTCCAGCACTCTTATTTTGTTTTAATCCTTGTTTTAATGTTGGTATAAGTCACTTTTAGTTTTGGTTCTGTGCTGTTCTGTTTTGTGGGTTGTATCTGATGCATAATGTCAGGGTCATGTAATTTTTGTGTTTGTATGTATTCCTGGTGTGGGATTCTGATGTTTACTGTAAGCTCCAGAAACAAAAGCAGTGAGATCAGATTTTCTTCCTGTTTTAAATCCTGTGTTTACTCCTGTCCTGAACTTGTTTGTTTTGGTGTGGCTCATAATTTGCTCCACTTTTCTTTTTTTGGTCTGGTCTATAGTTGAGCACTGTTTTCAGCTAATTTTCAGCAGATTCTGGCCTAGCTTTTACAGTTCAGATCTTCTTCGTATATGATTCTTGTTTTTCTCTAATGGGTTGTTCCGCAGCTAAATTCAGAGCAGATTTGAATTTTTAAAATAGTTTGTTGAATTTAAGTTACATTGTATCTACATGCCAACTAATTCTTATTAGATTATAAGTACCGTAAGGTCGGGGTTAGGGTTAGTGTAAGTTGACATGTACTTGCAAAGTTTCTTATAGTCAGTTAAATGTCTGTTGAAGGAGCATATCAACAGATATTAAGCAGACAGTCTACTAATACTCAAATGGACCATCAAAATAAAGTGTTACCATGTTTTATTATATTTTAGAGGCACTTGTAGTACAGAAAATGGATGATTTATTATCAATTTGACCAAACAAAAACTAGTCTCCCGAGTCCCGACTGAGCCTGGTATCCCCCAAGGTTTGTTGTTAGTGGAGTTTTTGGTTCTTACCACTGCTGACTCTTGCTTGCTTAGTTGTGGTCAGTGGAGCTACTTTTTGGCAAATCATCCTTCAACAGTGACATTCCTGAACTGAATCTATTTTTATCATTACATGATGTAAAAGACAACAACAAAATCTGTTAATTAACAGGTTCCATATTTCATGATTTTATTTTTTTTGTGGAACCTGAATGTCTGTGTTTTGATGTTGAACATTACATTGCGCAAATAAGATATTGTATAAATTGTATAAATAACAGTATAAAAAATAAATAAACATTTAATACTAGGTTAATTCAATCAGTTTTGTCCATTTTTCTGGGGCTGGGTCACAGGGGCAGTAGTCTCAGGAGGGAACCCAGACTTCCCTGTCCCTGGATCTCAATGCATTCCCAGGCAAGCCGAGAGACATAATCCCTCCAGCTTGACCTGGGTCTTCCCTGGGGCATCCTTCTGGTGGGACAAACCTGGAACACCTCCTTAGGTAGGCGTCAAGGAGGCATCTGAAACAGATGCCCGTGTCACAGATACACAGGAGACCCAAATGCAAGTGAATGCAAGATGATTTATTAACAGAAATAACAGGAATAACAACTGTGCTTCTCTCAAGGAAATCGACACGCTAAACAGCGGTAATAGTTCATCAGAGCAACAGATCCAGAGTGAAGTCTCTCACTGATATCTTACCAGATATCCAGGGAAGGGGTTAGAGCAATGGTGCATCTCTCAATGAAATCGACACGCTAAACAGTGGTAATAGTTCTTCAATGAGACAGATCCAGGAAGATCTCTCATAAGTTCAGCCACGCCAAACAGCAGTAGCAGTTCTTCGATGAGACAGATCTAGGGAGATCTCTCATAAGTTCAACAATGCTAAACAACGGTAACAGTTCTTAGGAGAAGAAGCAAGCGGTGCTGAATATTCCAAAAGCAACAGTCTCTGAGAACTCACCACCAGCGGAATCAGCGAGAGCTGCCTAACAGGAAACAGGACACAGACGTGAACACAACAAACTGACAAACACGATATACCAACACTAAACATATAAAGGCGCGCGGTAATGCGCTGCACCTGTGGGTTATTGATAACAGCTGAGTGAGACTGAGTAGCAGCAAGACACGTGATCGCTCAGCTGACGAATGTAAACACACACAGCCACGCGGTAAAGGAACACCCAAACAAACACACCCACATCCACACACACACATACATACAAGAGAAATGGACAGATCCACAACAGTGACAGCCCGAGCCACCTCAGCTGGCTTCTCTCGATGTGGAGGATCAGCGGCTCTAATCTGAGTTCCTCCCAGGTGACAGAGTTCCTCACCCTATCTATAAGGGTGCACCATGCCATCCTGTGAAGGAAACTCATGCTGCTTGTTGTATCTGAGATCTTGTCCTTTCGCTCATGAACCAAAACTCATGCTTATTATCAGGTTTGCTTTAATTTACAACACTAACCCAGGTTCATATAATCTCAAACCAGTAAAAATGTCAATAAAATCACTTTTTTAAACTTCAACGTAAGTTGTTGGAGGAAAGATGAAAGTCCAATAATGCAGTTCAAATGTGTGGTGAGTGAGGCGGGGCTGAGAGCCGTGGGTGCATGCGAGGCGGGTGGCATAAATGAGATAATAAGGAACACCTGGACGTGTAACCTGCCTCGAGTCCCACGGAGGAGCCCTGGAAGCAAAAAGGAGGAAAGATGCCAGTGCTGAACAAGAAAAGGCTGGGCCCGGACATATTGTTTAACTTTTGCTTTCAGTTTGACGGCAGTCTTCATGAGGAGCAGACAGCAATCTGTTTGTTTTATATCTTCTTTAAAAATAATTTAAAAGTTTGTCAGTTCTCCGCCTCCTTCATCCCGATGGCCAGGTGGCCATCTAACTTCATTACAGTGATGCCAAAACCCAGGAGAAGAAGGGACACGTTGTCCAGTTGCCCTCACCGCTGAGAGGGCGGGCGCGTGTTCGGGTGTTAATCCGAGTGGGGGAGAAACCCATTCGTCTGCCCAAAGTGCCGGGGCAGACTGAGGCTGGCAAGGGAAGAATCTGCCTGCTGCCGTCCCCCAGCATGAGGAGGAGCGGGGGACACACCACCGGAAGGAAAAGAGCTAAAGGGAGCCATCTCAGAGAGCCTGGGGGAGTGACCAGCTGTCCACCATGATGCAGAAGCCTCTTTGTTGTCAAATATCTCAGCTGTTTGAGAGCTGAGTGGCAGCATGTCTGGAGAATCGAACACCAATTTTAGTTTTCCATCTCTCCCCTTTCTGTGTCGCTCTTCAGTGTCTCCTCAGCTATCCAGCTCCTTTCTCTCAGCCCTATTATTCTCGGGTTTTGCTAGTCGTGTAGCGTGGAGCTGCTATCCTATCCCACATCAAGAAGAGTTACGGTGTGGAGAAGTCCCATAGAAGCATTCCACCCAGAAGGTTGCATGCTCAGAGTAAGGCAGGGGGTGGATAAGTGATGGTTTGGGATGCAATATTATAGGATTCCCAGGTGGACACATCACTGCCTAGAACTACCGAACTATTCTGGAGCATCATGTGCACCTAATGGTTCAAACATTGATGATGATAATGCACCAATAGACACATCAAGTGGTTTGATAAACATTAAAATGAAGTTAAACATTTCCCATGTCTGCACAGTCACCAGACCTAAATATTATTAAGCCACTTATTCTGCAAGAAGAATTGGTCAAATTCTCTCCGGCCACTGTGCAGAACTTGTGTCTGTCATTCTCAAGACGAATAAATGATGTATTGGATGCAAAAGGAGGCCCTACACCATACTAATTAATTATTGTGGGCTAAAACAAGGTGTTTTAGTTTCATTGTCCAAACACTGTACGTATTTTTTCATATATCTATTCTAATGACAGCCATTGAAATTCTTGATCGATAACCAAATATGGAACTTCTGCTTGAATAGTAACTCATTTTTGGTTTTATTGTGATGACAAAGAGTAATGTGAAAAGCCGGATGTACAGTATTTTTCAAGTTCTAGTGGTAGAAGTTGTATTTCCCACATCAGGGTGGGACGAGAGGAAAGTCGCACCCATCCACTTATACACCCTTATCATCATCACCATCCTCTTCAAAGTCCACCAGGACAGCTGTTTAGGTGGAGCACAGATGTTTAACACTCGTCATATTTAGGGTGACGTTCCATGTTTGAACCCAATATCTGAAATTGCCGTTTTTGTTTTTGTTTTACTCGTTAGTATTTATACATTGTTTGGTGCCAATCTGAATTTCTGAAGTTCCCCTCGCTGTGAACTCTGGTCGTTCTTTTGTTTGTTTTCATGCTTGACTTTAGTCCCACACTTTCGTTTTGCCCCGTCCATGGTGCTGAAATCTGTTGTTGCTAATAAGAGATACTGAGATTTTCTCGTAACAAGAGGCAGTTTTATTATCGGCGATGCTACAAAATTGACTAATAGACTCTCAAATATAAAAGACTTTCACATTCAGTGGACGCCTCTTTTACCTTGAAGATTGGCTTCTGTATATTGGCTTGTAATTACAGAGATAGCCTTGTGGTTTCTGCCTAGTTAGTGCTTCTGCATGGCCATGTGTTTACTTTGCTTTAGAAGTTACTATTTTTAGTTTTTACTTTTTCCATTTGACTTCTGAATAAATGCAACTGTCTTCAATGCTTTATAATTGCCACATAAATATGATGATAGAAAATAAATAAATAATAATTAAGTAAAAACAATGAGTGCTAAAAAAATCATACAATTAACTGACAGTCATGAGATATGTTAGTGACTAATATGTAAAATAAAAAAAAAAACTTTTTTGGTCACACTTTTCAATAAGGTTCCATTAGTTTATGTTTGTTGAACTAACAATGAACGATACTTATACTTGTATCAACATTTACTAATGTATTATTAAAATCCAAAGCTGTGCTTGTTAACATTAGTTGATCCACTGTGAGTTAACACGAACTAACAACTAATGGCTTAATTTTCATTAAATACGATGAACAAATACTATTAAAAATAAAGCATTCAGTGTCATGGTGGCGCAGTGGGCAGCATGATTGCCTCACAGCAAGAGTTTTGCTGGTTCGAGCCCTGACTGGGTCAGTTGGCATTTCTGTGTGGAGTTTGCATGTTCTCCTCATGTTCACGTGGGTTTTCTTCCAGGTGCTCCGGTTTCCCCCACAGTCCAAAGACATGCGGTATAGGTGAATTGGGTAAGCTAAATTGGCCGTAGTGTAAGTGTGTGAATGTAAGTGTATGGGTGTTTCCCAGTGATGGGTTGCAGTTGGAATGGCATCCGCTGCAGACAAAATATGCTGGATAAGTTGGCGGTTAATTCCGCTGTGGTGACCCCTGATTAATAAAGGGACTAAGCTGAAAAGAAAATGAATGAATGATAAAGTGTTTGTTGTTTGTTCATGTCAGTAAACAAATGGATCCTCATTTTATTAAAATCTAAAAATTAGCAAAAAACATATAAAAGGTAATAAAATAACACGTTCTCATCCTGAATAACTATGAATGGTTTCTTTAAAATCATGCAGAATAGGTATTATTATGTTACATCAAGTCATGTCAAGTTTGGTAAAGGAAAAATCACCTTTCCTTGTGGGGTTACATTCAGTATGTGGGCGTGCGAAAGATCTGCAGATAGGATGGCAACATCAACAGCCTGAGGTATCAAGACATTTGTGCTGCCCATTACATTACAAACCACAGGAGAGGGCAAATTATTCAGCAGGATAGCACTCCTTCTCATGTTTCAGCCTCCACATTAAAGTTCCTGAAAGCAAAGAAAATCAAGGTGCTCCAGGATTGGCCAGCCCAGTCACCAGACATGAACATTATTGAGCCTTTCTAGGGTAAGATGGAGGAGGCATTGAATTTAAATCCAAAGAATCTTGATGAACTCTGAGAGTCCTGCAAGAACGCTTTCTTTGCCAGTCCAGATTACTTTATTTAAGTTATTTGAGTTATTGCAGAGATGTATGGATGAAGTCCTCCAAGCTCATGAGAGTCATACACAATATTAATTATTTTTCCAGTGCACCATGACTTTATATTCTATACTGTACATTTTGGTAAAATAAGCGTAATCTAGAGGCCTTTGCTTTTCATATAAGCCACTTCTGATACCAAGTGATCAATTAGAAGTCAAGATATTATCTGTTGTTCCTTAAACTTGGATAGGCGACAAGACTTTTGTCAGGTAGTGCATTCGACTATTGTTTATTTGCAGGTGCTCTTTTATATTCTAAGTACTGTTTTGTCATTTCTGATCTTTTGTCAGTGCTCTCATTCAGATCTTTCTGTGATTGTCTTTAGGTTTGGATCACAGCCATGAAAAACAAACTTAAAACAGCTACTTTCTTCTGGCCGGGATCCGATGTCAAAGTCAATGGACGATACCCAGACTACTGGATGAAATATAACAGGTAGAACATTTAACCATTGTTACAGTAACACACATTTATGCAGTTTAAAACCCACAAAAACCAAGGTTCAGATTTTTTAAAATGGACTAAACTCATACTAAAATGTTGTTTTAGCTATTTTTGTTGTAATCTGAAACCCTCTAATCAGACTTATTGTATTTTTCTTTAATTAGGAACGTTCTTTTCGAAAAGAGGATAGCACAGATCTTTCAATGGTTGCATTTACCTGAAGGAGAAAGGTAATTTAATAAATTAGTTTATTTATTTGTTTATTTATTTTGTATCTATTTATTATTTTTTTTATCTCTCTATTTATTATGTATTAATTTATTTATTTATCTGTCTATCTATGTATCTGTTTATTATTTATTTATTTATTTATTTGTTTATTTATTTATATAGAAAAATTTAGATCATTGCATTTCCTTTGTTTCAGGCCAGACTTTTACACCTTGTACTTTGAAGAGCCCGATGCATCAGGACACAAATATGGACCAATGAGTACCCAGGTAAACTTAAATGGAAAATGGAAATTAATTGACAATCTTCAAATTCTGCTTTATTTGTGGGCAAATTTCTGATTTTAGTAAACGGAATATTAAATGAACACACCATTATGATTATTATTATTATTATTATACTCTCAAAAAAAAATATTTTTCTATTGATTCAAACTAATATATTTACCATGAGCTGAAACAACACAATTCTTAAGTTGTTTTGGTAATAACCTAATTGTTTAATTCAATCCACTTAAATTTGTAGAAACAATTAAGTTAGCTTAATCGATTTGTGTCAGGACAACATGAATGATTTGTGTGGAACCCATCATTTTTTGTTTATATATGTATATTTTTTCATTTATTAATTTATTTACTTATTATATTTTTATATACATTGTATGGAAGACCACAAAACCAGTCATAAGGGTCACTAAATTAAATTAAGATTTATTCATCAACTGAAAGCTGAATAAATCCATTGATGTGTGATTAGTTAGAACAGGACAATATTTAGCTGACAACTATTTCAAAATCTGGAGTCTAAGGGGTGCAAAAAATCTAAATATATTCAAATAAATTCATCTTTATTTCTTTAGCACTTTTACAATGTAGATTGCGTCAAAGCAGCTTAACATAGAAGTTCTAGTTAATTGAAACTATGTCAGTCCAGTTTTTAGAGTGCAGTTCAGTTTAGTTCAGTTCAGTTTGGTTTAATCTTCACTGCTAAAAGTCCAAACACTGAAGAGCAAATCCATCGATGCGCAGCTTCACAATTCCTAAACAAAGAAAGCCAGTGGCGACAGTGGAACAAAACTTCACTAATTGATGAAAGTGAAGAAAAAAACCTTGAGAGAAACCAGGTTCAGTTGGGCACGACCATTTCTCTTCGGGCCAGATGTAGAAAACATCATCTTGCAAGTTGTTCAACTTACCTTTTTAGCAATGCATATTACTAATTAAATATGACATTTGGCATATTCATGGAAGGACGTTTACAAAATTTCTTCATGCAACATGATGGCTAAAATTAAAAATCTATCATTTCTATTTTAGAAATGCTTTCTATTTCCACAAAGTTGCAGCAGGACAACAGCATAAACTACTATGACAAATATTACCTTAGGAACTGATTATGTGCTTTATTCAGTGTTAAATGCTCCAAAATGTAAGTTTCAATATCATTTTACGTGACATTTATTGCCATACTACTGAAAGCAGCAGCAGGTAGTTAACCTCAGATCTTAATATTAAAATATCTAACAAATGGTTTAAATATGAAAGTCAGAACTGTTACTCCAATTCAAACCAACAACATCAGTCACTTATGGAATCAGAATAGACTCAAAAGTATTTTATGCAAAAGACACGATGTACACTTGCGTAGCCTAATGCACGTGCATAAAACCAAATTCATGTGCGTAAAATATATATATATATTCACAAAAACAATTCACGTGCACAAATTCTTAAATCTCTTAAATCTGCTCCTAAATCTTGCGAGTTCATCCTGAATGAGAATGTGTAAATCCTCTTTCACGTACGACTCCCCCTGGATACGTGTGTGTGTGTATTTTTTAAACTGTCCTGGCAGAGGCAGGCAACTCGTAACCTTTCATTAAATTCCCTGACTTTCACTGACTAAACCATTATATATAATGAACGTAAACAGGCTGTTATTGTGCTTTAGTAATTTGTAGAATATAAATATAGTATTAATACTTTATAATACTTGGGATCTTTTTCAACACAAATCGGAGCCTCTCGGATCATTTCAAACATGTTTGATGCTGTTCAGGATTTTAAATAGGGCTGATCACTGATAACCTGCCCTCCAACCTACAGCCGCATCAAAGAAGAGAAGAGCTGAGGAGAATTGCGTCAGTTTTAATAAATTATGTTTGTTTTTGTTTTTTTGCTTTTGTTTTTTTTATTATCATCAATAATTAGCCTGTTTGTTATTTTATTGTATTACTTGTCATCTGGGTCATGAATAACTTACCGCACACACAGAATAACGTGTGGCTAATGAAAAAAATTATAATTTTATAATAAATCAGTTTTTATATTTATATATATATATATATATATTTATATATGTATTATATATAACTCCAAATGATCGCCTAAACAAGATTAGGCTACAAAACTACTGTGGTAAAGAGAGCATGGTCCATTTAAGTATATTCACTATGTTTTTTCTGTTCTAATTTCCATCGGCTGTTTAGTTATGTCAATCAGAGAGAATGCACTGAGTTACGTTGTGTACGGGAAGTTCAGTTCAATATAAAGGTTGCTCGCATGCTCATCACACCGTTCTGTGCCGGAGCAAGAGGAACAGTGACGTGTAAGCTGTGTGTTTATGCCACTTGTACTGTGTGAGTGTATCTGCGTTGTTCAAGATGTTAAGTAAAAGTTATACGGAAAAGACGATCATCTTGTCGTAGCTCATTCCTCCCAGGCATCCACGTAGGCCAAAGCAAAACTGAAACTAACAGAACACACGACACTACCAAAATACAACATTGCATTTAATGTTGAAAAAAGATAAACCAGATTAACATATTATACCGCATTAACAATAGCCTATTTAATTTATTACTTAGGCTATAATGTCCTTGACAACCAGCAAATCAGAATATTCAACTGGACAGTACTTTAGTTTTGTGTTCAGAGTCGCTGCCTTAGTCAATCAAATCCAGTCTAATAAAGCCTACAGCTGAGACTATGCTTGATTTTCACCTTCTGAGAAAAGGAGATAAGTTTACTACAGCCTATGATAAGCAAATAAACACTTAATTTTTGTTATCATATTTTTATTGTAATTTTTTTACTCATAAGAATAATTTAAAATGCTTATATTTATATATTTATTACTGAATGATAGGGTATATTTTACATATTAGGCAACTAAAGCACAATAATAGCCTGTTTACGTTCATTAGATATAATGGAAATTAAGTTTTGTCAGTGAAAGTCAGGGAATTTAATGCTTGAATTCTGCGCATCTCTTTCTCCGTTCGACATGCTAGAGAGGAACTGACTGCGCAAAAGGAGCGCAGAGTGGGTGAAATCGAGTACAGCTCTCATCTGATTGGCTGAAAGGTTACGAGTTGCCTGCCTCTTCCAGGACAGTCTCAAAAATACACACACATGTATTCAAGGCGAGTCGTACGTGAAAGAAGATTTGCACATTCTCATTCAGGATGAACTCGCAAGATTTAAACATTCAAAACTTTTTGTACACTCTTATACATTTGCAAATGGTGTTTTGCATTTGTGAAACATATTTTATTAATATTTATTTTTATTTTGTGCACGTGAATTGTTTTTATTAATATATATATAAATATTTTATGCACGTGAATTTGGTTTCATGCACGTGAATTAGGCTACGCATGTGTACATCGTGTCTTTTGCGTGAAATACTTTAGATACCAATCTCGCTCCATAGTCACTCGGTAGCCTATCAATATTGTTATATACAATTTAATATGTATTGATTAGATTTAAAAACTGTAACATTTCATTGGGGGTGCAGTGGCTGGTTTTTAAATGAGTGGCTTTTAAATGTTTCTGACATGTAACTTCGGGTTTGGTGCAGACGCAAAATTGCTTGTCAATGGAATCTTGTTGTGTGTCGTTAGTGGTCACCTTTATCAGGCTTGCGTTTCCACTGCTAAAAGGGTACCAATGATATCCTTTTGGTGGGCGTGGTGTACGACAGAAAGTTGCAGTCAACGTCATTTTCGCTTAAGAAAATGTCTAAAGTAAAGCTGTACGGGTCACTCACATATCATATGAGAAGCACTTCTCACAAAACAGATGCTTTACACACATAAATACATCTGTATAAATGTTTATTACTAACTTTTCTATGAACATGAGTTGTTTTAACTGCAGATCAATGACAATGTGAAATAGCCTAATGATAAAATAAATAAATAAATAAATGCAACATAAACACATACAGTCACATTACAGTCTCCGATATGTTACCACTTACAGAAAAAATACACATAGCATACATTTAGCCCTATTTAGGTTCAAAACAACACAAAATATAGCCCACAGTCAGTGCAAATCTCTCATGATTAAATGTGTCTTTAATCTTCTGCATCTCGTGTAGCCTCTTGTTAGAGAGTAATTCATCATTCCGAGTTCATAATAGTACAAAATGTGATAATAATAGTTAAACATGGCAATTTGTTCACGCTTGCTGAAAAAATAATGTGCTCCTTTTTTCCGGCTTCTCCTATTGTTTTTTTTGCGCGTCACTCTCGCGTTTGTCAGTTTCTGACAGGATCAGGTTTCAAAAGCACATCAATAATCAAGTGCACGTTATTATCATCAGCCCAAGAAGTTTGTTATTTCAAATATAGGCGAGCGCAAGCAGGATGCTGTCCTGCTTGAGCTCGCCTATATTTGAAATAACAAACTTGCGATAACGTGTGATAATAACCGATCACGCTTCAGACTAGCTCGTAAAAAACAACAGGGCACAGGGTAAAATCTGCTCATCTTTTTGGCTTTGTGGTTGTTTATCAAGACGACAAGGTTTGTTTGAACCCGGGTCAACCAGGGCTCATTATTTTATGTATATATAATTACGCTGTAATCTCTCGGCTGTGTATTAAAACATGGCGGCTTCTTTGTTTTCATTCTTGCTTGTTGCATGAGCGAATGACGTATCTCTTTAAGGGGATCTGTAACGTACCGTACCACTCAGTGAAAACGGGCCATAGGATAAAGTGTAAGGCTGGTTTTGTGATCCAGGTTCACTTATAATTCCTATTTTAATGGTTTGCTTTCTTTTTTTCTTGTTTATTGTTAATGCTAATGCTCTTATCTTATATTGACCTTATTCTGCAATACAGAAGTGTGCTTATTGTTTTAGAACTTTTGATTCAGTTGCCTATGATAAATATGACTAGGAATAATAAATAACAGAAAGCAGTCAAACTTCTCGCTCTACAAACAAATGACTATACATAAAAAGTAGAATAATATAATAAGAAAATGTCACTTTGCAACATTAAGCAGCGCACCAAGCTGTTTTTAACATCTAAAAATCAATGGAAGTGAATGAGCCCAGAAGTCTTTTGCCAAAAAGATTCCAATGCTGCGTCCGCTCATTCGTGAAGAAGAAACTATATGAATTCATGTACGTTAGTAAAATTTTTGCATTTAACTTGACAATTGATGTTTTTGTTGCAGGTTATTGAGGCTTTACTCAATGTTGACAGGCTGATTGGGATGTTAATGGATGGTCTGAAGGAAAGAAATCTGCACAAATGTGTCAACGTGATTCTTGTATCAGACCACGGTGAGTACTGTATTAAGATTTCTACAATCACTTCAACAACGGACCGAATATGAAACTGTATATAATGGAAGGGGTATTTCAATAATTAAATTATAATAAAAAAATTATATATTTTTTAAATCTACGCAATAACTATTGTTGGAAAATTTAGGTAATATAAATATTAAAGAGTATGGTTTTAATGGAAATATGGTTTAAATTAAAACAGCCTTAGTTTAACTAATAATAAACAATAACATAAATATTTCAAGATCTTTCTTGAAATTCTTATTTGAGAGTTAACAGAGGTTTCTGATTTTGTTTTCAAATTTTCATTTGATGTCACCATTATGATGTCAAAAGTGCTTAAAACTGACTTTAAAAATGTGTAAGAACACTGCACTTAAAATTAGAAAATAATGTAAGTGTTTTTAGTAGTTAAAAGCAGTTTTAGCAGTGTTTACATGCGTAATCAATTATTAGTTTATTGTTTGATCATGCTGCCTTTGTCTTATAGCTTTTGTATACAAAGAATTTTATTTAGTTTGCATTTATATTTGTGTTGTCATAATAGTTATTGTCAGTTTTTATGTGTAAAAATGTAATGTAATGAAAATTAAGTCTGCTATAACACTTACAGTATAAAAATGCATATGTTTTGTCCAGTGTAATGTCTGTCAAATAAAATAATAAATACAAAATCAATCACACAATCAATAAATGAATAAATTCAAAAATAAATAAATATGAAAATAAATATAAAATAAAAAAATATATATATATATATATATATATATATATAAATAAATACACTTAAAAATAAATAAATATGAAAAAATACAAAAAAAAGAAAATGTATAAATAAATAAATATAAAAATGAATAAATTAATATGAAAATAAATAAATAAATATGAAAATAAATAAAAATGAAAAAAATACATAAATAAATTAGAAAATAAATACCAAATAAATAAGAAAATAAATACATTAATAAATAAATAAACATGAAAATAAATAGATAAATATAAAAATAAATAAATATGGGAAAAGTAAATAAATAAATAAATAAATAATCAATGGTCACACTTTACAATAAGGTTCAGTTAATGGTAATTAATGCATTTACTAACATGAACAAACAATGAACAATACATTTACTACAGTATTTGTTCATGTTACTTAATGTTAGTTAATGAAAATACAGTTGTTTATTGTTAGTTCATGTTAACTCATGGTGCATTAACTAATGTCAACAAGCATGAACTTATGTTAATAATGCATAAGTAAATGTTCAATTATGATTAATAAATGCTGTACAAGTGTTGTTCATGATTAGTTCATGTTAGTAAATGCTTTAACTAATGAACCTTATTGTAAAGTGTTTTAAAATTAATAAATATGAAAATAAATAAATAAATACATAAATAAATAAATAATAGTTTTTTTCCTCCCTTTAAACACAAAAGAAGATATTTTTTTAAATGCTGGAAACTGGTAGCCATTGACTCCCATAGTAGTTAAGTTAGTGGTTACTGGTTCCCAATTTTTGTGTTTAACAGAAACTTGTCTATGTTTAGAACAAGTACCAGTATGAGTATCAGAATTGTCATTTTTGGGTGAACTATCCCTTTAACAGTTCAACCTTTTGTAAATTGTCACCTTATTTTTGCATATTTATAAAAACTCCTGCATGGATGTGAATGAGTGTGTGTTGATGATTCCAAGTGATGGGTTGTGGCTGGAAGGGCATCCACTGCTTAAAACATGTGCCGAATAAGTTGGCGGTTCATTCCGCTGTGGTGACCACAGATTGATAAAGGGACTAAGCCGAAAAGAAATTGAACAAATGAATAAAAACTCCTACAGTCAATTACATATATTTGTTACTACCTGCTAAAAACAAAAGCTGTTTGTTAGAAGATTTAGATTAGAATGTGTTCTCTAAAGCCTTTATCTCCCACACGACACGGCATCACATCATTTAAAGAGAAAAGCAGTCCTCCAGTTCACATCTACTGCGGCTTAGTGGGCACAGAGTGACATCTGCCTGACGTGTGTCTTCATTTGAGATTGAGCCCAATTAAAGGCGTGTGGGATTGCACATGTGTCTACTGACTTTGATGTACGCCTTGAGGCTTGCTAATTTTGACTCTGGGATTTTTAATTGTCTGTGCTGCTCTGCCTATATGTGGTTAGAGTAATTGTGAATGCATATTGCGCTTGTATGTTTTGATGCGCTGTGCTACAGTTTCATCACTGATGCTTAATTAGTACTCCACAAAATAATGACAGAAGTCGAGGTTTTGCTCTAAGCTGTTTTATGTTAAGGAATTATATGCTTTCTTTGACACTTCAATGAGAGAAAGTAACGCCATAGTGCACTGTATATATCTACAGCGAACAAATTAAGAGTTCAAATGCAAAAACCTCAAAATGCAGTCTGAAATTTTATTTTTTAATGAGCATTCATATCAAGGTCCTGTGTGTAGGTTCAGTAATTGCACTTTTATGGCAAAGGAAAGGTTCTTTTCATGGTCTTCAAAGGGAAATAACTCGTAAACAAAGGAGGCTGAGAATAATGCGCATTTTTAATGGAAATTTCTCATGACGCTCTTTGCGTATAGAATGGACGCATGAGTTGCTATAGCATGTTACAATCAGACTTCTACTAAAAATGTTGATTTTTATTTTTATAATTAATTTATTAATTAATCAATTTATTTATTTTTAGTCAATGATGCCATCAAAACCCTGGACTTAAAAAAAAAAACAATGTCTCATTTAATCAATACTTTAACTTATTTTATTGTAGTTAAAATAACATTATGCTTAGTATGTTGAGAAGATTAATATCACAAGCTTATCTGGCCAAAGTCATATTCAAAGTCATTGCAACTTCTTAGTTTATGAACTGCATTTTTCATGCATATCACCTCCTACTGTACTTATGAAAACAGAGTCTGTTCTTGTTTGCCATTGCACTCTTTCAATCCCACAATTTTCTGAGCTCTGGCATTGATTGGTGCTGCATGTTCAGCTCCTCCCCCCTCCACGCTGAGCTCCTTAATTTCCAGAACTTAAACTGAGCACTTACTTTATTTACATTAATTATTTACATTTATATTACATGTGTTTATCTAACCCTGTAAAAATCCTATACCTTACATTGTCACTGTTGACCTTATGTCCCAGTAAGTATCCTGTTTTATTTTTAATTTCTTAATTGTTAATCATTGTGACTGAGTTGGTCCATTGACGTCAAAGAAAGGGCGGGACTTATTCTCATTGTGGAAGCTCTGTGAATGTTGGTGGTTCGTAGCACTTCTTTCATCCAACTGTTGGTTCAATGACATGTCAACCTTGGTTACCTGATGAAGACCATGTAGGTTTAAACGTTGTGTGAGTGATAGCCTATTAAAGATTTTTGAGAGCTAAAGTGGCAGTGTTGCCGATTTTTTTTTTTTTTATCTTTTGCTTCAGTGGCATGTCAATCACAAGAATGCAGAGGTCAGTGACCATTTGTCTTCAAAATTGTAATGTTTACGAATGACAGGACGTTACTCTCCCGAACGCGTTATAGATTTAGTTGTTCTGGATACTACTGAAATTTCAGACGCCACTTAGAGGTTTTTGCATATGAACTCTTCAAATCTAGACTTAATGTGTTTTTTTGTATCTGTTTATTATACTTTTTTACTGAAATAGCAGGATAGTTTTACATCAAGCCCATAAGCAAAATGAAATTACAATTACACACAAAAAGAAAATAGGAAAACTAATAAAACTGTTTTTAAAAGCATAATTAATGTCAATTATGTATAA
>CAIGQZ010027068.1:11766905-11779965 GCA_903798205.1 Danio tinwini | reverse complement strand
TTAGCCAGCTATATATATATATATATATATATATATAGCTGGCTAACCATTTGGATGGATGATAACAGCCTTCTGAGCCTACTAGTAGGTGCAGAAGGTGCTTACTGGCCCATATCTATCAGCTGATAACCACTGATATTCAATCAAGTGATAACATTCGAATCGGCTGCTGTAGTACTCAGTACATGCTCAGAAAAACAAAAATGTAAATTAATTTGCATTTATTGTAATACTTGGTGTTTTGAATCAGTAGATTAAATTATGTTGCACACTTTGTTTTGTAAAAAAAGTCATGATGGTTTGTGATTTGGAAGCATATTTCTGGCACAGAATAAAAGTTAACATAATTAAATAACATTGATA
The DNA here is from genome assembly GCA_903798205.1 of Danio tinwini. Lineage (NCBI taxonomy): Eukaryota > Metazoa > Chordata > Actinopteri > Cypriniformes > Danionidae > Danio > Danio tinwini. The sequence continues at coordinate 11,779,602 of CAIGQZ010027068.1, read as the reverse complement.
ACATTGTGAAAACACTTTCTATATTTTGGGCTTTTGTAGCATTTTCCATAAATAAACAAAAAAAATCTAGATACAGTTATTTTTTTTTAATAAATCTAGTGTTTAAATAAATTTCAGTACCACTTTTATATTTATATATAAAAGAAAAAAGTTAGGTTTTTTTTCTTGCTATTCACATTATTATGTGAAAAATAGGTAAAAAAAAGATTATAAAGAAGCAAAAGATTATAAATAATAAAAATATATATTATTTATATATAGGACAGAGTATAGGCAGTATAGGCAGTCAAAGCTATACTTCTTTTTGTTTCTTATTGTACATATTGAAGAGGTAGTTATAATTACTATGAAAATACTACAATTTAATAATAGAGATAATAATAATTATGATTATTCTGTCCCAATCAATTGTTGCTTAACCAAATGTTTAGAGAACGAACAGCAGAAAGCAGTTTGGATAACTTTACTGGCTTTACTGGCAATTGTTCGTCTCAATATCATATATATATATACATTTACTTTACCATGTTCATTTCAGCCAGCAGTCAAACTTTACTAATGCAAATTTTTATACAAATCTGAGATCATTTGAATTGAATATTAGCAAAATGATCATATTTACACCACCATCAAAACATGTAAGCCAGGGGTCATCAACTATATTTGTCAGAGGGCCAGAGTTTTACTAGACAGTCTCTTTGGGGGCCAGACTCCCAAGAAGAAAATCAAATAAAAATCTAATTTTGGCTTAACATTATGTTTAATATTTATACTTTTTCAATTTTATTACAAAACTGAAGGCATTTGATTCAGGCTCCCATCACCTATACCATAGTCAATCACTAGGAGTTATATATATTTTGCCTCAACATAATTAGGATAAATTAACAAGGGGAAATGTAACTTTAGCCATTGATTAAGCACTGCGAGTAGCCCGTTTCAGCATTGTGTTTTGAATTCAAGCCCACTTTCATTTCATTTGATGTGCAAACATTATTTGTGATCTGTTTTGTTCTGGTACAAGGTTATTTATTTACCATGCTATTTTAAGTTGTGCCAGATTGTTTTTCCTCCTTTTTTTTGTCCTGAGGCAGACAGCCCAAGTCTCCCAGAAGTTCTGTGAGTCTCCCGCAAATGCATAGACACCCCCGGATGCCCGCAAATGAATGATAATATCCCAGAAATCACGCGTCTTCCTCCCGCTTACGTTACAAACCTCTCTCCACCGCATCCTTTCTTGCTCTTCATCACACACACGTCACACACACTCCAGAGGGCCAGAGTTTTACTAGACAGTCTCTTTGGGGGCCGGACTCCCAAGAAGAAAATCAAATAAAAATCAAATTTTGGCTTAACATTATGTTTAATGTTTATACTTTTTCAATTTCATTACAAAACTGAAGGCATTTGATTCAGGCTCCCATCACCTATACCATAGTCAATCACTAGGAGTGATATATATTTTGCCTCAACTCAATTAGGATAAGTTAACAAGGGGAAATGTAACTTTTAGCCATTGATTAAGCACTGTGAGTAGCCCGTTTCAGCATTGTGATTTGAATTCAAGCCCACTTTCATTTCATTTGATGTGCAAACATTATTTGTGACCTGTTTTGTTCTGGTACCAGGTTATTTATTTATCATGCTATTTTAAGTTGTGCCAGATTGTTTTTCCTCCTTTTTTTAGTCCTGAGGCAAACAGCCCAAGTCTCCCAGAAGTTCTGTGAGTCTCCCGCAAATGCATAGACTCCCAGATGCCCGCAAAGGAATGATAATATCCTAGAAATCACGTGTCTTCCTCCCGCTTACGTCGCAAACCTCTCTCCACCGCATCCTTTCTTGCTCTTCATCACACACACGTCTCACACACACTCCGCCTACACTCCACTAGGTCTTCACTTACGCTAAAACCTGTTTGAAACAATAAATGCTTAACGCCACATGGTCTGTCTGAGTCTGTCCTCATTTCGAAGTGTAGCCTTATAGTCATAAATGGTGGTTATTTTGACAAGAGACTCAGTTGTTGTTATTTTTAGTTGCTTTAATAGTGTGGACCACTATTTTCTTTTTGATCCTCAAAGTTTTGGAATTGAACGGATTGAACGGCTCAGCGGGCCGCTAGTTGATGATCAGTGATGTAACCCATGGAGTTTTTACAACACAATACAGGTGGTATAAAATTAATATAATCAAATGACCCTTGGATATTTATAAAAATAGAGCTTTAGTAAAAATAGAGCACTTACGGACATATATTTCAACATTTAAATCATCCCCAGAAATAACCTGCATGTGCGTTACTTTTAACCACATGCTGAGAAAAACCGAAAATAACTCGAACATATAGTACAGTACTTTAAATGTTCAGTAGGTGGGGGGGGGGGTCAAACCCACAAGTGGCTATATGCGACTGCACAACAATGATAGTGATTCAAAAATATATGTTTTGGGGGGCTGAATCTCGTTAAATTTTTTACGTCTTTTGCGGGCCAGAGGGAGGAGGAGGGTGGGCAGCAAATTACCCGCTTGCTGGCAGTTTGAGACCCCTGCTCTAGAACCTAATTATTTGAGCACTAACAGTTCCTTTGTATAATTAGCTCTTCTTGTTGAATCACTGAATGCCTCCTTAAATGTAAGTCGCTTTGGACAAAAGCGTCTGCTAAACCACTTCTGTAAAACTTTTTAAGTCAATAGAACATTAATTAATAAGGTCTTATTTACAAATGTAAATGTAGGTTTTAAATATATATAGCCTATTGTTTATTGCCTTAACTTGCAAAACATAAACTTAAAATTTGGAGTGAAAAGTCAAGAGATAATCTTGCAAATTCCTAAAAGATAAACTTGCAATTGCACAAAAAAGAATTGCATAGAAGGAGACTTGATGAGAGGGCTAGGATCCAAATGCATTTTATTAAAATAGTCATAGACTACAAGTAGACAGGCAGGTGTCGAAACACGACAGCAAACAGTGTAATCCAAACAACAGTCAAACAGTGGTCAAGACAGGCAGCAAACAATCAAAAAAAGAGGCAAGAAAAAAAATAGTTACTAGCAACAATATAAAATGTCCTTCAACTCAGTGAATTTTCAGAGTGAACCTGAAACAGGTGTGGGAATGCAATATATGATGGGATTTATAGTCCGGGAGGATGATGGAGGCAATAGGTGGAGTAATCTTTATCGGTTTGCGAGTACAATCCCACTGGCGATCACAACATATACAATAAACAAGTAAAAAAAAATCTAGATTTTGAAACATACAATCTAAATTTTGATAAAAAAGTCATAGTGTAACCTTTAGTCCCTCTTTATTTTAAGGTACAGTAATTGCTTTAAAAATAATTTACTATGACTTTTGCATCAATAAACTCCTAATTTGATAGACTTTAAAATCGAATAAGATCTAAACTTTAAATTCTGAGTTAAAAAGAACAAAATTTAGAACATAAACTAAAAATCCCAAGAAAAGTCTAAAATTCACAATGTAAACTTTGTAAATGTAAACTCGTCATCTTTTGTTTTTAATGCTGTGGCAAAAACAAGCTTCCATGTCAACCACACGAGTGTCATTAAATCTCTGTCCTTGTCTGTGTCTGTGAAACATTCAGGAATGGAAGAAGCTTCATGTAAGAAAGCTGCGTACGTCTCCAACTATCTGGAAAACATTGATGACATCACTGTGATCCAGGGTCCTGCCGCGAGAATCCGGCCCCGACACGTGCCTGAAGAGTTCTTCTCCTGTACGCGCACAGATTTAAACTGATACACATTTAAATATCATGATATATTAATTTGTGTTATGTCCATCAAATGTATTTTTTTTATCTCTCTCTCTCTTTCTCTCGACCTGTTCGATCTGGCAGTTGATTACGAAGGACTGGTGAAGAATCTTTCGGTATGACTGTCTCAAAATCTCTCAGCTCACTTAAAGGGATAGTTTACCCCAAAATTTCAATGACCAACATTCTTCCGTTTATCTTTCTCCAGAACTCAAACAGTTTTGAAACAAGTGGAGGATGAGTTAATGATGACAGAATTTAAATTTTTGGGTCAACTGTCCCTTTAAAAAACATAGTTTCTGGTTAATCATTGTGAAACATATAATTTTATTCTTTTTATCTTTCTGTGTTTGAAGTGCAGAGAACCAAATCAGCCGATGAAACCGTATCTGAAGGAGCATCTGCCCAAGCGGCTTCACTTCGCAAAGAACATCCGCATTGAGAGAGCGCATCTGTACATGCAGCCGCAGTGGCAAGCAGCGCTGTGAGTTTGATGATGATTATGTAAAAAGTTGTGTTAAGTTCATTGATTTTCATCCAAAAACTTCATGTTTACCTCACCGATCACATTTACACACTGCATCAGAAACTTTTCAATTAGTCATTCATTTTCCTTCTGCTTAGTCCCTTATTTATGAGGGGTCACCACAGCAGAATGAACCGCCAACTATTCCGGCATATGTTTTACGCAGCAGATGCCCTTCCAGTATTGGGAAACCCTTATACACTCTCACATTCACACAAACACTCATACACTACAGCCAATTTAGTTTATTCAGTTTACCTATTGCGCATGTCCTTGGACTGTATGAGAAACCGGAGCACCCAGAGGAAACCCACACCAACATGGGGACCAGTTTGATGTGAAAGCCAAAATCCATAACGCTGTAATTTGCAGCACTGAGCACTTTATGACAAAGTGTGTAACATAAAGACAAAGCGTGGCAGATGGCTGAAGAGATAGTTTACCGAGAACTTTGTTCAGGATTTATTTGTTTATGGAAATTTGTGTCATGTGGCTACATTATCGCAAGGAAGGTACTGTATGTTAATGGTACAGATTTCCTGAAATTAACTTTTCCATTCAGGGTAATCCCATGCAGCTCTTTGTGAACTCTCCTTCCTCTCCATGTTCTTTGGTAAAAAAATTATTTCCTCTTACTTTTTATTTTTTGAAGAAGAGAGAGGAGAACAAAAGCATCAATTTGAATTGAATTGACTTTGCGATCTTGGTTTTTCGCATTGGACTCAATGTTCATGTTTTCTGTAAGTATACACATTTTTAGGATGTGAATCTTGGTGTGACTCTGGAGTCAGATCTGAGTTTCAATAGTCATGTCAAAGCAGTTAGTAAATCAGCATACTATCATCTCAAAAACATTGCAAGAATGCTTTTCAGATGCTTTGTTTCCAGTGAAGACTTAGAGAAACTTGTTCATGCTTTTATCAGCAGCAGGGTGGATTACTGTAACGGCCTCCTCACGGGCTGGTGAAGAATCTTTCGGTATGACTGTCTCAAAATCTCTCAGCTCACTTAAAGGGATAGTTCACACCAAAATTTCAATGACCAACATTCTTCCGTTTATCTTTCTCCAGAACTCAAACAGTTTTGAAACAAGTGGAGGATGAGTAAATGATGACAGAATTTAAATTTTTGGGTCAACTGTCCTTTAAAAAACATAGTTTCTGGTTAAGACTTAAAGAAACTTGTTCATGCTTTTATCAGCAGCAGGGTGGATTACTGTAACGGCCTCCTCACGGGCCTTCCCAAAAAGACAGTCAGACAGTTGCAGCTCATCCAGAATGCTGCGGTCAGGATTCTGACCAGTACCAGGAAATCAGAGCACATCACACCTGTCCTCAGGTCTTTACACTGGCTCCCAGTTACATTCAGAATAGATTTTAAAGTATTATTACTTGTCTATAAATCACTAAACGGCCTAGGACCTCAATACATTACAGATATGCTCACTGAATACAAACCTAACAGATCACTCAGATCTTTAGGATAATATAAACTAGAAATTCCAAGAGTTCAGTCAAAGCAGGGTAAATTGGCTTTCAGCTACTATGCCTCTCGCTGCTGGAATCAGCTTTCAGAAATGATCAGATGTGCTCCAACATTAAGCACATTCAAATCCAGACTGAAAACACATCTGTTTAGCTGTGCCTTTACTGAATGAGCACTGTGCTATGTCCGACAGATCGCACTATTGTTCTTTTCTTTTTCATTCCTATTATTAGCTTTTTTTTATTTACTTATACTTGTCTTTTTATTATTGTTTATGTAAAGCACTTTGAATTGCCACTGTGTATGAAATGTGCTAAATAAATAAACTTGCCTTGCCTTACTATCCCATGATGCATACTGTAGGTAGGTCACGTGATCATGACAAAATGGTGGATGTAGTATCTACCTGATACTACAGATATAAATAACTTATGCTCATTTCTACTGCACAAACCAGCACAAATCTAACCAAATATTTTGGTTATATCTAAACAGCACAAACAAATATGACACCTGTTTTGTGCCATTTAAATGAAATAATGGAGCAGAGAGTCACGTCGCAGCTCCCGAAGTGTTTTGATTAGGCAATATCTTAACAATAAAAAATAGATAGTGTTTATTTTAACAGCACAAACCAGCACAAATCCAGCACAAACAAATGACACTAGTTTTGTGTGATTTAGAAAACCTGGGGTGGAGAGTGACGTCATGGCTCCCAAATGTTTTGATAAGGCAATATCTAAGCAATGAACATAGATACATTGTTTATTTTAATGACACAAACCAGCACAAATCGAGCACAAACGAAAGACATCAGTTTGGTGTGATTTAGACAACCTGGGGTGGAAAGTGACATCACAACTCCCAAAATATTTTAGTTATATCTAAACAACAAAAATAGATAAAGTTTTTGTTTTAACGGCACAAACCAGCACAAATCCAGCACAAACGAATGACACCAGTTTGGTGCGATTTAGAAAAAATGGGGTGGAGAGTGACGTCACGGCTCCCAAAATATTTTGCTTATATCTAAAGGAGGAAAACAGATACAGTGTTTGTTTCAACGGCACAAACCAGCACAAATCGAGCACAAATGACTTGTGCTGATTATAAGTCATTTAAGCAACATGGGGTGGAAAGTGACGTCACACAGTCAAAAAAAATAATGCTTAATATCTCAGACTGTTCGTTTTTGCGGCACAAATCAGCACAACCGTAGCACAAACGAATGGCATAGTTTTGGGGTTTATTTGTTTTTATGGGGTGCCAATTTTACTGAGGTGTAATACCGAGGAAACCACAAACTGGTTCCTTCATTTAAATTATAGTTTGAGCATTTGTCATTTAATTATTACAGCATTATACTGAGTTGTTCATGAAAATTAAATGTCAAATACATTTGAGAATGCATTTTAATTTTTAATTTGATTGTTTGAGTGTTTTATTTATCATTTGGGTAGTTGTTTTAAAAGTTTGACTTATTATTTGATCTTTTTAGGCACTTAAATTTTATTTTCATTTTGTTAGGAAAAAACATCCATATACAGTTGAAGTCAGATTTATTAGCCCACCTTTGAACTTTTTTTTCTTTTTTAAATATTTTCCAAATGATGTTTAACACAGCAAGGAAATTTTCACAGTATGTCTGATAATATTTTTTTCTTTCTGAAAAATTCTTATTTGTTTTGTTTCGGCTAGAACAAAAGCAGTTTTTAATTTTTTAAGAACCATTTTAAGGTAAAAAACATTAGCCCCTTTAAGCTAATTTTGTATGCGATTGTCTACAGAATAAACCATCGTTATACAATCATACAATAACTTGCCTAATTACCCTAACCTGCCTAGTTAACCCAATTGACCTAGTTAAGCCTTTAAATGTCACTTTAAGCTATATAGAAGTGTCTTGAAAAATATCTAGTCAAATATGAGTTACTGTCATCATGGCAAAGATAAAATAAATCAATTATTAGAGATAATTTATTAAAACTGTTATGCTTAGAAATGTGTAAAAAAAAAACTTCTTTCCAGTAAACAAAAATTGGGGAAAAATAAACAGGGGGGCTAATAATTCAGGGGGGCTAATAATTCTGACTTCAACTGTATATACATAACAGTTAAATACTAATGGAAGGGCATCCGCTGCGTAAAACATACGCCGGAATAGTTGGCGGTTCATTCTGCTGTTGTGACCCCTGATAAATAATGGAAAATAAGGAAAATGAATGAATGACTGATGTTATATGGTGAACACTGCAGAAATGTTGCATATCTATGCATATATATATATATATATATATATATATATATATATATATATATAGTAGATAAATTCTGGAAACACACATTCACCCAACTCTGTAATGACACAACTTACAATATAAACTGGATAACGATGATTTTGGGAAGATTACATAAATTTTTCATGAAAGACCTCAAAAAGGGACACGAACATCTGAACATATCAGCACTTAAACCAATGTTGTACTCATGTTTTGTTTTGTTTTGTTTTCAACAGCAAACCAAATGAAATTAAATACTGCCGCGGAGGCTTCCATGGTTCAGATAATGTCTTCAAGAACATGCAGGTTGGTGTTTAAAATAGTTGTATTCCAACATTTAATTTGTATTGTTTTGCATGTTAAGAATGAAATAAAATCAAACAATTCTGGAGCACATTTTTATTTGGACTAAAAGAACACACAAAAAGCACTCAAAGTAAGATATTTCTAACACTGTTGTTGGAAAGGCTTCAGTCCAAATTTATGTGAAACCACAAAAGCATACTTCGACATATGTTTGACAGCAGTTTCTAGGTAAAACAAATGCTAAGGCAGTATGGTGTTAACACATTTTGTTACTTTTCACACTAATGATAATTGCCATGAAAGGGAAATTACTCAACTTATACATAGGAGCCTGAGAAAAATGGTAATTTTAGGAAAACATTTCAGAAGACACTTGAGGTCTTTGCATCTGCAACTTTTCAAATTTTTGGCCAATAATTCATACAAATTATTCTCATGCAGTTAATTTGTAATTGAATATGTTTGCCTCAACTATCTATTTCCATATAGAAAACTTTGGTCAGATTGCTCGTTGGTTCATTTTGTACGGTGTTGTAGAGCTTGGGTTCGAGTCTGATTAAGCACAGTTCCAGGAAAAAGATAAAAAAACAATGTAAAATCAAGGTGAAACTATGTGGTTGCAGTGCCGTTTACAGAACGTTTTGGTTATTAAATTATCTTGAGAAATGTTGCACAAAATGACTATACTGTATAAGTCTATATAGGTTGAGTCAATAATGGCAGAATTAACAATTAATTGGTAGACTACTTAAGTAAATCCTTTACTCTGTCATTATTACAAATGAGATTTAAGGATGCTTGGTTTGGCTTTGAAAAAACGGTAATACAACAAACATTAGTTTGCCATATTTACACTTTTATTCTCCAAATTGATAGTTTAGATGTCAAAATTCTGACAGGGGAAAAATGGTTCAAAGTTGATATTTGGTAATTTTCTTGATATTTAGTTAATATACACTGTTAACAATTTCCTGTAGAATCTACAGTAACTTACTGGCAGCAGTTCATCGGTAATGTACTGTTAATTAGTTAGAGCAAAATACTGTATTTACATTTACAGCACCATTTTTTCTGCTGTATATGTATTTACAGAATTTTATATAGTTATATACAGTTATATATATTTTATATACAGAATTATTTGGGTAGTTGTTTTAAAAGTTTGACTTATTATTGATCTTTTTAGGCATTTGAATTTCATTTTCATTTTGTTAGGAAAAAACTTCCATTTACAGTTGAAGTCAGATTTATTACCCCACCTTTGATTTTTTTTTCTTTTTTAAATATTTCCTAAATTATGTTTAACAGAGCAAGGACATTTTCACAGTATGCCTGATATTTTTTTCTTCTGGAAAAAGTCTTATTTGTTTTATTTTGGCTAGAATAAATGCAGCTTTTAATTTTTTAAATATAATTTTAAGATCAAAATTATTAGCCCCTTTAAGCTATAAATATTTTTGATTGTCTACAGAACAAACCATCGTTATACAATAACTTGCCTAATTACCATTTAAAGTTAAGCATTTAAATGTCACTTTAAGCTGTGTAAAAGTGTCATGAAAAAATCTAGTCAAATATTATTTACTGTCATCATGGCAAAGACAAAATAAATAAGTTATTAGAAATGATTTACTAAAACTATTATGTTTAGAAATCCGTAAACAGAAATTGGCACAAAAAAAATTACCATGGGTCTAATAATTCAGGGGGGCTAATAATTCTGACTTCAACTGTGTATATCTTTACAGTTAGATATACAGTAATTTTCACAATGAAATTTTAAAAACTCAATGTAAACATACTGCAGAACTGTTCTACAGTAAAATGCAGCTTATGTTACAGTTTAATACTGTGTAATTTACAAAAATTACCAGTGTACTGTTGTTTTCTTAGAATTGCAAGATCAAAACTTACAACTGGGTTTTTTCATTTAAACTGTGAGATGAAGTTATAATTCTGAAAACAAATATGTAGTTCTTAAATGTTAAAACAATTGAATGAGTACCCAGATAGCATACGAATATGTGCCACTTTAGGCAGTTATGCGGCACTGATTGTATTCCTTCGGCCCAGACAAAATGAATGTAAGCCTGAAGTGGCCCACCTGTACAATGGCAAAGAGGGGTCAAAGATTCAAATTCATATATAGGCTTTTAAGGCAAAGATTTGGAACTTATGGCAAAATGTAATCTGAATATGAGCATAATGTGGCCCATGTAGAAAATTATAAGTTTGGCCCAAATGATGGAGGACAAACGTGGGCCACAGTTGGCAAAAATGTGGCATAGTCATTTAAGGGTAATCTGGGTCTAAACCTAAAGTGGCTCACACGTGTAAGTGCAAATGTGGCCCAGTTATCTTAAGACATATGTATGCCACTTTTGGCAAATATTTGGCACAGTAAGCTCTGACTATTGTGGCTGTGAGCCTAATGTGGCCCAGAAAATATATGGAAAATGTGGCCCAGTTATCCTAAAACAAATGTGGGCCACTTTGGGCAAGATTCGGCAGTTATCTTTGGCTAATGCGGCTGTGTGCCTAAAGATTAAAGTCACCATCATGAAGAAAAGTGTTTGCTTTAGTTGGGCTCATAGCCCTGAACCTCCTAATATAAATTTTCTTTTGGGCTGTTGTACCTTTTAAGAACTTTGCTTGAAAAGTTTATTCATTACAGCAAACAAGCAAAAAAAGTAAAAATAAATAAATAAATAAAAAATAAATAAATAAATTAAATTAAATTAAATTAAGTAAGGCACAACCTGTGATGAAATAATATAATTCACTGATGTTAGCCAATGTTCAAACCATTATTAAAAGTAACGTATTAACATGTAATAACATGCTTGCACATGCCACAGAATTATGAAGGTTTATAAGCTAAAACAATTATATGGTTCAACTTCAACACCTCTGATCTGAACCTCAACAACAGTGACAATTAACAAAATAAACAAAACTCACAATCATCACAAAAAGTGACAAAAAACAACGTCAACATAAACAGCAGGATCAAAAGAAAATAATGAAAACTGTTGCATCAATAAGTTATAGAATGTATTCATACTGCAATGCATGCTGGGATTTTTGTAGTTTGCCACACCAAGCAAGCAGAAGGTGTAGGCCAGATCTGGGCCAGAATAAAAGTCAGAAAAAGGTCAATTCTGGTTCATTTGGTTGAATTCTGGCTAATATGTGGTATTGCCTTGGCTTATTTGTGGTCCAGATCTGACAAACAGGAGTGGACCACTCTAGAGCCATCAGTTCACTCAGTATGTGGTCCAGATGTAAGTGTCTGCTGTGGGCCGGATCTGGGCCAGATAAAAGCAAACTGTGGCCCAGAATAGGGTCAGTTCTGGTTCATTTGGTTGAATTATGGCTGATATGTGATATTGCTATGGCTTAATTGTGGCCCAGATCTGGCAAACAGGAGTGGACCGCCCAAGTGCCATCATTCCATGCGGTATGTGGGCCGGATGTAAGTGTCTGGTGTGGGCTGGATTCGAGCCACATGAATTAAGCTTGCTTTTTTTTCTCTCTTAAGTCGCCATTTATTATTAGTAAAGTAAAGATAGTAAAGATTATTTTTCTTCATAAATACTTTTGAGATATGAAATGCACTGCTGGTTCACATTTCGTACATTTCCTTTTTTAACATTTAAATAAAGCCACTATTATTAGGTAAAGAACATAAAAAGTTACAATAATAAGCATTGCTTGTTTAATCAGCTTGTTTTGATCAATTCTCCATTACTTCTTATGTCTGCTCTAGCATTTCTTTTCATTCAGCTTCTTTTCCACACATCCACATTAACACTTATCCACACAATTTAATCATTATCCACTAAATCCATGAATGCCAATCAGCATTATAATCTCCAGTTTCTGCTTGAGACTCTGCTGAAATATTGCCCTGCTTGAATGTAATGAGGTTTTGGAGACCACATATTTAAAAGGAGATTATGCTGAAGTCATATTAAAGGATCTGGGTAAATTTCCATCACGGGCTTATGATACCCTGGGTCTTTCAACAACAACAACAAAAAAGAGAAATCACAGACATGCCCCTCAAATGAACTCTCATCTACTCCATTGAGTGCCAGATTCACACTTCAAACTGGAAAGTGTTTGGATTGCAGCTTTATATGGTAGTAAAGTTATGGAAACAAAAATGAACAAAGCTTAGTATAAATGAGCATAACTTACATAAACATTACCATTACAAAGAAATAATTTCACAATTTTTTTTCAATATGAAAAAACTAATAAAAATGTACACACACACACACACACACACACACACACACACACACACACACACA
>CAIGQZ010027068.1:11705278-11766895 GCA_903798205.1 Danio tinwini | reverse complement strand
ACACACACACACACACACACACACACACACACACACACACACACACAAACACACACACACACACGGAATAATATACACGTAATAGATATTTAGATTTGTATAAATTTAGCACAAATCCACTGCCAGCTTTGGGAGCCTGTAGGGCATCACACAGCGCACACATGACAGTTGGAAGTATCGCACACCAGACGCGCACATTCACACACTATTTAAAATGAAGCTACTCAGAAATATGAACAGTGTGCTGAGTCATAGCTGGACACAGCGGACAGCTGCCGACTTGCGGCGCCGGTGTGTGTACTCTGATAGAAACCTATGTTTAGAATTCTAAAATGCATGGTGCTGTGTGGCGCGGTGCATTTGGTGTGTGACCCCCTTAAGTCTTTTACAAAAATCTATCTATCTAAAAGTTATGGAGCTAGTGCAGGGTCATTACTTTTAGTTGAACTATACCTTCAATATACAAACAGAAAATAATGGAAATATGTACACAATATTCAAATAAAATTACTTTTGGAATTAAAAGACTAGCATCAAAAGTGTGTTTAACATGACCTCTTTAGCGCTTTAGCTCTTGAACTTTTTGTTGAGTTATTTCTGAAAGTATGTGCTATTAAATAGCATCTTTCAGCATTTCTTCAGTTCTTCCTTATATTTAGCATGTTCTACCCTTTTTTCACTCCAGTTGAATCTCATACTGCGTATAATATTGCCTATACATTCAGGTCTGGACTCTGGAGGCCATTTTATGACTGTCTTTGTCTTGTTTAGTCTGTTGTTAATTTGTTTTTCTCTCCAAATGTGATTTCATTACTAATAATTTTAATTAAAACTATAACAAATGATGTGCTTTCTAGTTGGAATTTCATGATGAATTAAAACCTTTCTATACACTGTAAAACATTATATGATCAATTAGTCATGACAGCATATGTTTTTACTTCATTGTAACTCATTAAACTAAGTTAATCATGTGCTAACTTTACAACTTTACATTACATAAGCTGTGTTTTAAGACAGGTTAACATAAGGTTCAGTGGCAGAAATGCAGATCAAAGCAAGACAGAGACTCCAGTATTTTTCATACATTCTTCCATCTTTTTCTAACTCTTTCTTTATGCTTTAAACAATTAGACCCATAGTCTCCAACTAGAACCTGTATTTTCTCATTGTATTTTAATAAAGAGAATGATAACTAATATTATATTAATTAATTCATTAATTCATTCATTCATTCATTCATTATTTCATTAAACCCTCACTAGAACAACAGATGTAACTGGGGGCCTAAGACTTTTGCACCATATTAATATATATCCTGATTCTTCCTTTCGCATTTATCTACACAACTCAGCAAATGGTTGTCTATTATGTGCACAACTTTCTACATCCAGGACAGAGAGCTGCCAATCAAAATCTCACTAGCCAATTAGAAACTGTTGTTGACAGCAGTTACGCTGCAAAAATTTTTCTCTTACTTAGATTTTTTGTCTTGTTTCTAGTCCAAATATCTAAAAATTCTTATATCAAGACACATTTTCTTGGCAAGCAAAACATAATGTCTTGTTTCCAGAAATAATATGCCAAAATTATGTCAGTTTTTCCTTAAAACAAGCAAAATAATCTGCCATAGTGTAAGCAAAATAATCGTGTTTTTCCTTTTGACATAAGATTATTTTGCTTACCACATTGACAGATTATTTTGCTTGTTTTAAGTAAAAACTCACTTCAAATTGGCATATTATTTTTTAAAACAGGACAACGTGTTTTGCTTGTCTAGAAAATTATTCTTGATTTAAGAATTTTTTGATATTTGGTTTAGAAACAAGACAAAAAAATCTAAAGTAAGAAAAGCATTTTTTGCAGTGTAAGCCCACACCAATAAGTGGTTTTTGAGAGAATAGTGACTTAAAATTTGCAAAGCAAAACTTGTTGAAAGACTTTTGTAAATTATGATTTGCAAAAAAAATCTTTAAAAAAAATAAGTTAATTGGGAGAGCAAGTTACTTTTTTATTTGTTTTTCTTTATTTGTAATGACGCTTTCTGGAAAAGTAACATTCATTAGGCAGATATTTTTTTTTGTTCTAGCACAAAAATCTTTTCATAGCTTTAAAGGGATAGTTTACACAAAAATTACATTTGTAATCATTTACTCTTCCTCCATTTGTTTTAAACTTGTTTGAGTTTTTTTCTTTCTGTTGAACACAAAGGAAGATACGCTTACCGACCACTTTATTAGGTGCACCTGTCACCTGCCTGTTAACACAAATTTCTAATCAGTCAAACACATGCCAGCAACTCAATGCATTTAGACATGTAGACATGGTCAAGACGATCTGCTGCAGTTCAAACCGAGCATCAGAATGGGGAAAAAGGTGATTTAAGTGACTTTGAACTTGGCATGGTTGTTGGTGCCAGCCGGGCTGGTCTGAGTATTTCAGAAACTGCTGATCTACTGGGATTTTCATGCACACCTATCTCTAGGGTTTACAGAGAATGGACAGACAAGTTAGAGCTGATAGAAAGGCAACAGTAACTCAAATAACCACTCGTTACAACCAAGGTATGCAGAAGAGCATCTCTGAATGCACAACACATCCATCGTTGAGGCGGATGGGCTACAGAACCAGAAGACCACACCAGGTGCCACTCCAGTCAGCTAAGAACAGGAAACTGAGGCTACAATTTGCACAGGCTCACCAAAATTGGACAAAAGAAAATTGTCAAAAATTGGTCTGATAAGTTTGCTGCGACATTCAGAGGGTAGGGTCAGAATTTGGCATCAACAACATGAAAGCATGGATCCCATCCTGCCTTGTATCAACGGTTCAGGCTAGTGGTGGTGGTGTAATGGTGTGGGGGATTTTTTCTTGGCACACTTTGGGCCCATTAGTACCAAATGAGCATTGTGTCAATGCCACAGCCTACCTGAGTATTGTTGTCGACCATGTCAATTCCTTTATGACCACAGTGTTCTCATCTTCTGATGACGACTTTCAGCAGAATAACGCAACATGTCATGAAGCGCAAATTATCTCAGACTTGTTTCTTGAACATGACAAAGAGTTCCCTATACCTCAAATGTCCTCCACAGTCACCAGATCATGGATGTACAGCCGACAAACCTGCATCAACTGCGTGATGCTATCATGTCAATATGGACTAAATTCTCTGAGGAATATTTACAGTACCTTGTTGAATCTATGCCACAAAGGCTTAAGGCAGTTCTGAAGGCAAAAGTGGGTCCACTCCAGTACTAATAAGGTGTACCTAATAAAATGGCCAGTGAGTGTATTTTGAAGAATAAATAGTAGGGAAAAATATCATAGAAGCCAATGGCTACCAGTTTCAGGCTAACATTTTCAACTTATAAATGTTTGGAACAGATTGAGTTGTGAGTAAAAGGTTAGGACATTTTCATTTTTAGATGAACTATTCTTTAAACACACATGCGAGCCACATTTTGAACCATTTGCAGAGTGTTGTTTATGTCTGTGACGTGTATGTGTGCATTTCCAGTCATCTGTGCCCACTGGTCTGTGTGGCTGTCTAGGAATGTTTAATACAGCTGGTATGGTTTACAAATATCTTCATACCGGAACTCTTTAGAGACAGTGATATAACTGGTTGAGGTAAATTGCACCAACAACCACTGAGATGTTTATTATGGCAGGAGCTTTACTTTAGGCTACCCTAATGAAGTCAAATCTCCTGTTAGGAGGAATGAAGATCATTTTGTGTCTTTGTAAGTCAGTGTCAGGCAAATGAGATCAGTCTAACAGAAACCTTTCAGCCCGAGGCGAAAGGAATGTGTGTCTCTTTGTGACTGTTAATCAAAATAAGGGCCTTTAGTTATTTTTATCTGTGGTCTGTGTTTTTGGAGCTGTGCTGTGGGCGTTTGGTTGACGTATCTAGGGGCCCCAAGTAGTACTTGGACGCTAAAGCCACAGTTAAATGTGTCTGATTTTCATTGCATTAGAAAACAAAATGTGAATTGGTATCTGAAAACCAGTCTCTTCTGAACTGCCTGACTTCCTTTTTTAAGGTCTTAGATCAGCAACTATATTCAAATCTTTCTCATGATGGCTTACGTCACTTGTTATATATCACAATTTATCAGTGTTTTCAAACAAATAACCTTCATTTGAAGTTTCAGACATTTAAATATGCAAAAGCACTAGCAAAACGAGACATTTATGGTTTGTAAAATACAAGCTGATTTCAGAGAATCAGGGGTAAAATAAAGAATCAAATTATTAAGCCAAGGCAAGTTTGTTTATATAGCACATTTCATACACAGTTGCAATTCAAAGTGCTTTACATAAACAAGAATAAAAAGAGACAAGTATAAGAAAAAAATAATAATAAAAGTGAGTAAAAACAGAAATAAACAGATTAAAACAGGTTATAAGAGAATGAAAAAGAAAAAAAAAGACAAAATACTGTGATCTGTCGTACATAGCACAGTGCTCATTCAGTAAAGGCACAGCTAAACAGATGAGTTTTAAGTCTTGATTTGAATGTTCCTAATGTTGGAGCACATATGATCATTTCTTCGAAGCTGATTCCAGCAGCAGGGGAAGCTGATCCACCCTGCTTTGACTGAACTTGGAATTTCTAGTTTACTTGATCCTATTTGAGGGATCAAGTAAACTAGAGGGACTTGAGGGAAGTAAGTAATCTGAGGGACTTATTAGTTTGTATTCAGTGTGCATATCTGTAGTGTATTGAGGTCCTACAGTAGGCCATTTGGTGATTTATAGACAAGTAATAATACTTTAAAACGAATTCTTAATGTAACTGGGAGCCAGTGTAAAGACCTGAGGACAGGTGTGAAGTGCTCTAATTTTCTGCGTCTGGTCAGAATCCTGGCAGCAGCATTCTGGATTAGCTGCAACTGTCTGACTGTCTTTTTGGGAAGGTCAACGAGAAGTCCATTACAGTAATCCATCCTGCTGGTAATAAAAGCATGTTTTAAAAGCAAAGTTTCTCTCAGTCTTTACTGGAAACAAAGCATCTAATTCTTGCAATGTTTTTGAGATGATAGTATGCTTATTTAGTTACTGCTTTAACATGACTACTGAAACGCATATCTGACTCCAGAATCACACCAAGATTCTTGACTTTATTTTTTGTTGTTTGTCCCTTAGAGCCAAGGTGCGCAATCACTTTGAGAACCTCATCTCTGTTCCCAAATGCAGGGGCTTCAGTTTTTTCTTTGTTTAACTGAAGAAAGTAAGATGAAGTAGGAGGCATTGAATCTAAGATGAATCCAAAGAATCTTGTTGAACTCTGGGAGTCCTGCAAGAATGCTTTCTTTACCATTCCAGATGACATTATTAATAAGTTATTTGAGTCATTGCAGAGATGTATAGATGCAGTCATTCATGGGAGTCATACACGATATTAATTCCTTTTCCACTGCACCATGACTTTATATTCTATACTGTACAAGATTTCTTTTAAGTGACAAGACTTTTTTCTGAGCAAAGTCAGACCTTACTGTCCTAATAATTCATTAAAAATGAAGGTATGATCATATTTTATTTTGGTAAAATAAGCGTAATCTTGAGGCCTTTGCTTTTCATATAAGCCACTTCTGATACCAAATAATCAACTAGAAGTCAAGTTAGTATTTGTTGTTCCTAAAATTTGGATAGACAACAAGACTTTTGTCATGTAGTGTATAAATAACACTTTTTTTAGGTTCAATAAGTACACTGTAAGTCCATGTTAATGCACATAATGTAAAGTAAATCCAATTTCATTATGGTATAACTTTACTTTTTGACACATGACTATTAACTATTATTAAGAAATATGCGAATATAGTATCATTAATTAAATAAATAATACTTGTGAATTTTTAAGCATGAGTTGTTCAATTGTAAATCGTTACCAAAAGAGTTGTTCAAAGCCAACCAAATTGTTTGAATGTTTGCAAAGTATACTGAGTGCAAATTTAGTTTGATTTATTGAACTAAATGTATCTGTTTGCAGGCTATTTTCATTGGGTATGGACCAGGAATCCATTATAATACCACTGTGGCTCCTTTCGAGAACATTGAAGTCTACAACCTCCTATGTGGTAAGCAATTTTTTTACTAAAACCATAATCATTTGTATGAGGTTAATTTCATCATTCACATCAAATATTTCAGTTTAAAAAAACATATGTACTCACTGTCGTTATGAAAAAGTACACATTAAATATATTTTAAAGGGCACCTATAGTGAAAAGTCTACTTTTCAAGCTGTTTGGACAGACATATGTGTAGGTATAGTGTATATACTGTCATATTGGGGTAATATAAACACACCCAGTCCTTTTTTTTCAATTTAACAACATAAAAACGGTGGACCAATTGGAGCAGTTTTGAGACCGACCGCAACTTGACGTAGGAGTACGGTCCCCCAG
This sequence comes from Danio tinwini, assembly GCA_903798205.1. Taxonomy (NCBI): domain Eukaryota; kingdom Metazoa; phylum Chordata; class Actinopteri; order Cypriniformes; family Danionidae; genus Danio; species Danio tinwini. The sequence goes on along the minus strand of CAIGQZ010027068.1, from coordinate 11,760,476 downwards.
CCCACCAATATTGATTGACAGCTGCGTATTAACATGTCTCCGTAGTAACGTTTCATATCCACAAGACAGGACGTGCGCAAATCAACCCTAAATAAAAGGTCTGTTCAGTTTAGGATCATCAATCATCATCAAATGTGATCAAGAGTGAGTTTTACAAATTTAAAATGTTTAAAACAGTGCATGTGTGTAATGAATTACAGCGATTTGCTTTAGCTTTACTTCATCACCACAGCCGCGTGTCAGAACAATAATAAAAGACGATTCAATCCCGGTTTGTGGATGTTAAATCAGGTTTATTTTGTACATTAACATAACAGATATCCATACAGCAGTGGATATTAACCTGTATCCTGTCACATTTGCGTGCAAAGACAGTGCAAAGGTTAATGCGCGTGCTGTATGTATGTGCGTGTGTCTGCGCTGTGTGTGTGTCGTGTGTCTGTGTGTGTGCGTGAACTTTGTAACGACATCGTGTGTGACTTATCCTACAGCTCCACACAACAAATGCACCAAATAATCATTGATAAAGCTCTTACAGTAGTTTTTGTCACAAATGTTACGTGAGATCTGCTTCCTTCATGTCTGTCTGTTGTCTGAGGCAGCCAAGGGCGGAGACTGAGGCACGCGCGGCAGGCACGTGAAAACGATGGGCGGGGAGGACTAGCCTTAAAGGCGCAGTACACAAAAACAGCAAAAATCTATTGAGACCTATAAAACACCATCTAGTGAAAGCTATAATAAATAATCTGATGGGTGTTTTGAGCTGAAACTTTACAGACACATTCTGGAGACACAAAAGACTTATATTAAATCTGGAAAAATAGGTAACCTTGGTGCCCTTTTAATGATTAAACCTGTATTATATTTTGAATTAACTTGAAGTGTGAATTGAAAGCAGTGTTTGGTAAACTTTATTGTGTACTACAAATGAAAATGAAATTAAATAATATATTTATTTTTGTGTTAAATGCAATTAACTTTTTAAAATGTAATTTATTAATACTGTGTGCTGTTTTCATTTTAAATAAAATATAGTCTAATATTATTTCTATTCAAACGCGTGTCATTTATTTATGTGTAACTGTTACGGTCCCTAATTAAATACAACTCATGATCCTAAGACAACACTGCAGGCACAGGATGTCAACATGACGTCATATTGATGTTGTACCCCAAAGTACCCCAATGTCATGGAGATGTTGGATTTAGTTTGGAAGTGAAAATCGAGTTGCGAGTTGACATCAGAACCCAACGTCAGGCTGACGTCAATGTCAATGTCAATGTCCAACCTAAAATCAACCAAATGTCAACGTCTAATCATGTCATGCCTTGACGTTGTTTGGACGTTACCACTATGACATCTATCAGACGTTGAATTTTAGTCACTTTCCAACACAACCTAAAATCAACCAAATATCAACGTAGTTTGATGTCGTTAATAGACGTCAAAATAACGTTGTTCTTAAACGCTGGCTAGACATTGAATTTTGGTCACCTGACATCATGATCAAAATCTAACCTAATATTAATGTCTTATGATGTTGTGTGCCTGCTGGGAATGTAACATAAATAAACAACAGCCAAAGTGCTTCAACTAAATTATTTATTAACATAACATAATCAGCAAAACAATCTAAAATGACAAAAGATGGGGAGCCCAACAGCATAATATATAACACCCAAACAAACCTAAAGCAGGTTGGGGGTCCCCACTCCAAACAAATGTCAAAAGGAAAGTAAAAAGGAGAACACAACAATAAAGCCATCAAAAACTGTGGTGGCTTGGAGGAATGAGCGAAAGAAGTCCACTTCCATTGGTTTTAAAAGCTTGACGTCACCAAATCAACCAATATAACACTGAAAAGGGAAATAGACAAACAAGATCAATTGAAAGTAATAATTATGCATTTCTTACATCTTACACGTTTCTAATTATAAAGCCTTAATTTTGCACTTTAAAGATGTATTTAAATCCAATATTAAGTAGCACAGTGCTTTTAAAACTATACTTATACACTTTAGGGATCCTTAAATATGTTAGTCAACATAATAATATATTTTAAAGCATTTTGTTTACTATTTTAAACTTAACATGTCATGTGTTAACAAACATCAAAACATTGTCATGAAATAATCCGCTAGACACCTTTTATAATTAATATTATATTACTTGCTAGGACCATTTTTAGTAGGCTACAAGCACACTGGAACTGGTAATCCAATATTTTACAGTTTCACAAGCATGAGTAACTGCTGTCGAGATAAATGGGAATTTACTGCTTGTCCTGACAATTGATAAATTGAATAGTCATGTATATTGTGTGTTCTTCATATTTGATTTAGGACAAAGAGTGTGAAGTGAGTTTAAAGTATAATCACATACTCTTAATGACTTTCTCTAACGCAAGTTGGCCATGAGCTCTGTGCTTTTAAAAGGTTTATTGGTTTAGAAAGAAACTGTGCAGGACAATGAGTCTTGTTATCCGTCAGCACCTCTGTCATTCACAATCACTGCCAAAGACCTAATGACCCACTTCCAAAACACAGTAGCCATCATTGTCAACTTATTCTCTGATACTACTTGTTGCGAATGGAGAGACGTGAAGACATGGGTTTGATCCAAACGCAAGAGAATGGTCAGACAGGCAGGGGTCGAAATCCAGCAATTTACAATAACAGAGACAATCCAAATCCAAATAAAGGCCAAAAGGTCAAGGCAGGTAGCAGGAATAAAAAAAACATTAAACTATACAAAAGGTAAAAAAAAACACAGAATGGCAAGAACAAGACTAATCACGTGTGATTGTAACAACAAAAGTTTAAATAAAAACTGTATTTATAGTCCAAATAATTAGTGATCATGTCCTTCAGCTGTGTGTGTAATCAGGATGAACTTGAAACAGGTGTATGTATGCAAGGTATGATGGGATATGTAGTTTGGATGAGGGATCTCCAACGAACAGTGAGGGCAACACAGCTGGTGACCACAACAATACTGCTGGGGAATAACTAAAATATGGTGACATGAATCTCTAAGCTATATTTTCTGGAATCAATTTTTCATACACTTTTTTTTGTAACACTGAATTGTTAAGCTTTACTGTTTACAACAGTAATTAATGTAATTAAGTAATCTGATCTGACTTTTTTCATGCAATTTTCCTGTTCCTCCTTTGTGTTTTTCTTTTTCTTCATCTCTCATTGGCTGATTTGACAGATATGCCCTGAATACACTCGCACAGAGCAAAAAAGGGAGTGGTTAAAAGATTTGATTGGGTCAGCCTGAGAAAACTGAGAAAAGAACCAATGGGCTGCTGATTATATGTCGATTATATGGGCCAGTCTGTCTGAAAAAACTTTTTTGTCAAAGTTTTTTGACAAATACATTACACTGCCACAAAGATTTCAGTGTCTTCAACTAATCAAGCTGAAAAAAATAGACTGATACAGATTTTATGGGCAGATCAGACAAAAACGGTATTGGAAATATTCGGCCAAAAATGGAAAACTCCCTGATGGCCAGTCTACCCCTGGTTACTCCGCATAATTTTATTTATAGATTAGGGTATTAGCAAAGTAATTTTTACAGTAAATATAATCTGTATAGGTAAATATTTACTAAATTTTGTATTTTTTATTAAATGTTTATTTTGTTTATTTTATTTATTTATTTATTAATTTATTCATACATTTGTTTATTCATTCATTCATTCATTCCAAATTGAATTTCAGTTGATTGTAGACAGTTGGCATTTTTTGTATAGAGTTTGCCTGTTCTCCCTGTGTTCGCGTTTCTGCTGGGTGCTCCGGTTTCCCCCACAGTCCAAAGACATGCGCTATAGGTGAATTGGGTAAGCTAAATTGTCTGCAGCGTATGCACTGTAAAACATGCAGGGTTTCACACAATTCATTCATGTTGTCCCAACACAAATTGATTGTTAGCTTAACACTTTTAACAAATTGATGTGGATTGAACATAAAAAATTAAGCTGTTCCAATGAAACTCAAGAATTGTGTTGTTTCAGCTCATTTTAAATAAGTAGTTTGAACGATTGGTTGCAGCTGGAAGGGCATCCGCTGCGTAAAACATATGCTGGATAAGTTGGTGGTTCATTCCGTTGTGGCGACCCCAGATTAATAAAGTAACTAAGCCAAAAAGAAAATTAATAAATGAATGAATAAGAAATAAATACAATACAATACAATACAATACACACACAGAAAGAGTAAATAAACAATACAATACAATACACACACAGAAAGAGTAAATGAACTATAACTTGTAACCTGAAAGTCAGCAGTGTTGAAGCTTTCTCAATAAGTGTCACACACTGTCTGGTTCTGCTTCTCTTTTTACCTTATATGTAATCCCGACTAGTACTTTGAGGCCACAAATAAAATCTGTCACCGAGATGTTACATAGTTGCCAACTTTCACACATTTGGTGTATGACGCTTACTGACTCACACACTCATGTTAACTTAATCTCAGCAAAATAACATTCATTTTGTATTGAACCTCAAAGTAACTTTAAATGTATAGTTGTATAATTTGTCCCACTTAGATGACAACCAGTCAGTCAAAGAACATATTTAGTCAAAATATTTGCTAACATAAATTATTTTTTTATTTAAATATTTATTTGAAGAGCAGATCATAAGGTATTTTAAATTGTTCTAATATTGTGTTGTTCAACAATGTTGAACTCTAAAACAGGTTTAGCCTAATTGCTTTTTTCATGCATGTGCTGGAATTCAGTAAATGTATTTCCATTGTAGTGTATGCTTTTTCTTTTTTTTGCTTCTATAGAAAAAGTTGTCCTACTGAAGCAGTTTTTAATCTGATATTCCTAAATGTCCAGAAAAATATAGCTTCTTCCATTCTTTTCTTTGGTTTCTCCAACACCAGTTGTTTTTTAACCACATTCCTAGTGCTCAACACTACCCAGACACCCAAAATCACATGCTTCCATACTATTTAGTATGTTAAAACAGTATGCAAGATGAGTAATAATAATACATTTTATTTGTATAGCACTTTTCTTACATGCATGCAACTCAAAGCGCTTCAGAACGAATTCTGGCAATGTTTCTCAAATGATAAAAACATGTTTTTGTAACTTGATTAATATGAGATTTAAAATTAAGATCACAATCGAAAATAACACCCAGATTAATCCAAAAATAAACAAAAAGCGCTTAGGGTAGCTCAAATATTTAGTCGGTGCTCTTTGGGTAAGGGATTCACCAAAAACAACAACAGAAATCAGTCCAAGGCACTCGAAAAATGTGAACAATTTTAAAAAGCCTTTATTCACATGGCTATATTGTATAAAAACCTACGCGTTTCTGCAAAAAATGCCTTCTTTAGGGTAACAGTGATCAGTTGCGTCTAGAGTCTCTTTTAAGTATTACGGTCACATGACTCAATTAAATATCTCAACTACACTCAAATAATGTAACATGGTCAACTATCATCAACATTAATTCAGCATTGATAGAGGGGAACAAATATACGCATATGTACAAACACAGACATATACATGCATATATATAAGCAAAAAAAATATAGAAAATAAACCAGCATATACACAAAAAATATACATATATAACCTTAAACATGGCACGTACATACATTTATACATCCATACAAACACATATATATATAGATATGCACTTACATAAACATACACATACGTGCACACATAAGAATGCATATACAAACACATATATATTCAATAATAAATAATGTAATAACTGTCACGGTTGCAGGTTTGTGCGTCATCCAGAGTGTCTGTTTTGTCACGTGAGTTTGTTTTGTTTTGGTCGTCCATGTGTATTTGTTACTGTCACATGTATTTGTTATGTCACGTGTCATGACGGGACTCAGCTGTTCTGATTAGCCTGCCAGCTGAGACCACGCCTATATCTGGCCTACTTTTCTATGTTTTCTATATTTTGTTATGTTTTAATCCCCCTGTCTCGGTTTATTTTGACTGCGTCAAATAAACATTTTACTTGCATTTTTGGATCCTCACTGAGTACTTTGACATCATAACAAAATGAACTGACGTGACAAAACAGACACTCCGGATGACGCACAAACCTGCAACCGTGACAATAACACCCAGATTCTTTAATTCTTTTTTTATATTGCAAACCCAATTCTGCTTCAATCCTCTCTCGCTCAGGTTTTTTTGCCCACAATAAGAATTTCAGTTTTATCTTTATTCAACTTTTAAAAAATTGCAGTCATTCATTGTACAATACTGAACATGCAGTTGGACAATATTTTTTTTGCAGCAGTTCATGCCATATGAATTATTATAATTCATGCCATATGTAGTATGTGTGAATTCATCGTACAGTGAATTTGTTTTTCGCAAGAGTTACGTTATAGTCAACATAATAATAATAATAACCCGCAATAGGCAAAATCCACAAAGTAGTCAGCTTTATAAGTCTGTAATATCCCTCACTGCACACTTTATACACTTTTCTCAGACAGGCATTAACATTTTCACACTTTTCTCTCTAGTTTAAACACTCTCAAAGCTCAAACCTTTGTAGAAATACAAGTCCATTATTATAGAATGAAACCAAAGATGTAAACTATTTGATCTTCATTTATTCATCTTGTAATGGCGCCCTACAGCCGTGTAACTTCTACCTTTCTTTAGCATGTCCAGAAGTTCACCTTTTTGTGCGATGGTCTTTCTCTCTGCCTTTTAGGTGCTACGGCAGGTGCTTTGATGGTGCAGAAATTTTTGTTGATATCGTGGGGAAAAAACTTGCAAACATACTGTCCAGCACTTCAGAGTAACATTGCTAGCGATCGAAGATTTATGTACTGTAAAGCTGAACGCATTCTGTACTGTACAGGAGACACAGCACATACATAGAAGATTGATTGTCAATGGTCTACAGCCAGTCAGGACGCAGAACACAATGCATGAATCAGGACGCAGAACACAATGCACTGTCAAAAAAAGCATGTCAAATTGCACGAAACAAATCTGTGAAACTGTGAGGCTGTGAAAAGTGAACCACGTTAGAGTAAGAGACCACTGTATCCAATAAACAGTATGTGAGAAGTACCACAATGACCTACTACTTTTGGCGAGATTCTAAAGTCTACACACGATGGATGCTATGCTATCCCATGATGCCACGTGAGAGAATTCATGAATGAGAATGAAGTGATGCATATGATGAAAGTAGGTTTCATGATAATGACAAATTGTGGATGTAGTATGTACAAATTCCATTCATACTACTGAAATTCATACTTTATAGAACATAATTCTTTAACGGTCATGTAGTAAACTCAAACTCAAATGTAGTACCTACTTGAGAAGGTGATTTTGGACGCAGCCTACGCCTTTGCATGTCTCCTTGGTCAAACACATCTGATTCTCATCAGCTCATTATTAGGGATGAAAAGGGCTGGGTGAGTAGACATGCAAAATCTGCTGTCCAGATGAGCACCAGGAATGTAGTTGAGATGTTTGGTTACCTGTTTTCAAACCTTCAAGTCATCTCATCAGCCCTTTTAAATTAATATGATTTTGTTAGCACTGGCCTGTCTTCTTGTTTACCATACATGTACTCACCTGGAGCCTTGTCACTCCCGTGCTCCTTCCACCATTCCTCTTTTTATTTGTTCTTCGTGTGGCCTACCTAAAATAAAACAGCTTTTACGTTTCTTACTGTACCTGTGCCTGATCATTTGTACCCTGACTGACATGGTTGATGCTGTCCATTGGTAATTAAAGAAACTGTTCGTACTTTATTGCAAACAACAAGAATGATTATCTTAAAAATCTTTGAGGGGGAAAACTCTGCTGAATCGAATGCATCAAAGTAATTGTGTTTATCTCACTGTAGATTTGCTAGGTATTCCTCCTGCTCCCAATAATGGCACCCATGGCAGTTTGAACAACATACTGAAGAAGCCACGACATCAGCCCGTATTTCCCGCAGAACATTCGGCTTCATCTACATGCAATGCTGTCAGCGGGAGCTTGAGAGACTCTCGTGGGTGCACCTGTGACTCCCTCACTGAGGCCGAGGTCAGAGTCAAACACCTACATCACTCATTCATCATGTTGATCCAAAGCTGTTCTTACAGGAAGCAGTGCTAAATCACAATCATTTATAGTTGTTCATACTTGGTGTACCCCAGTACAGAATGCATTTCATATCTATACTGTTGATCTCAAATTCCTTGTATCCCTTCAAACTATACAAAATATAACTCTAAATTAAATTACGTGGATGCCAACAGGAACACACTGACCAATTACACAAGGCATAGAGTTAACATGGAGGGGGATGACATGTCCACTGCAATATCCAACGATTAATAAAATGTCTCCACTAATTATTTAATCCACCCTAAATGAAGAGAAGTGAAGTGAGTATTGTCAAGTATGGTTACCCATACTTGAAATGGTCCTCTGGTTTCGACCCATCTACTGTAAGTGCACAGACATGAGTGAGAAGTGAGAGCACACAAACAAACACACAGTGATCACACACTCAGAGCAGTAGGCAGCTATTGCTTCCAGTGCCTGAGGAGCAGTTAGGGGTTAGGTGCCTTGTTCAGGAGCACCTCTGCTGGGTATTGAGAGATGGAGAGATATTGAGAAATGGCACATGTTCTGTGCATGGGGGCCTTGGGGAGATTGGGTAGTTAGTGTTAGATTCATAGATCTCCACCAATGTTAAGAGCAAATCAAGGCCCTTGGCATGACAGGTACTTGTTCTAAAAAAAAATGGATAAAAGCTTCAATATTCAAGTGGTTGCATTCAATCAAATGCATTTTCACAGGATTAATTGGTTGGTTTAGGGGTTAACTCACTGCTATCGTAAGGTCAAGAGTGTAGTTACAGAAATTGCAACTTCAAAAGATTAATTGGCAGGATTGTCTAGGTTTTGCAGGAGATTACATTAACCCTATTAAAGGGCCACGAAACCCCCCAGGGTGTTTTCACACCTCTAGTTTGGAAAAAGTCAGGGCATGTCCAGCTCTGGGAGTGTGGGAGTGTCGGGGGAGGGAAAGAGAGAAGGATTTGCAAAGAAAAGTTGGGCATTTCTGTCACGTGTCGCATGCAGTGTATTCCACACGCGAGTCTAACTGCAATCCCATAGCGGGGAAATAAAAACAAAACCTTTGCTGCAGCACAATAATAAATGCAGCAGCACAGTAATAAATGCAACACTGACAACCCATGTCTCCAAATTCTCGTTCTTGTTTTGGACTTGTTTTGGAGGTTGTGTCGTCTCTCTGTCGTCTGAACACTATAACAGGTCTTCGAAGCTATAATGCATATTAATAAAGTACCGCATACACAATAGAGCGCGCTGATTGGTTTGAACCAAGTCTTTCACATAAATTAATGCCGCACACTCAGAGACGTCATGATGCACTCACAGGTACAGACATCCACTCTCCACGCTGAACTACACACAAGTATCTAATCGTTGTGACGCAGCTTCAAAATTTCATTTCAAACTGGAAGAACAAATTTGCTCAAAATAATGCAAAAACAACCAATTTTCACTTTTTATAGCCCGTTTCCACTGAGTGGTACGGTACGGTTTGGTACGCTTTTATGGCCGTTTCCACTGTCAAAAGGCGTACCGAACTGAACCGTACCCCTTTTTCGGCACCCTTTCGAAAGGGTACCAAACACGAGAAAGGGTACCAAAAGGCGGAGCTAGACGCGCAGCTGAACGCTATTGGTTTACAGAGATACGTCACGAGCTCACGCAACAAGCCAGAATGAAAACAAAGAAGCCGCCATGTTTTAATACACAGCCGAAAGATTACAGCTTAATTATATATACATATAATAATGAGCCCTGTTCGACCCAGGCTCAAATGAACATTGTGGCTGTTCATTAAGACAACGACAATGCCAAAAAGAAGAGCAGATTTTACCGTGTCCAGTAGTTTTTTACGAGCCAGTCTGAAGTGCGAGCGGTTTCGCTTTCTTGCTTGCGCGGGCTGAGCGTCTATATTTGAAATAACAAACTTCTTGAGCTGATGATAATAACATGCGCATGATTATTGACGTGCTTTTGAAACCTGATCCTGTCAGAAACTGACAAGCGCGTGAGTGACGCATGAAAAAACAAAAGGAGAAGCCGGAAAAAAGGAGCACATTATTTTTTCAGCAAACGTGACAAACTGCCATGTTTAACTATTATTATCACCTTTTGGACTATTATGAACTCAGAATGATGGAATTACTTACTAACAAGAGGCTACACATGCTGCTGAAGATTAAAGACACAGATGAGAGGTTTGCACTGACTGTGGGCTATATTTCGTGTTGTTTTGAACCTAAATAAGGACTAAATGTATGCTGTGTGCAGATTTTCTGTAAGTGGTAACATAAAGGAGACTGCAAGGGTCTGTATGTGTTCATATATGTTGCATTTATTTATTTATTTGATATAATTGCAAAGGTTACAGTAGGCTATTTCGCACTGTCATTGATTTGCAGTTATAATCAAGTCATGTTCATAGAAAAGTTAGTATTAAACAATTATACAGAAGTATTTATGTGTAAAGCATCTGTTTTGTAAAGTACTTGAAGTGCTTCTCATATGATATGTGAGCGACCCGTACAGCTTTACTTTAGACATTTTCTCAAGCAAAAGTGATGTTGACTGCACCTTTCTGTCATACACCACGCCCACCAAAAGAGTACCATTGGTACCCTTGTAGCAGTGGAAATGCAAGCCTGATAAAGGTGACCCGTACCGACCCGTACCGTACCATACTGTAGCAGTCAGTAGAAACAAGCCTTTAGTGAAATATAGGTGTCATAACAGTGTTTATAGCAGCGTGCTACACATATATGACTGTCAACAGCTCAAAACTGTGTTTTGGTGTTTCGAGTGATTATAACTTCACTCAAAGTTCTGTGTGGGACAGAACTCCATACAGTACCTGAAGACAAAAGGCTACAAACAATAGATACTGTCAGGACCTCCTGGAGATCCAGCAGATCTTCCTGTTAAATGCTCTTGCTTTGTTATTCTAACTGTATGGACCATTTTGAGCACAAGTTTGCAGATATGGTTTCAGTGGATATTCAAGTCACAGTTATATTGTAACTAAGAAGGAAGTGGCATGTTTGTGTTTTAAAGTTAAGGTCAATCCCAATATATATGTCAAGGTTGAGTTATCTCTGTACCCCACAGTGCATTTCGTTTTGAGCATTTATGCTTCTGAGCTCTGTCTGTGTTGCACTGCAATAATACTTTAGAATCACTAGTAGGCAGTGTTGTTTCTGTGTTCCTCTTTGCCAGTTTTCTTTGAATTAAATAAACACATATAACAAAACATATCAATCCAGAGCACCTCTTCAGGACTCACTCATTCATTTATTCATTTTCTTTTCGGCTTAGTCCCTTTATTAATCTGTTTTACATTCCCCCTCCAGCGCATGCCCCTCACTGGGAAACATCCACACACACCCATTCACACCATACCTGTCAACATTGGGATGTAAAAATAAGAAATATGCCCACCATAAATATGCCCCCCCCCCCAGCCCTTAAAAAATCCCCAAATTACTAAATATGTTCATTTGAAGCTTTTTCATTGTAAATAAACTGTTAAATGGTCAGTTATATGTTTTATTATTATTATTATTTTTATTATTATTATTATTATTATTATTTACAAAAGAAAAAATAAATAGTATACATTAGCAGCAAATACATTAGCAAACAGTTAGCTATTATAATGATATACATTAGCTATTATAATGATATACATTATAGTGATTACATTATATACATTAGCAGCAAATGCATTAGCAAACAGTTAGCTATTATAATTATAGCTATTATAATGAAATAATATCAAGCTATCAAATCTCATTAGCCGTTTCTTCACTGTATACTCACACATTCTGATTAAAGAGCAACGAATGAATCTCTTATTTATTTAGATTTTTTTTCGTTTGATTACATTAAATAACAGGTGTCACTTTAAAAAATGCACACATGCAAAGTTATAAAGAAAGCATTCGATTGCTTTCCTAACTTTTTATGCTCATTTAGGACGAAATTAGTTTTGTTTGAAAAAAAAACCCCACCAAGATCGACATCTTTAGATATTATTATTATTATTATTAATTATGTATATATGTCTGTTTAAACATGCACTTAAAACCCAGACTTTCGCTCCGTTTCAAATCGTGTGTACAGAATCTGTTTGGGAAACAGCGTCTATTTATCACTATGGAGCACGTATGAGGATTGCATATGAATGGGAGACAGCACCTGTAATAAAAGGAAAGGGAATCCCACTGTTTTTCTATTTATTTAAAAGTGTTTTCATGCCTAAACAAAGCTAAAGCACAGAACAGACTCACATTTAAAAGCAAAGGGTGGCCCCTGGTGGTTTGGCGGTATTGCTTGCATATAGAAAGGCTCTGCTCTTTAAAGAGCCCCTATTACACATTAAAAAGGTTCATATTTCGGTTTTATGGGTCTCCAACAACAGGCTGATATGCATGCAAGGTCAAATAATCTTAGGTCAAATAATCTTTAAGGTCTTATAATATGAATTTATTTTTACCTAATTATCCTAGCGACTCTCATATGAATCGTTCAGCGATTCATTTGTTCCCAAACTCCTCCTTAGCGCGAAGTTAATCTGCGCTGATTGGACCAATGACAGCCTGTTGCAATTGGTCGACAGCGTTCAGAACGAGACAGTAAAATGCTCAGTGTGATTTATCAAGCCCCCAGGTCACCCGAAACATGCTTTATAATAAACTTACTAACACCACAGTAAACAGTACCCGGTTCTCAACAGTGTTATTCAGACAGCTCAGCGCCGAAAGCAGTGCAGTTAAACCAGCATATTGCTCTTTTCTTAACTATGATAAAGTATTAATCCACACAGCAGCAAAAGCTGAACTATTCTGAACCTTGACCGCTGCACGTGTGTAGGAACAGCATAGCAGTGACAAACGGCAGTGGAACGAGCTCACAAATGCATTTAAATCTGTAAACAAAGCAGCACGTGTCGCGTTTTCAACGTGGCATTAGACGCGATATGAGAATGTAAAGAGTTAACCTGATAAAGTACAAGCAGTTACAAGTAACAAAACATGTAGATCATTTCTATTTGCAATCATTGCTGTGGCACCTCTTGCGTGAAGTGTTGCGTGAATATGTTCTCAGGGCTTGCCTGTACTCTGCTTTGCCCAATGATCACATCAACGGGGGGTTGTAGCGCTCACCAGCGCTCCCCCTCTGTCCTCTGACAAGCTATCTATGCAGGCTCCAATCGCGCTCACCCTGAGCCTTTGTAAGCCTTTCCAGTGCTGCGCACCAGCCCGAAGCCCTATGCCTAATAAACTTATTTTGCCCGCACTCCTGGTGTATTGTCTGTCCATTACAAAATGGAGGAAGAAACTAATCCATGAGCTGTGTTCCTGTCCAGCTCTGTCAAAGTCTCATACATCAGTAGTCTTTTCTGAACCTTTCTTTAACAAATGTCAAAAAAAAAAAAATCCCAGGATGTCCTTCGAAAAAGTGTAGGGGTTTAACCCTGGCATCCTGGCCAAATTTGCCCACTGCCTCTTTCTTTCATGGCCTCCTAACCATCCCCATATCATCACTGGCTTCATCACATTGTCTCCTCTCCACCAATAAGCTAGGGTGTGGTGTGTGGTCTTGTGCAATATGGCTGCTGTTGTGTCATCCAGGTGGATGCGACACACTGGTGGTGGATGAGGAAATTTTCCCCAAAAATGTCCAGAAAAGCGCTATATGAATGTAAGGAATTATTAATTAATTATTTATAATGTTCGGGACAGGTTAATCTTTGTTGTATAAGTAGGTTTATGCAACACAAGCTCATTGAAAATATGTGCTTCTGTCCACATTATTGTAAAACCATAAAAACAAACTTACTCAACGTACCTTTGACTGCAGTTTCAAAGTATACGATGCAGTATGATGTCAACGATGTTTGTTGCTTTTCAAACAATGACATTTACAGGGACATAACATTGACAATTATTTTTGTGCAGTTCTTTGCATAACACCAAATAAATGCCACAAAACAACTTGTCAACAATCTCTATGATTTGTAATCAAATACAAATGTAATTAGTAGCTTTCTTTGTACAATGATACAGAGCACTTGTGTTTGAGTTGGGAGACAAACCCCACCTTCTTGTGAACTTGTATCTGAAAGGTAAAACAAAATATACCTTGAGTAACATATTTTAATTAACATACTTTCTTTCTACAATGTATAACATACAGTATATGATGTTACTCGGGGTATGTTTTGTTTTAAGTTTCAGATAAACGTTCTCAAGAAGACATATTTTGTTGCCCAACTTGAACCCGAGTGCTCTATATCAAGTACAACACTAAGTAATAATGAACTACAATAAATGAAGACGGGGCCCCTTTAGTGGATTTCACATCTGAAGCATTCGATTAAATGTGCCCGGAGCATTTTTACGTTTCACAAAAATGTAGGTTGAGGCACATATTTCCAATGAGCCTGGACTGGGTTTATGGGTTGGTTACGGGGTTAGTTCATTATTTTCCATAAGGTCAGCAGTGTAGTTCCAGATGTATTAACTGAAATTTTATATTTACTTGCAGGTTTGTTTGTATTACTTTAAGTACACAATAAGTGCACTATATTAAACGATTATTTTAATCCTATGAGCTCCTTCATTTTTGTGTCACACATGGTATCTTTATGGTAAAATCGACTGAACCTTTTTCCCCCTCAGAAATACACAGTATATGATTGAATATTAGAATTATAAAAATCTTTTGTAATTTGTAACTGCCAGAAGTGGCACTGACCCTAAATTCTCGTAGTTCCTTATTTATTTCATGATTTATTTATATTATTTTTAGATTTAAGTTTATGTGATTTTTCTAACCACACTTTTTTGTGCTGAACGTATGCCTAGTTGAGCATCTGCCTTGTTTTATACTATAATTGTGTCTTTGATCTAGCTGTTATTAGATGACTCATTCTTAAATACAGCCTGAGTTTCCTTTCGGTTCCACCCATGGTTTCCTCCTTACTCTTGAGGAGTTTGTGCTTGCCATTGTTGTTTTGTGCTTTTTTCTTGGAGATTGTAAACCTAAAATATGGTGAAGCATGTCTCTGTTTAAATTAAATTCCTTTGTCCTGCCACCAAAACTGCATAAGAAACATTGATTTAAAAAGCCAATTATATTTCCCATACATTTCTTTAAAAACAACAAGTGGTGCACTTTAGCATCTTAGCATTAGCATTTGTACATATTTTTCCAGTTTTAGGTTGTCAAGGAGTGGAGGTCATTGCAGTCATAGTTTTGGTGTTGTAGCACTCAGGATTTTGAGTTATGTGTGTTGTTTGCATTTCTCTGTGCTGCTCCACAACACACATTCATTTCTGGTTTTGCGGTGTTGTCTAGATTTCTTAATTTTTCCTGTGGTGTGACACAATCACATAGCTTTCCAGTTTTTCTAAGGGAAGTGAGTCAAGCCACTTGTGTGTAACCATTCCCCATGATTTAGTATGGTTTAAAAATAGCTTGTGTACCAAAAAGTCTTGAAAGTCATATTTTGAATAAGAATCGTTTGATTAAATACTGAAATACTCTATTTAAGGATTACAGAACTTCTACAAAATGCCACTTAACCAGGGTGTGAATTATACATTGACTAAAGGGAGGTAGGGTATTTTTCTTATAGTTTTCTGTAATGTTAGTTTGTGTAATGCATGTTCAGTTAAGCAGTATTATATATTTATTTAAATTACATCTAATATATAATTAAACGTAATTAAGTTTTTAGTGCTTAGAGAGATATGTATGGAAGTATTCTGACCAACAGTAACATCTGATTAGTTATTTCAGAGGTTACTGTAGGTCAAACTATACAAACTATGCGTCTAATTGTACTTTACTTTTAGCCTGTGTAGATACAAACACCTATTTTACAAGAAAAGTGTCTTGTGTGAACGCTTACGGTATCTATCTGTATCTAGATCTGCCTGTTTCAGACTGTTAGATGCGATTGGCACGATTATGCATTCACAATGGTATGAACCGATATAGGGGTGGTCAAATGTATATTTATATTATCTATTATTCATTCATTCATTGTTCTTTGGCTTAGTCCCCTATTTATGAGGGGTTGCCACAGCGGAATGAACCGCCAACTATTACAGCATATGTTTTACGCAGTGGATGCACTTCCATGTTTTTCAATCAATGTCAAAAAATGTATTTTTGTGTATTATTTCATAACACTTTTTATTTTCAATTTGGAAGAAATGTCATCTGTTTACAGAATAAATCCAAAATTACATTTTACTCAAACTTACAGCTCTAAATCATTAATCCAGAGAAACTGAGAATTTTCCAGTGGTCTCTTCCATACATGTAAATAATTGAAAGAAAACCTAATATTCCCTTTTTTATTCATTAATTTGAGTTATTTATATATATTTCTTTTACTTTTCTTCCTCTCAGGTGAACCGTCTGAACCAGCATCTCATCAACTCCAATTCAGGTCAGTAACTTTCAGGAATAGTACATATCCACACAAATCGTTTTCAGTGCAATAATTGTAAAATTAAACATTTTCTGCTTGAATCCTTGTATAGACTCTAATGTGAAGCCTGTTCATCTGCCGTTTGGGATCCCGCGGGTTCTCCAGGATCAGTCTGATTACTGTATTCTCCACCACAGCTCCTACATCAGCGGATACAGCAGAGACATCCTGATGCCCCTCTGGGTTTCGTACTCACTGAACACAACGGTGAGATTATCTAATCGTCACATACACTCAAACTCCCAAAAACTCTTTATACACCTTCCACATTTCTCACATTATAATAGTTTATGACTGTAGTTTAGAAAATGGTAATAAAATATGGCAAGGGTGCCACGTATGTTGTTTAACAGAGTTGACTGTAACAGAGTTGACATTTTCTACTATTTTGTGTTTTAGCTCAAGATGCTAACCTCAAGCGAGATACCACATGGCACATCTAAAACACAATTTTATGTATTTTCATGGTATTATTGTTTTAAAAAAGTGAACGAGAAATTCATTGAAATATCACAGTATCAGAGTTGACATTTAAAAGGTCTAAAATTGGTGTATCCTAAACATTTAGTACAAATTAATGAGCAACGAATAATGACATGCCTCAATGCCTTCCAGAATTCCCCGCCTTTTTTCCTCAGTGCTTTTTATGACTGATGTAACCAGAATGTAAGGTCAGACACATTTTTTTTGCAAAATAACACAGAAAATAATTGTTTCATGCCCATGTTTATTTAACTTAGTAGATTATACAAGCAAAAATATGAAAATTAGACTTATTCCATAATAATTTAAGCTAAATGTTCAGGAGGCAGAGAAATACACATGCATGCCTTTCAGAGTTTCTCGCCAAAGGAAGTGACAGCACTTGGAGCAAGTCACATGTTTTTTTTTTATCAGTATTTATTTATGTATTAGCGTAACAGAGTTGTCCAGAATGTAGTGTAGGGAGACCAACAGTTTTAACCCAAAAATGACCAGTTTGTCAGATGAAGAAGAGCCGGAGTCAGAGATTCAGTTATATAGAAAGTTTACTGAAGATAGAAGCCAGCTTCAACACTCGAGTTTTTAGGCCGCTCTGCTTACAATCTCAAAACAACAACAATCATACTCTTACAGAATGTTATTAACTGTGTCATACTGTACATATAATCTGATTGGTTAAAACACAGATAGACTAAGAAAGTTTCCACTGTGCGTGCGTTGCTGTGTACAATTCTAAATGCAATCTCAATATCTCAAGCATACAAACGTCAGACAGCCACTAGTCTGTTCAGAGCTGACCCCAGACCTGTGAAATGATCCAAAAATAAATAGAACACACACAAACTCAAAAGTACAATCTGTTTTTTACCCAAGGCTAAGTGTACTCTCAGCCGTCTTATCAAAACTGGTTAAAAACCGGTACAATCTACATCCAAACTGACAACTGCTTACACAAAACCTATCTTGCACAAAAAGGAAACCAATTTAAAGAAAATTAACACAATAAAATAGCAATATTACTTTACACATAATTAACACATAGCAAATAACAATAGTAACAGTTGTTTCCAGTCATCAGGCATTGCAGTTCCACTCAAAAGGTCTCTATGACCCATGACTTGGTTGGGCAGCTCCTGAAAATAGAGTTTTGAGAGACAAAGATAGGGACAAAGACACTTCAACTGAACATTCTTAAATTAGGTAATGTTTTAACATTATTCATTAGTCAAAATAATTTCAAAGATGAAATACTGATTCAAATAATCATATTAATGAAGTAATGAAAAAAAGCATGAGCATTGATTCTTGCTGGGATGGATTTAAAGACAGAAATCCACCCCATCAGTAGGGTCAGTCACATTTTTTTTGTTACTAAAAAATTACTTAAAATAGTTGTGTCATGCCCATGTTTATTTAACTTAGTAGAGTAAACACACAAAAATATATGAAAATTAGACTTATTTCATGATAACTGAAGCTGAATGTAAGATTTAGGAGGCAGAGACAATCAGAAACGGGTATAATGGGTAGAGATGCGTGGATCAGCTGAAATGTTACATCCGTTCCTCCATACTAATCATTCACACGCCACCCGCCCGCACATATTATTTTATCTGATATATATATCCACACCCGATCAACATTTTAATAATTCTAATTTTTTTAAGCATGATGATAGGTCACCTTGGATCGTTCGTTATTAATACAGGTAAACAGTATATTAATACGTTACATATACAGGAAAAAGATAACAAAAATGGTGTCACTTCAGCCTAAACGGCAGCTATGTTATTTTTACTTGGTCTTTTTCTTTGCACTGTGCAAAAACAGAAT
This sequence comes from Danio tinwini, assembly GCA_903798205.1. NCBI lineage: Eukaryota > Metazoa > Chordata > Actinopteri > Cypriniformes > Danionidae > Danio > Danio tinwini. The sequence goes on along the minus strand of CAIGQZ010027068.1, from coordinate 11,741,545 downwards.
AGCATCTACTGTGCCTGGATTCGGGCGATTCCGCCTCGCCTCCAAAACACGGCCAGCTGCACTAAATGAGCATTTGCTCCCACTTCTCGCAGGAATGCACAAGCTTCTCCTTGCAAGGCGCTGCAGTCGTGTAAATAAGCGATCTTGTTGAATGCACATACAAACATTATTTTAGAGATAATTTGATTTAATTTGTGTTATTATTTAAAATGGTGCCATTAAAGCTTTTGTAATAAAATAGGTTTTTCTAGGAGATGCAAAATGTATCTTATAATGGATTACAATCAACCAAAAATAACTGTTAGTATGATAATATTTACATATCAACATTTATTAACAATATTTACATATTAATACTTACAACATAGCTATCAATACTATATTCTCTCTTCTCCTCTGTGCTGTACACCAGATTCATCAAAGCTGAACTTCAGTATTTTCAGATTCTTCACTTCTGGTAGATTTTAGCTCACTGGATGATAATTTTTGAGTATAATATCAAAGTTGACTTTATTTTGCTATCGTCACTTATGTAAATGAACGATAGTGTCCTGTAGCCACTAATCGACTAAACAAAAATATTTTTAAAATTGTATTTGGTGTTTTTAATAATTTTTGACTGTATTTGAAGTGGAGATACTTGTACATAATGCTGTTTGTTATCATTAGTCAGAGGTGGTATTTGTAATTAAGAGTAAGAGTTTATTTTTGGTACTTTAGTAGTTGACGCCCATGAGAACAAGACTAGTCATGTATTTAAATCAATGCAAATGGAAATCTGCAGGTATATCTGCTATCATTTAATTTTGCGAGCATTAGGAGTATGCTAGCATGTGGATAATCTTGGTGCAAACAGATAAGGATAATTGTGATATCATGGGTGTTTAAGGCTGAGTTTATTGTTTTGTTTAGCTCAAACAATACCTCATTTTAAACCCTTTCAATACTGCACAGTGGGGCTTCTCAATGGATATTTTCCTGTGATAATTCTCTGAAGATTTTCAGAGGGATTTAAATGAGCCACACCCATTTCCCATCATTACTGCACTGTGCCTGTAAACAACATTTGTAAAAAAAAAAAAAAAAGAAAAGGAGTATCTGTAACAGAAAGAAGAAAGTTTATTAAGTAGAACTAAAATGTGGTTGAAAATATTTGTTTAATACAAAAACTGAATAAATATATACATGTAATTACACATTTACATAAGTAAAAAAATAATTAAATGGGCTAAAAATGGATTTATCTGTATTTAAACCTACACCTACAATCTCAGATATAAAGATACGAGAGCTGTCACTGGGGTGGTACCTTTTCAAAAGGTACACGTTTGTACTTGAAGGGTCCATATTGGTACCCTAAAAGTATATATTAGTACCTAAAAATTTTGAGAGGAACACATTTGTACTTTTTAGGTACAAATACGTACCCTTGAGGTATTAATATGGACCTTTTAGCTACAAATTTGTACATTTTGAAAAGATACCACCCCAGTGACAACTTGAGTTCCTTTATTTCTGAGAGTGTATCTATAAAACATTTACTACTGATTATAATTGTAACTGTTGTGGGAAGTTATATGTTTTATATTTTATATAATTCCTTACATTTATATAGCTTTTTTAGTAGACACTCAAAGCGCTTTATACATTTTTGGGGGGAATCTCCTCATCCTCCTCCAGTGTGCAGCATCCACCTGGATGATGTGAATAGAGCCGTATTGCGACAGACCCCACACCGCACACCAGCTGATTGGTGGAGAGGAGACAGAGTTATGAAGCCTATTATGATATGGGGATGCTTAGGAGGCCCTGATGGACAGAGGTCAGTGGGAATATTTGGCCAGGATGATAAGGTTACGTCCCTACCTTTTTTCAAAGGACATCCTGGGATTTTTAACGACCACAGAGTCAGGACCTCATTTTAACATCTCATCTGAAAGACAGCGCTCACTGTGCAGTATAGAATCCCCATCAATATACTGGGGCGTCAATATACTCCCTGCTGGCCTCTAACAGCACTTCCGACAGCAACCATAGCTTTCCTATGTGGTCTTCCATCCAGGTACTGAATGGACACAGCCCTGCTTTGCTTCAGTGGGTGACGAGTTGAAGTTATTTTATTGAAGTTATTTTATTTATTTTTTATTCCTCCTTGCCTTTATTAGATAGGACGTTAATCGGACAGGAAGTGAAGTGGGAGAGAAAGAGGGGGGTAGGGTCTGAAAAAAATTTCCTAGATTTTATGTTTTATTTTCGATCGGATATATGTTGGTGTGCTAACCAATATATATATATATATATATATATATATATATATATATATATATATAATTTATTCATTTTCTTTTTCGCCTTAGTCCCTTTATTAATCTGGGGTTGCTTCAGCAGAATGAACCGCCAACGTATCCAGCATATGTTTTATGCAGTGGATACCCTTCCAGTTGCAACCCATCACTGGGAAACATCCATACACAGTCATTCACACATACACTACGGAGAATTCAGCTTATACAGTTGAAGTCAGAATTATTAAACCCCCTGAATTATTAGCCCCCCTGTTTATTTTTCTCCCCAATTTCTGTTTAATGGAAATACTGTTTTTTTCAACACATTTCTAAACATAATAGTTTTAATAACTCATTTCTAATAATGGATTTATTTTATTTTTGTTATGATGACATTAAATTATATTTTACTACATATTTTTCAATACACTTAAATTTTTCAAATGACATTTAAAGGCTTAACTAGATTAATTAGGTTAACTAGGAAAGTTAGGGTAATTAGGCAAGTTATTGTATAACAATGGTATATTCTGTAGACTATAGAAAAAAATATAGCTTAAAGTGCTAATAATTTTGACCTTATTAAAAAATTAAAAACTGCTTTTATTCTTGCCGAAATAAAAACAAATAAGACTTTCTCCAAAAGAAAAAAATATTATCAGACATACTGTGAAAATTCCTTTGCTCTGTTAAACATCATTTGGGAAATATTTGAAAAAGAAAAAAAATTCAACGGGGGGCTAATAAATCTGACTTCAACTGTATATGTACTGTATGTATGTGGGGCAGCATATATATATATATGAATTTCTTAAGAGGGTTAATAATATTTAAAAAAATGTAAAACTAATTTTATTCCAGCCAAACTAAAAGAAAAAGAAGACCAGAAGGAAACACTATGAAAAATTCTGCTGTTGCTCTGTTAAACGTCCCTTTGGAATATATTAGAAAATTAATTCAAATTTCACCGACTTAACAATTTTCTGTTTAAGATTTACAGGAGACTACAAATGCAATTAATGTGCTTCTTTTTAACACTGTAAATGTGTAGTGACGTAAGAAAGTGCGACGCTGAAAAAAAAAAAACGTCTGTCATATTTTCCGACCTCACAACGCATGTGCTACTCATTATGTGGTGACTACAGAGTAAATCACTCCGCATCTTCATCACACTCGCTGACACTCCACACAATGAGACAGTGATGAACTGCAGCCACACATCAACTCTTTTCTCCACCTCGTGTACTTCTTGGTTTGTTTTTGTAATGTGTGTAAATTGGTCTAAAGTGATAGTTCATGAAAAAAAATATTTTCTTGTGTTTGTATATACACTCACTGGCCACTTTATTAGGTACATCTTACTTGTACCGGGTTGGACCTCTTTTGCCTTCAGAACTGCCTTAATACTTTGTGGCATATATTCAACAAGGTACTAGAAAAAAATCCTCCATATTGATATGATAACATCACGCAGTTGCACATCCATGATGCGAATCTTCCATTCCTCCACATCCCAAAGGTTCTCTATTGAATTGAGATCTGGTGACTGTAGAGGCCATTTGAGTACAGTGAACTCATTGTCATGTTCAAGAAACCAGTCTGAGATGATTTGTACTTTATGACATGGTGCGTTATCCTGCTGGAAGTTGCTATCAGAAGTGGGTACACTGTGGTCATAAAGGGATGGACATGGCTAGCAACAATACTCTTTTACACTTTTTGGTAGGCTGTGGCATTGACACGATGCTTAATTGGTGCTAATGGACCCAAAGTGTACCAAGAAAATATCCCCCACACCATTATACCACCACCACCATCCATGCTTTCATGTTGTTGACACCAAATTCTGACCCTACCATCCAAAAGTCACAGCAGAAATTGAGACTCATCAGACCAGGCAACGTTTATCCAATCTTCTATTGTACAAATTTTGGTGAGCCTGTGTGAATACAACTCAACATCTGATCTTTTTGACTGACTGCATCTCTGTTTAATGTTTAATGTTTATTGCCTTTTCTTTTCTTGTATTTAATTTTTGTGTTGTCACTCGTCACTTTATGTACACTGAAAGCTTCTGTTGCCAAAACAAATTCCTTGTGTGAAGCACACTTGGCAATAAACTGATTCTGATTCTGATTCTGATTCTGAATTGTAGCCTCAGTTTTCTGTTCTTAGCTGACAGAAGTGGCACCCGGTGTGGTCTTCTGCTCTGGCTTTTTTCCTCTGACCTCTGGCATCAACAAGGCATTTGCTCCCACAGAACTGCCGCTCACTTGATATTTTCTCTTTTTTAGATCATTCTCTGTAAACCCTAGAGATGGTGGTGTGTGACAATTCCAGTAGATCAGCAGTTTCTGAAATACTCAGACCAGCCCTTATGCAACAACCATGCCACCTTCAAAGTCACTTAAATCACCTTTCTTCTCCATTCTGATGCTCGGTTTGAACTGCAGCAGATCGTCTTTACCATGTCTACATGCCTAAATGCATTGAGTTTTTGCCATGTAATTGGCTGATTAGAAATTTGTGTTAACAAGCAGTTGGCAGGTGAACCTAATACAGTGGCCGGTGAGTGTATATTTCACCAAGTGAGTTTAAGAGAGCAATGACATTTTTTTTACAGTATTTTCTATATTTTTTAAAATTCTTTTAGTTTTTTTTTTTTTTTATAATGTTTAGGTCTGTATTATTAGCCCCCTGTATTATTAATAATAAAATCTGTATTATTAGCAAAATACATACATAGTATGTATTGGACTGTGTTGTGGGGGCAATAAACACACTTCTTGGATCTTTGACAACACTGCTGATGTTAAACAGGAAGCAGCCGGGTTTGTTACATTTTTGGGGTCCACAACATTTCCATTGTGGTCTGTGCTAAATGCAGCATGCTTCTGTATTTGCATGTGTTGCTAGAATTTGCATGTGCATGTGTTGTCAGACTGCATAAACACTGTGAGAAATGGACAGCAAGTAAATAAAAGTATTGAACACGTAACACTTTTCTTAGAAAACATATATCTAAAAGTGCTGCTGACTAATTTTTTTTGTCAGATGTCAATAACAACCAAAGCAATCCAAACATCCAAAGAAAACAAAAATAATTAGTTTAGAAATATTATAAAAAATAATAATAACAGTTATGTGTATTATCAGTTAGGCCTATTAAATAAAAAGCAATAAGCACAAATTCTGGGAGTTTAAACATCACTTTAGGCTAATACTTCTTGTTTGAATATGCTAAAAAATTGTTTACATTTATTTACATTATAGATATTAAACTTTCCAATATATATTAATGTAAACCCCAAAACAAGGTGTTTTGATTAAGTCTTCAACAATGATTACGATTATTTTGGATAATGAAAGCATTTTCAAAAAAGCACTTTAGTCCAAAAAGATTGAACAAAAGGACATTCCTAAAATAAGTGAGCTACACTTTAAGTAGAAGTTTCCCAGAAAGAGCAAGGTACATCAATGTCACTTTTAAAACTCATGTATAAACAAGACATGAAAAAATATATATTTTATAATCATATAAATCATTTAAGAATCATTTAATAAAATAGTTAACTTAATTTGTTAAGAAAACTTTAGGGTGGCAGGATCAATGATAATTATTTTATTACAAGTCTGTAATATGTATTTGAGTTAATATTTAGGATATTCACAAAAATATATTATTTAAATCGTTCATGGAGCTGAATGCAGTAAATAGTCTGTATAAAAAGGTAGAAAATAAATCTATGCAAACGATCTAGCCTTTATGATCAAATTATTTAACAAAAGATGATTACTGCAGTAAAATATTTGTAATCTTTTAATAAGCATGATGTGTACAAAAAAGAGATTACATGAAGTTAATTGTTTGTTTTAAAATTTGTGAGATGGAAGTTGTCCAATAATAAACCCGAAACACACGTGGTTGTTGTCATGCGGTAAACTCGGCCAAACGTGTAACTTGGGTGTCATCATCGCAGTTCCAGCAGGCGCTCTTCAGTTGCTGCACGGGCTAAATCAGTCGTCTGATCTCGGAGCGCTGTCGCGGTACTTTGATGCCACATGTGGCGTCCGCGCAGCATCAATCCGGACAAAATTTCTAACCAGCATGCACCGCTTTAAGACAGACTACGATTGATCTGCCCAGCGCTGCATGAAGTCAAACGCACCTTTTGTCTTCTGAGGCGCAAGTAATTTATTAAATAAAGAAAAGATTGACACAGCTTCTCCTACCACAGCAAATTCCATTTTTACTATTTGATATTTGGTGCCAGATAATCGGGAAGTGACTAGTTTGTTTTCCTTGACACACATCTTATATGCAATATTTAGAAACGTAGCTATTTTCTCCATACCTGTGTGTGTTTGACCACAGTCCATATTGATAATGGTGGGCTGCAATGTCAAGCAATGAAATGATTACATGCACTGTGGAGCCTGTGGCGCAACTTTGTCATCATATGTGGATTGTTTTGTGGATTTAAACCGAATGTCCTCAAAGTATATATCACAATGATCTTCTAAAACAATTTGGCTATTATTTGGCTAGAAACAAATTGGCTATTTATGCAATTTGCAATAAACTTGCTATATATATGTGAAAACTAAATTAAGTCATTCAAAAGTACAGTATACTCCATATGAAGCAGACCCAGCAACATGTGAGATCTGGTCACATCTGATTTTTGCTCCTTCAACCGGGCTGAGGCAAGATTTAGCATTTTTCCCTCTGAAAGATTTAAGCTGGAATTCAGAAACTGCGATTAAGATTCACAGCCAATCAGAGGAGTGTGTGGTAGGGCTTTTATAGAAAGTGCACTAACTTTTGCAATGAAATGACTGTAAATAAAAGTTTTCATAGTCATTTAAACTTGTCAGAAATTTCACTGTAATATTTACTGTACGTATGTTTAACATAATGGTGTGTATGTTCTTGCTTTCATGACTCATGCAGCAACTGCAAGCCACTACCTGAATGATTCGGAGAAATTACATAACAAATCAGACAACAGTGATAGCTCACACTTTAGGCCTGATGTTACCATTTTGTGTGTGTGTGTGTGTGTGTGTGTGTGTGTGTGTGTGTGTGTGTGTGTGTGTGTGTGTGTGTGTGTGTGTGTGTGTGTGTGCGTGCACGCGTGCATGCGTGCGTGTGTGTGTGTGTGTGTGTGTGTTTCTTTGCCTTCAAGAACAAGGAATTTGTGACATCAATACAGTTTTAATAAGAAATATCAAAGTGTGTATTTTTGTTTAAAAACTTACTGGTGCAAGAATTATTCTGTAGATGTATGTATCATTTGAGCTCTAAAGTTCAAAATAATCTTAATTTTAAGTAAACCATGCTAAATGGGTGTATTTTTTTTCTCTCAAAGTCTAAAAAATGTTTGCTCCTATTTTATATTAACTTAACTACTATGTACTTACATTGCAGTTAGTACATATTTTTGTTTTTTCGTGTTTTGCTAGTATTGACTTCAAATAAAGAGTTATTTAGGCTTATTTAATAATTCACTTATTATTTATGTGCAATAATTAAGACATAACATGAGAAAGTTGAATATAATCAACAAAAAAAGTAAAGGAAAACGTAAATGAAAAAGCTTACTTATTGGCTGTCTTAGTCCTATCACTTTAAAATAACCAACACTGTACATCTCTCTATATTAGGCTAAAGACTGCTTTATTTATTTATTTATTTATTTATTTATTTATTTATTTATTTATTTATTTATTTATTTATTTATTTATTTATTTATGTACTTTCATTTGAGTTGTATTTAATTTCTTTAGTTTTAATTTCTAAAATAAACCCTCATTGCACTTTAACAAGTTTACAATGATAATAAAGTTTGTTAAAATATTTTTTTTATGATTTATAAAGGAATTATAATGCTTTTTCATTATTTCATCTTCATTTACAAGTAGCAGGGTATTTACAGCTACTAAATATTTCTGTTAATTTGCATCCCACCCCTTTGTGCCCCCTAGTGGTGTAGTCGCAAATTGCTGTTACATCTAAAACATTTTAATAATTCCTTTGTCCCGCGGTGGCGTCACACATTGTGGTAGTGGTCATTGAACTGTCACTCACTGTACATGTTTTTGAATTGTAATTATATTTTAAAAATCATAAGTACACATCACATGTACATCAGTATGACATCTGTAAATGATATCTACAAATTACATAATTACACTGTTGACCCATCTCTCACACTTTACCCCCCTTGAACTTACCTTACCTATCCTGTATCAACACAGGCACATTGGGGATACGTGCCCAGGGCTACATATTTTATAAGCCTTAAATATTTCATACCTATACATACATCTGCATTTTGTGTGTAAACCGAATGTGACGGGGTGGTATGAGACCGTAGACAACCCCTGTTCCTTTTCGTACTACCGCTGACCACCTATCTTCATATGTACAACATTTCTGGTACAATCAGTTTGCTCGGTAGCTCACCTTGCACAGAGTAGTACTTGGGGTGCAGCTTGAACCATGGTTCAAGTCTGGTAAATGCAGTTCCAGGAACAAGTAAAACCAAAAAAAGTATGAAATCGTAGTAAAAACATGTGGCCACAATGCACTTCTCCTCTAGTTTGCTTCTTTTTAATTGGTTAGGTTTACGGAAGGGGGTGTGGGAGTCAGTCAATAACAAGCTGGTATATTAGGCACAACAAGCTGGCTGGCTTAAAAGACAAGGGCGAGAAGGACATGTAAATGGAACATATGATGAGCAAACATTTATGATGAGGAGTAACGTGTTTGAGATTGGCAGAAATGTACACAGTGGCCCCTAGTGGATTCGTAAGAAATGACATGTATGAGAAAACATTGCCCAGTAATGTATTTGAGATTTTCAAATATGTAAATGCTGGGCTCTAGTAGATTTATGAAAACAAAACTGCAAGCAGATATAGACCTAGGCATGAACAGTAATTCACGGTTCCCAAAATGTAGTCCTGGGCACATATTTCTAGTTTGCCCATATCCGTCTAAATAGAGTTGCACAATACTATCATTTTATATACAATATTTTTTGTAAGTGCCTATTAGTTAAGGTCATTTAATATAAAGTTGGACCAATGTTTTTCTTGTAAATGTGTGAAAATTTTGATTAACATGAAGGTAATGACTGCATTTTCACTGTAATTGCTGTCAGGATGTGCGTCATTCACTTGATTATAATCATTGAGTAACCCTATCCTCTGATGATTGATTGTCTTTTCATCTGTCCAACAAAGGTTGTGCTGCGGCCCTCTGCAGACTGGTGTGTGCGTGCAGACGTGCGAATTCAGGCCAGTGGCAGACAGTCCTGCTCCATCTATAAGAACAATTCCTCTATGAGCTTCGGCCTCCTGCATCCGCCCAGTGAGTTCAACAGGATGTCTGTATTTACTCAGAGATCTTTTTAAAAAAAACTTGTGATTCCATTCACTTCTGTCAGCTTTGTCTTTTTGGAAATTGTCCTAGAATTATAGATTATGAGTGATTCTACTTATTTTCATTCATTAATTTTCTTTTTGGCCTAGTCCATTTATTCATCAGGGGTCGTCACAGCGGAATGAACCGCCAACTTATCCAGCATATGTTTTATGCAGCGGATGCCCTTCCAGCCGCAATCCAACACTGGGAAATACCCATACACTCTTGCATTCGCACACATACAACACTGCTGCCAATTTAACTTATTAAATTCACCTATACCACATGTCTCTGGACTGTGGGGCAAACTGGAGCACCTGGAGGAAACCATCTCGAACACAGGGACAACATGCAAACTCCACACAGAAATGCCAACTGACCCAGTCGGGGCTCGAACCAGTGACCTTCTTGCTGTGAGGTGATCGTGCAAGCCAATGAGCCACCATGACGCCCTACTTATTTTTACAGCTGTAAAAATGTAATTTAAATAATTTATATTGGCCCAATCCCAATTCTACCCCTTAGAACTTCCCCTTACCCCTACCCCTCATTTTGCACATTCACGCCAAGGGGTAGTGGTGTCCCAATTCTCTATAGCTTGAAGGTGTAGTGCTAAGGGGAAGGGGTGAATAGCCCTTCGAACGAAGATTTTTCAGGACCCAACTCAAAACCAAGGGGTAAGAACCTGGTTGGCTGGTATTAGCTGGTCTACCAGCTTGGTTTTAGAGGGTTTTTGGCCATTTCCAGGCTGATTTCCAGCCATTTCCAGCCTGGTCTTAGCTGGTCAGGCTGGAAAATGACCAGCTTAAACCAGCTAAAACAAGCTTGACCTGCCTGGTTTAAGCTAGACATACCTGGTTTTGGCTGGCCAAGCTGGTTTTAGCTGGTCAACTCCCAGCCTGACCAGCTAAGACCAGGCTGGAAATGGCCAAAACTCCACTAAAACCAGGCAGGTTGACCAGCTAAAACCAGCCAACCATCTTAGGATGATTTAAGCTGGATTTTTCAGCAGGCGTATTCAGTGCTTAATTTGTGAATTGCGAGGTCTCGGAACAGACCAGGGTAGCGGATCCAGCATGTTACCCGAGGATGGAGTGGTGTCGGGGAAGAAAGTGAAAGTGAACGGCGTACAGGGTAGGTGGGCGGTTGAGGAGGGGGATCGGTAAAATAAGGTTCCGGATCCGGCGTGTTCCAGCACAAATTAAGCCCTGGGGCTATTCACATATTGCATCCAAAACCATGCTGAAAATGCAGCGCGTGCTTCCAATTTAAATACGATACGAACTAGCAATCCTCTGCCATTTGTCATTGCTATGGCCACCGTCAGCTGTTCCTACACACGTGCGGCACTGTCCATTTTCAAAATAGTTCAGCTTTTGCCACTGTGTGGATTACAGAGTATACACAGAAATCCTTAAGGAAATTTCAATACCTTTTTAAGACTTTTTTAAGACCTCAGAAAATTTTAAGACCTCATCGCCACTTCAAGTTCTAGTCAGTATCAAATCTTTCACTTAATAAACAGTTGTAGTAAAATAAATGAATGGGGTACAATTGTGCAACCTGACTTAGATAAGCTTGGAAGAAACAAACCTTGAAAGAATAAATTATGTGGTTGTTTTGAGTGGCAGGTTTCAGCCACTGTTTAAACTTGTCTTTCTCCAGCCAGAAGTATGCAAACTCATTGTTATTACTTGGGGTTAGCATTAAGAGTAGAGTAATATGCTGGCGTTTAGCTGCATTGCTTTATTAAATTACTGCATTGGGCTCTCACATACTCTGTGCTAATTTATAACTGTGGTGGGCATTTCTCTCTGTCTCTCGCCGAATCCAGTCGATCAATCACAACAGACTAGGTTATCAGACTAATCAGCGCAGATTACCCTCACACTAAAGCTGCGGTCACACTGAACTTTTCTCTCCATAGACTTCCATTCATACGCACGCAAATGCGTCAGACCGAAAACGCAGGGTCATGCGTCAGGTTTCGCATTTCGCTGAGGTGCAAAGTTCAAGCTTGGTGAACTCTGACTGCGTGAGACCAATCCAGGATCAAAACATCACCTCTCTGAACAGAAATTTAAAACATGGAGCAACCGCTCGCTTTTTTTATGCCTAATCATCTTGTTTAATCTCGCCCCTTTTCGCAGCGCCGTATGACAGAATTTCGCAAGCTCAAACTCTAGTGTGACTGCAGCTTGAGGGGTTTGAGAACAAATGAATTGCTAAATGAATCAAAGCACATCAACCACATTTTGCGAACCTTTCTTATGCCGTATATCCAAATTAAATTCCTGGACTTCCAATGACCATCGCATTAATTGCTGGTTTGAATTGCGCTTCCTATCCAAAAAAAACAAGAGGATTATGATCAGTGTACACACAAATTGGGAACAAACTTCCACCCAAGTAAATCTCTAAATGTTGCAATGCTAAAAGCAGTGCTAAAGCCTCCTTTTCAATCGTACTATATCTGCGTTGACATGCTGTAATTTTTTTTGAGAAATAGTACACTGGATGATAAATACACCCATCTCAGTTTCCTGAACTAGAACAGGCCCGGCCCCAGTAGCAGAAGCATGCACTTCCAATTTGAAGAGACGCTCAAAGTCCGGTGCTGAAAGAATAGGAGCGTTACACAGCAAATCTTTTGCTGCTCGAAAAGCCTAATCACATGCAGCAGACCACACAAAAACTCTTTCGGTGCTCAGAAGATCAGCTAATGGGGACACAACACTAGCAAAGTTACGGCAGAATCCTCTGTAATATCCTGACTTACCCAAAAATCTACGCAACTCTCTTTTACACCCTGGCACTGGGAATTCCACAATAGACGTAATTTTTGCATCAACTGGACACACATGTCCCTGACCTACCTATTTCCTAAGTACACTACTGTAGCCTTAGCGAATTCAAATTTTGCTAGATTTAAAGTTAGAGAAGCATTAACCAGACGTGAAAACACTTTGATTAAATAAACCATATGCTCCTCCCAGCTAGAAGAATAGATCACAATATTGTCGAGATAAGCTTCACATTTCTCAACACCACTTAATACAATGCGCATTAATCGTTGAAACATTGACGGTGCGTTGCGCATCCCGAAAGCCATTACGGAGTACTGCATAAAATTGTCAGGGGTCACAAAAGCTGAAATTTCCGAGGCGCGTGGTGTAAGGGGAATTTTCCAGTACCCCTTAAGAAGATCTAATTTTGTCACGAACCTGGCAGGACCAACTCGATCTATGCAGTCTTCCATACATGGCAGTGGGAATGAATCAGGCTTTGTAACTGCATTGACTTTTTGATAGTCAGTGCAGAAACGAACCGACAAGTCAGTCTTGGGGACAAATAAACAAGGTGAACTCCACGCACACAAACTGGGACTCGCAAAATGATTTTGCCGCAAACACTGAACCTCAGCTTTCATTAGATCACGTTTTTTTGGATTTTGGATTAAGACGCTAAGGATGTTGTTTTATTGGTCGTGCATTACCAACATCTATGTGGTTTGGGAAGGAATGACACTAAAGAGAGAGTGATGATTGTCAAGTAACTCAACAATATCACTTTTCTGATCTGAAGACAAATATCTTAAATGAGAACCTAAGTCATTTAATATTACAGAATTCGTCAAACGACCGCAGGGTACAGAGAAATCCTGATCAAACTCATCAGCTACAGACGACGCAATTAAACTTGGTTTAACAGCAGGTAGATCAGCATCACTTTTCACATAAACCTTCAGCCTATTGACATGGACCATACAAGATTTTTTTCACTGATCAGGAGTGCAAACTAATTAGTGTCAGACAACTTCTTGGTCACCATGCATGGATCTGAAAACTTCGACTGTAAAGCAGAGCCTGGCACAGCCAGTAACACCAAAACTGAATCACCCGGCTGGAATGAACAACACACACTTTTGCGGTCATAACGCACTTTCATTTCAGCCTGGGCCTCAGCTAAGTTAGTCCTCACTTTTTCACAAGCATTACAAAGACGTTCTCTAATAGGACTCACATATTCAGACACAGGTATCATTGATAAATTGTCAGCAACCTATTGTTCGCTTAATAATTTTGCTTTAATACAACCTGAAACCTAATTAGATAACAAACACACAGTATGAAGAGGAACTTTTACACAGTCCAACTCTATGCCACGAACCAGCACATCAGTCCATGAATAGGTTTCACTTGAAAAAGGTAACATGTTATAAAGTATAAAGGATTGAGCAGTACCTGTGTCTCACAAGATGTTAATGGTTTTCGTCGCAGAATAAGGATTAACTGATACAGTGCCTTTGAACACAAAAGGAGAGAAAACAGAAGCATCTGAAAAACCTTGATTATGACTGTTAGACACTGTCTCAAGAACAACATTAGCTACACTTTTAGATTTTACTGTGTTTTTTTTTTCTTCCATGCTTTACAGTCAGCAATCAAGTGACTCGGGTCTGAACAATAGAAACAAACCCTTCTATGTTCGGTACACCTACCCTGCTCTTTATGCGGCTCCATAGAGCGCGCACCAAACTTCGAGTGCGTGAACAAAGGCTTCTTTGTGTTGACGAGCACTGGCACACCATAACTTTGACCAGAAGCTGAGGAAAAAGCAGTCTTATGAGTGAGCATGTATTCGTCTGCCAACACTGCTGCAGCTGAAATGGAATTCACTTTTTGTTTGTTAAGATATACAACTAAATTATCAGGCAAACAGCTTTTTAAATCTTCTAGCAGAATTAGTTCTTGTAACTGCTCAAAAGTAGTTGTTTTAGATGCAGTGCACCACTTCTCCAGCAAACCTTTTTTGTCATGTGCAAAACCAACAAATGTCTGCTTCACAGATTTAGTATAATTTCAAAACTTTTGTCTTTACGCTTCGGGGACAAGTTCATAAACCTGCAACACTGCAGCCTTCACCAAGTCATAATTTAAAGACTCTTCAATGGGTAAAGAAGAACAAACCTCCTGCGCCTTACCAACTAAACTGCATTGCAGCATTAATGCCCACATATCTTTAGGCCACTTCAGCTTTGCAGCGATTCGCTCAAACGCAATAGAATATGCGTCAACCTCTGACTCTCTGAAAGGAGGGACAAGCTTAATATGCTTACTTGGATCGAACAAAACAGCTGATGTACGTTCATCTCTATACTGAGTCACTGCAGAAGTTACAACAGGTGGATCAATTAGTGAACGTTCTTTTTCTTCCTTTTGAGTCATCTCAAGTTTACGAATTTGCAGAACATGGTTTTCGTGTTCTTGTCGTTTAATTTGTAATTCTTAATTCCTTAAGTTTTATTTGTAACACAAGATCAGATTCGAATGTAACAGAATCAGCTGACGCAGCCACCTTAACAGCTCTCTTTTCCATCTCAGTTTCTTGCTCACTCTCTTTATACAACAACCCTTGATTAACCAATTCAATGAATACAGCAGATTTAATTACTTCTTTAGAAGCTGTACTTACTATACAGAGATATTTAAAACATCTGCAATCTGCAATAAATCTCTTTTACGGAATTTATTAAACTGCTGCACACTCGGATTTGAAATAAATTTGTTAATATCTAACTCCATAACGAATCAAAACATACATCTAAAATTCATTTTCAAATCATTGAATAAACAGGGTTATCTGATAAACTTCAAATATAGCATGTACTAGAGTGCCGATAACAAACATCCAAAAATAAACAAACTACATAAACAACAATTGTATACGCTCAAAACAAGCAAACAGGCCTCAGTTGTTATTTATACAAACTTCACAAACAAAATAAAATAGATGAGCCCCCAATTGTTACAAATTAAATTAAAAATCCTTAATCAAAAAGAGTTTAACCCAAACGTAACAAGTTTACAGGGATTAAAAATATAATCCCTGGTGCCCCGCGCTCTCTCTTCTTAAAAATATGAACCAAAAACACAACCACTGAGAATTAACAAGTAAATAGCATTTATTTTACAGAAAATAAGGAGCAAAAATAACATCAGGAGAGGTTCAGCCAAAATAAATGACAATAAACAAAACTATAACTAAATTAGAGCAAATTTCCCTGGAAAATAGATAATAAAATAAAATACAGAAACTTACCTCCCTATACTAACAACACAGGAGAAAACGAAAATAATAAACAAAAGGCACCAAACCTCCCTACCATGCTCCAAGCCAGACAGGGAGACAGAAAACCGTGTTTCTCCGGTTAGAATGTACAACTTCACATTGGCATCTCACAAAACGCCATATAAGAGGCATCAGCAACAAACACTCATTTTGGATCACTTAAGCAACAATATCTCCACAAAGAATTAACAAATGAGGAATCGAGAGAGATCAGGGAGCCGCTGAATCCATGCTCTCTGAGGTTTTAAATACAGCCGCCAGCCAATCCAAGCACCAATCATGATCCAACATAATCCACTGCAACTGCGAATGATTCAGAGAGAAAGAGAGCGAGAGAAAGAGCTAGAGCGAGAGAAAGAAAGAGAGAGAGCGTGAGAGAAAACACCACACACACACACACATACTACACTACACTACACTACACTACAACTACTCGTAACACTAGCCTTAAAGGCCCAGAACACAAAAACAGCAAAAAGCTGTTGAGAGGTATAAAATACAAACTAGTGAAAGCTATAATAAATAATCTGATGGGTGTTTTGAGTTGAAACTTTACAAACACATTCTAGAGACACAAAAGACTTATATTAAATCTGGAAAAAGGGTTAACCTAGGTGCCCTTTAACATGTTTCTCAGTGTTGGGTTGCGGCTGGAAGGGCATCTGCCGCGTAAAACATATAGCTGGATAAGTTGGCGGTTCATTCCGCTCTGGTGACCCCAGATTAATAAAGGGACTAAGTAAATTAATGAATTAACATAGTTAGACAAGTACAAAAAAATCTAGCAAACTTTATAAATGATTTAAGGTTAAAATGTTAAAGGTTAAGGTTAAGGTTAAAATGGAAGATAAACTAAAAGTACAGTGAACAGTGTACTTTATAACATCATTCACATCTGCCTGGCTATGTTGTTTCATCTTAACAATAAAATGAAAACAGATCAGGACTGCCTGTAGCTGCCTATATAACTGCCTATAACTGCCTATTTTCGTTTTGATATTAACTTAACAGATAACAAAAGTGTTGAGGCATCGTGTAGCTACATATTTATATGACCGTCATCTTCACTGTATGCATATGTAACAAAACGTATAAGCCTATAACATAACTGCTACCACTATTTACATTCAAATATAAATATGAAACCTTCTCTATCTCTTTTGCTAAACATCAGTTTTAATAGTCAATAATGGCCATTAAAAACTTATATTGTACCATAAGTTTATACATTATAGGAAATAAATGCAAGCAATCAATCAAATATGCAGAATCAGTGTACGTGGTTACATAATATAGCTAATAACTTATCTTTGGGCTCAGCCAAAACACATTACCTGAGAACAAATAATAGATTCAAAAGACTAAAAAGTTGTTAGATACTGTAGAGACAAGATTAATTAAATATCACGTTTAACAACTAAAGTGAGATAATATCCAGCGGTAGTGCCTTGGTGTGCTGTCCAACACGCACTGCTCTCACCTGGGGAGGTGTGCTCAAACAACCTGCTGACTGCCTGGAGCGCAGACCCCCACATACGGTGCAGCGCATGGCAGTGTGTGTGTGTGGTCTCGTGATGTGCATTTTCAGCTGTATAATGTGGACGAAGATCTTTTCAGAAACGCTAGATGAAACCCCAGCGTGAACATGTTTCGTATTCATTCTAAAGCTAAAATGCATTAGTGTAAACGGGGCCTCAATCAGCTGCCATTTCAGTAGTCAAGGTACTGATCAGGAAGTCAGCCATATTAAGCCATTTTCAATCAATTAATTCTTCTGATTTGTCCCATGATGCACTGTAAAAATCAGGGAGTATCGATGCTCACTAAAAATGTTCCCTTATTGGAAATTCTAAAGGGCAAAATGTGAATCAAATGAATCAATCCGCTAAATAATAAGATTTAACATTTTTTTAAAATGTAAAAAAAAAATAAAAAATACAACCATTATCTATTCATATTCATAGCTAGAAGGGTACAGAGCAAGCTAATAAACATGTATAACTGATTAATGGTTAAAAAAGCATAATTTTAAACATTTATGTCTCTAAAATAGCACTTGTGTTGTGTTTACCAGTTGTAATAATGTACAACCAAGACATTTGCCTAATGTCCCAATGTGTATTGAAACAAGGTACAGTTCTTACCAGTGGATAAAAGCATAGTATCATGCTAGTACATTTGCTAATCATGCTATCATCAAGATAGCAAAAAGGTTAATTCATTACTGTAACTAACTAGCAAAAAGGGTGGCATGGTGGCTCAGTGACTAGCACAGTTGCCTCACTGTAAGAAGGTTGCTGGTTCGAGTGCAGTTGGCATTTCTGTGTGGAGTTTGCATGTTCTGCCTGTGTTGGCGTGGGTTTCCTCCGGTTGCCCCACAAGTCCAAAGACATGCGCTATACTGTAGGTCAGTGTTTCTCAACCACGTTCCTGGAGGACCACCAGCTCTGCACGTTTTCTATGTCTCTTTAACCAAACACACCTGATACAAATCATCAGCTCATTAGCATTGACTGAAAGACTTGTAATGGGTGTGACAGACAAAGCAAACACCCACAAACTTCATTATTGGTGGTCCTCCGGGAATGTGGATGAGAAACTCTGCTGTAGGTGAATGGAATAAACCAAATTGTCCATAGTGTATGAGTATGTGTGTGTGAATGAGTGTGTATTGTTTTTTTCCAGTTTTGGGTTGCGGCTGGAAGAGCATCCGACGCGTAAAACATTGCGCTGTGGCAACCTCTGAAATAGCGTCTAGGCCAAAGGAAAATGATGAATGAACTAGTAAAAACTAGCAACCACCCAGATTACCAACAGCCTTTTAGTCAGCACCCACTTAGCAGCCGACTTCATTAGACATCCTCAAAATTTGTCTCAGCAGTTTTTATTCTGTATATATCTGTAATTCAACGCTGTATTTTCAGCATCATTACTGCAGTGCTCCTTCAGAAATCATTCTAATATTATCCTTTCCAGCTCAAGAAACATTTATTATATTTATTAATGAACTCATAGTACTGTTAATAGGATTTTGGAGTAGTCCAAAAGAATAGCGTTTTTTGGAAATATCAAAATTTTGTAGCAATGAAACCTTGAATAGTGTGACTTTTGGTCAAGTACATAATAAAGCATAATTGCTCAAATAAACCCAACATTCTTTCAAAACCATAATCTTACTGATCCCTGATGTTTAAATGGCAGCATTTAGTTTAGTGGTCATTATCCAAATATATTTAATCACACAGTCTTCGATTTGGCTATTCTAATTTAAGTGTAATAACAGAGTCGCTATGGTTCCTCTGTTGAGTTTGTATGACTGATTATTCTCTACTCGTCTCTCTCTCTCTCTCTCTCTCTCTCTCTCTCTCTCTCTCTCTCTCTCTCTCTCTCTTTCTCTCTCTCTCTCTCTCTCTCTCTCTCTCTCTCTCTCTCTCTCTCTTTCAGACTTCAGCCCTGCAGGAACTGAGCCAGACTCTTTAATCACAAGCAACATGGTGCCCATGTATCCTGCTTTCAAAGGTAAGATGCGTTTAATGATCAACTTTTAGAAAAACACATTGAGACTGCAGTATGACAGTTCCTAATACCTAGTTCCTGATAGTTTGTGCACTTACAATTTGCATGTTTGTTCTGAAAGAAACTCTACGGAGTATTTTATTTATATATATTTCCAAATAGATTCACTGTTTGGTTTTATATTTTAATTTAAATCAAATGTTAATGCAGAAATTAATTTCAAAGTTCAGATTGTGCACATAATTACTTCTCTGTCTGATTGTATGGTAGACTCTGTGTTAGGAATCATGTTGTTTTGTCAGTATTATTTTTTTGTGTTTTATATTTATGCCAAAATACTGTACAGTTTGCCAACTATATGGTCTCTGGTATGCCCTTGTCAATAATCAACAAACAAATGCTTCACAATAGCTTCCAGATGTCTATTTTACTCAAACTCAAGCCATAATTCTGCCTTCCAACTCCTTAACTCCTGAGATTTTGCAGCTTTTCTTTGGAAAAGTGCAATAAAATATCAGGAAAGTAATGCTGAAATCAATAAACACTTACAGATGTTACAGAACATGATTTTTCAAGGGAATAAAATTATTAATACATGTGAAGTTTTAACATTGTTGTTGTATGTTGTAGCCATTCCAACTTACATCTAACTGACTAAATATAAGTTTACCCTTGTTTAACTTAAAATATTAAGTTGAAACCTTGATTATTTATTATAATAAGTTAATGTAGTTAAAAGCTTTGTTGTCCTGACTTTTTGTCATTTTTTATAGTATACATGATGATCATAAACGCCGTTTTGGTGTTTTTAATGTTTTTGCAAAGACAAGGGAATAAAATAATAATATTCTTTTTTGATATAAATGATATGCTTGTGCATAACAAAAAGCTTTTTTCTCCTGTAAACATTTGAAAAACCTTTTTTTTCATGAAGATATGTGAAATTCCTTCTAAAGCTGCCCTATAATTAGAATGCCAGCTGAATCACAGCTGAATTGAGGCCAGTCTGCATTTACACCAAAAATAAAAAAGAACTGTCCCCCAGGAGTGACTGACCTGCCAAAAAACACCTAGGAATGGGATCAAAAAGAGCATACTGCAGATTTCCTAGAGTAATCCCATGCCTCTGCTGTCAAAAATGGACTTGATGAGAGAACAGACACAGAGATGCTGCTTTACTGTTCCAGTGAAACTGTAAACAAACTGAACAAGATGTATTTGAAGTGTCTGTAAAGGTTCTTGTTTTTTAGCAAGCTGTTAAAATAGGGCTAAAAAGCAAATATTTTTTTTTCAAATAGCCTGTTTAAAGGCACAATATGTAGTATTTATTTTCAATAAAATATCCAAAAAACTCTGAAACAGTGAGTATACAGTATACACTTACCGGCCACTTTATTAGGTACACCTGTCCAGAGGAGAATGACCAGACTGCTCTGAGCGGATAGAAAGGCAAGAGTAACTCAAATAACCACTCGTTACAACCGAGGTATGCAGAAGAGCATCTCTGAATACACAGTACGTCCAACCTTGAGGTGGATGGGCTACAGCAGTAAAAGATCACATCAGGTGCCACTCCTGTCAGCTAAGAACAGGAAACTGAGGCTTGGAAAAGATTGGAAAAACGTTGCCTGGTCTGACGAGTCTCGATTTCTGCTGCGTCATTCAGATGGTAGGGTCAGAATTTGGCGTCAACAACATGAAAGCATGGATCCATCCTGCCTTGTATCAATGGTTCAGGCTGGTGGTGGTGGTGTAATGGTGTAGAGAATATTTTCTTGGCACACATTTTGCGTCCATTATTACCAATTGAGCATTGTGTCAACGCCACAGCCTACCTGAGTATTGTTGCTGACCTCGTCCATCCCTTTATGACCACAGTGTACCCATCTTCTGATGGCTACTTCCAGAAGGATAACGCACCATGTCACTGTACTCAAATGGCCTCCACAGTCCCCAGGTTCAATCCAATTCACATCATGGTTGTGTAGCCGACAAATCAGATATAAAAAAGTTTTATATACAAAAAATTCATTCAGTTTTAGTTTTTCAAGCATATAAAGTTGAAATAAATAAATATGAGAAATGCTTGCTTGGCTAAAAGCTATCATAAATGAATAGTATATATTATGTGTACATTTTATATACAGTCTACATATTTTATTTAAGTTTATGTTTATTTTAAGTATGCTTCTTTGTAGGGTTTATTTAATTACAATCCATCTGCTACAGTTGCTTGTTAGAATTTACTGTACTTAGCAATTTGCCATATAACTGATTGCAATAGACAGTAGTAAAATGTGAGTAGACACAGTTGATCTTAGGTTTGAGAAGAGTAATCCTGTCAAGTCTTGATTAAGGCAGATCTGACAGTGTTGAGTTTGCACAATAAGCCATTCAGCACAGTCAACCTCATTAACTGGTGTTTTGCTTCAACCTCAGACTCGCATCAGTGGTAATTGCAACACCGGTGTATGGTAAACACTTTTTTCATTGTGTGTTGTGCAAGTGTTTAGATCAGAGTGTGGGTTATCCATTTCATTTACTCAACTAATGCTGGGTACACACTAGAAGATTTTCTAAATGTTCGAGACCTCAAACATGAGAACAAAAAGATCCTGGATTTCACCATTTTGCTTGTATATTGTGTGGTAGCCTGAGATTTAACAAACAGCACACCACACACACCAGTATGTCCCAAATATGTAAAATCTTGCAAAATCTCTGGAGACTTTACTAGAGAATAAACTAGGCAGATGAATACACCAAAACCAATTGAAATCAAGCCTTAAATAATTAGCCTAAAAAAGCACAATGGCTAATGCTAAGATTGTGCATTGTGCAGTATGCAGGGAAGAAGACCAAAAGCAGTTGTGTGATTGGCTAACGCCCCATTCTCACGGGGCTTCAGCGCTTCCCATTCACTTTGAATGGGTTACGTCAAGCATTGCCGAACTGCGTTGTGGATCCGTCAGCACTGCTTCAGTGGCATTGCTCGCAAGAAGTTGGGACGTGCTCAACTTTTCAAGCGTCGATGGAAGCGTCAGCCAATCAGATCACTGTATGCAAATACAGCAGCTCAGACAGTGGCCTATTGCTGACTAATTTTAATGGCTGACGCTGCTATGACGATCGCATCAGCCCCAACTTCAGACACGCCCTCTGTCAAGCGTTGACGCTGAAGCCCCGTGTGAATGAGGCGTAAGACCATAGACTGTATAATATGGACGTAGTATCAGTGATGTCACCCATAGGTTTCTGAAAAGCGCAAAAGAAGCTACAAGTGGGTGTGGTCAACCGTTGCCATTTTGTATCATCGCGCTAACCGAGGGTAACCAAAAATGGGCAGAGGCGGAGCATGAGCGGAGCTACAGATGCCTGCTAGCATTTTGCTAAGATAGGATTTTTATGTAGACTATTTATGAAATTCACTGCATGATAACGTTTCAGATGACTGTTTTATAGCCTACAGCTTATCAATCTGTCAGATTCTGGAGTGCATTACAGGCTTAAAGAAAATTATAAATGTTAAATTAACTTAAATAAAACAAATACATTTATAGATATGATATATACGTATGTAACAATTTCACTCAGCTGGGAAATGGAGGCCACGTGAATGGTTTGTGAGCACAATTAAGTGCACACAGCATGCTGTGTAAAGCCACATAAAACAAAACAAAAATACAATGTATATGTCAAGTTCAGCATCTAATCAGCTGAGGTGACCAGCGAGACCTAGCTGTCACTCAAGTAGCTACGCCCTTAATTATGAAGACTTAATATAACTTAATATAAATGAAGTGGATGAGTTATAAATAAATGTACCCCCCTCACAGTTGTCATGAAGTGTAAAATTAGCTATATAGAACAAAATAGTTTTTTTGTACCAGGTTGTAAACACCTATTTTCTGCTGTAAAGTTGGCCGTTTTAACATTGGGGTAAAAAAAAATCTGCTCTATTATGGAGCCAGGCCTAGCGGAATTTCGATGAATTGCAGTTTCAGTTAATTCTGTATTTGTAACCAGGGATGTGACACTGACAACAGGGGTGCGGATCCACATGCAGGTTTATTAGCAGGGTCATGTAAGCAGAGGTCAATACAGAGGCGAACTGATGTATATGGGCAATCCAGAGTCGTAGTCGTAATAGCAGGCAGATGGTCACAAGGCAGGCAGCAATACAGGATTAAACAGACAGACGAGGCAAAGATCAAAACCAGGCTAAGCAAGACAAAGGAAAATGCGTTGTAATGTCACTTACAGTAAACAAGACTCAGCAATATTGTGTGTGTTTGAGCTGTACTTATAGTTCAAGTAATCAGTCTGTGAGCAGCTTCAGCTGTGTGAGTCTAATCAAAGGTGACTAGGAGCAGGTGTGTGTGTGTGTGTGTGTGTGTGTGTGTGTGTGTGTGTGTGTGTGCGTGTGTGTGTGGCATGACTGGGTTTTGTAGTCCATTTATCAGCAGATTTGTAGTCCTATGTGTTTACCAGCGATCTGCACAGGCTGGATCGCTGGTGATCGTGACAGGATTAGCTTCATGAGGGAGAGCGGGATGTTTCACATGACCAGATACCAAAGTCTAGATAGGGTACAGCTGTGGATATGTGTATGTATGTAGCATGAATGTAGCATATTTTTTGTGACACTGTACAACAACAATTACTATTTTTAGGTTTAAGGTTGGGGTATAGTTAGACATTAATGCTTCAATATTGAAAAAGACCACAAAGATAAAGCATGTGAGCATCCCCAAAACAAGCTGGATTCCACCAATGCCCTATAAGGCTGGTTTATATATCTGCGTTTATTTATCTGCGTTAAGTTTCTTTGCAGATGTTTTGATTTTTCTGAACGCTGCAAGTAGCTAAAACTCACTCTTTCAAAGGCAGGAACCAGCAGACGTGCAACAAGTTTAATTATAAGGTGAACACAAAACTAAAGTTTCCATCTGGAGCTCCTTCACAGAAATCGACACTTCTAAACACTCATTCCATCAGGTTTTCAGCTCTCAGCACTGCCCACACTCGTCATTGCTACCATAACGACCAATCACAGAGCTTGCTCTATACATCGTTGCAACATGTTTTTTTATATTTCTTGAGAGGTGTGCGTCGGTGTCAGCAACTGCGAGGGCTATACGACCCTCCAAAGGCTGCACTGGACCATATGCATGCGCTTGATGCAGAAGTATAAAACAGCCTTTAGGTGAAAAAAGAAAGCATGGGGGAGGTAGCGTTTTTTATATTTATGTAGACAAAAATACTATTTTACCTTTTAATCCTTGAATGTTTCTGATTTAAAGATATTTGTGTGCTGCTGCACATCCCTGTGTGTGTGATAAGTATCAATATCACACACTTTAAATAACTTAATAATTCACATGCTATTTCAGTTGCCTCATAATAGCAACACATCAACAATGCGCCTTAACACACCTCATTTACATACCAGCACGCCCATGGGTGCACAAATAGGTACAAAACATTTGCTATTTAAACAATGTGCAAATGATACCTGAAATTTGACCAAGCTGAAACAACAACATCATGCCTGGTGCCTTATTAGAGCCCTAAATCCCTCTTAACACATTTCACATCACACATAAATCTGATCAAATAAACTTTACAAACACCAAGATAATACCTAGGATTGTTCAAAGGGGTGAAATTGGCTCAAAATCAGCCTTATTATCTTATGGTGTGTGCCCAGCCTAACATGACATGGCAATCACATGTAGAGAGCATTGTCTGTAATCCATTACAAATCACTTTTCTGACTGTACAGTAAGTTTCTGCTTATCGTTATGTGTGAGTGATCTGAACATCACAGTGCGTTTTTGTGGTTTGTATTTTTGGTGCACCAGTATTTCATAACACATTAATCTGCTATCAGTGACTGACGATTACACAAGTAAATTGTTTCTGCATTCGCCATAGCCATTTTGTAACCCAAATAAATGTGGTTTGAGTCTTTTTTTTTTATGAGTCTGATTCTGATTGGCTGATGAACAATCTAAGGTTTGCAGTTAAACGCAAAGCTAAAGTAGTTCCAGGCAGGTTTTGATATCACTACACTGATACGGATTTCTGTTATTTTTAACAGCTGCAACTGTTAAAAATCATATCAAAACAAAATTCAAGGCTTTGATGAAGTGTGTGTGTGTGTGTGTGTGTGTGTGTGTGTGTGTGTGTGTGTGTGTGTGTGTGTGTGTGTGTGGGTGTGTGTGTGTGTGGGTGTGTGTTCTGTGACTCTGAGAGCTTTATTTGTTTGTGGTTTCACTGTTTTATGTTTTTTTGTACAGATATTTGGACTCGCTTTCACAATGTTCTGCTGGTGAAGTTTTCTGAGGAAATGAATGGCATCAATGTTGTGAGCGGACCGATATTTGATAACGATTTTGATGGAAACTATGACTTCATGAACAAGGGAGTCCTGTAAGTCCACTCAATGAAGGAATGTGTTCATATTTCTCCAAAAAAAGTGTTCATCCTAGATAGGGCTAAACAATATATCGTTTGAGCATCGATGTGATCACAATGTGTGTATCTGCAATAGTCACATCACAGGATAAGATTGTTTATTAAAGATTAAAAGATTCTTTTCAGCTTAGTCCCTTTATTAGTCAGGGGTTGCCACAGCAGAATGAACTGCCAACTTATTCAGCATATGTTTTACGCAGTGGATGCAAAGTAAAACTTAATATCGCAATGTCAGATTTTTCCGATATCATGCAGCCCTAATGACAGAATATGTCATTATTTCACAAAGTGAATAGAACAAATAATAAAAACTATATTATATTATATTAAGCACTCTTTATAATGTAAATAGAAATAATGTAATCTTCATAATTTAAAATATTCAAGATTTTTAGTTGTGGTTTATAGATTTTTAATTTTATTTTTTCATATTACAAACGGTGTTGGGTAAGTAACTTAAAAAAATAATAAATTACAACTTACTGATTACTGCTGAAAAATTGTAATTTGATTACATTAATAAATACCTAATGTAAAAAGTAATTAGATTATTAATTACTTTACATTGAAGGTACTCTTAAAAAAATAAACTACAGCATTTTTCAGTTTAACAGCAGCTTGACAAATTCAAAAGAGATAGTTTGTTTTTGTTGTTGTTCATTTAAACTTATGTATATCTTTAAATCTTTTGAATTTTTCAAGCTGCTGTGTTAAACCCATTGTAATTTTTACAAGAATATTATTATATGAATATTTCAAAAAACAAAACATAAAAAAAAACATCCATTGCCTTTCATAGTATTTTTGGTTCATACACTCTCAGAAATAAAGGTACGCAAGTTGGCGTGGTACCTAAAAGGTCCATATTAATACCTCAAGGGTACATATTAGTACTTTAAAAGTACAAAAGTGTTCCTCTTAGTTTTTATGTAATAATATATGCTTTTGAGGTATCAATATGGACCATTCAAGTACAAATGTGTACTTTTTGAAAAGGTACCACCCCAGTGACAGCCGGTGTACCTTTATTTCTGAGAGTGTACTATGGATGTCGATGACTTCTTTTTTCCAACATATATATAAATTTTTATGTTCAACAAAAGTTTAGAACCACTTGCAATATAAATTCTTAAGTAAACAAGGTTTTATACAGTAGGTTCTCTATTAGTATCTCACAAACTGTCCATGCTGCCCACTGGTGGCCAAACAGTACAAGTACTTGGCAACAAATAAGCAGATACAGATGATTCTCCTCTGCTTTCAGGAATGGAGCGCCGATTCCTACACATTTCTTCATTATTCTTACAAGCTGTAAGAACTCATCTCTGTCCCTCCGCCAGTGTGAAGGTCCTCTAGATGCCGTGAGCTTCATTCTGCCTCATCGACCTGATCATCTGGAAACATGTCATGTATGTAATCAGCCATTCATAAACCACAACCGTTATTATAATATACACAGGAAGTATTAAGTAACTGGCTGCTTAGGTAACTTGTAAACCATTTTTTTAACTCTCATGCCGCACTTGTGTTAGTTTAAAGGGATAGTTCACCCAAAAATGAAAACCTTTAAGTTATTTACTTACAACACAATCACTAACAATCAAGGTTGTGAAGTGATACATTATATTTTGTTTGGTTTTTCACCAATTCAATTGTATAAATGCATTAAATATAACAATTTATTAGTGTTTTCAAATCACATTGACATTTTGTTGATTTTAGGTTGTGTTGGAAAGTGACCAAAATGCAGCATCTTATAGATGTCATAGTGGTAACGTCCACAAAACGTCAAAGTGTAACATGATTATACGTTGATATTTGGTTGATTTTAGGTTGACTTTAGGTTGGACATTGACCCGATTTTCATTTCCAAACAGGATCCAACATCCCCATGACGTTGGGGTACAACGTCAATATGACGTCATGTTGACAACCTGTGCCTGCAGGGATGTGATGAACTTGACCTGTCACCACAGAAACGTTAAAGTGACGCATTCTAAATAGTACTCACATTAAAATAAAATCATGCAGGGGGTCAGCAGGTGTATTTAAAACGTATGTGATGAATTATAAACCTACTACCTATAAATCCTACTCTGTTGATTTCCTCTTAAAAGAAGCACATTTTAAACTTTATACATCCTGCACCTAATTTCAACTAAACAGCTTCATTCAGTCTCTTGCATCTCAGTCATATAGATACTGGTGGTTTAATACCCAACCCTGTTTTATACAGAGCATAACAATGAAGAAATGTGTCAAAACTTGATTTTAGCTTAACTGATAAGAAGAATTGTCTCATTTGGTCTATCAAAACTCTCCATCCTGTAAAAACAGCACCAGTGTTTACCGCTGTTTTGCCCAGTTTCTGTCTCTGAGCATTTTGGTAAGTCCTAATATTTGGGGATAATACTTTCTTCAGTAAGCTGAGTTTAATTAAACTAACAGCAGGGCTGCATGACAAAATACTTATTTAATAGAGATCCTGTGGTACTTTAAGCAATTTCTGAAGTTAGGATTTTCCACAGTCAGTACCTTAGGCATAGGTGAATGACCATGCACACATTCATCTGCACCGTAAAATTATTAATCTAAATGGATAGTGCCCACTTTTTACAATTGGACAATAAACATAAAATTTCTCAAGAGCAACTTTTGAATGGGGTAGTTATGTCACCTCACAACAAGAAGGTCGCTGGTTCAAGCCTCGGCTGGATCAGTTGGCATTTCTGTGTGGAGTTTGCATGTTCTCCCCGTGTTGGCGTAGGTTTCCTCCGGATGCTCCGGTTTCCCCCACAGTCCAAAGACATGCGCTACAGGTGAATTGGGTAAACTAAATTGGTGTATGTGTATGTGTGTGAATGAGTGTATGGGTGTTTCCCAGTGATGGGTTGCAGCTGGAAGGGCATCCGCTGCGTAAAACATATGCTGGATAAGTTGGCGGTTCATTCCGCTGTGGCAACCTCTGATGAATAAAAGGACTAAGCCAAAAAGAAAACCAATGAATAAATAAATAACCAACAAATATGAACCAAAATGGGCGCAAACCATCATTTTTGGTAAATATTTCAAATGTTTTCTAAACTTTAAACACATTTCATTCCCTTTTGTGTTCTTTTTTAACTCATACACAATTGATTAAGTATAACACATTGCTATTTGGTATAACAGGGTGGTTTTAAATCATATTTTAGAGGGGACAACCTTCAGGTTACCCCCAGGATTACACAAAAAACTATATTAATTCATAATAAATACTGAATGTTTTACATGAATGTATTTGAGCCATACTATAGTAGAGTGTATTATATTGTATACTGTATTATAATGTTTACAACTTAATATGTTACATCATAATATAGTACTAACTATTGTAAACTGATTAACTATACCATAGACTGTAGTATACTTTAGTTTTTACTACAGTAAACAGTATAATCTTGCCTAGGGTGACAAAAAAGAAAAAAGAAACAGCCCTGAGCACAGTTTCTGAGCACTCTCATGCTCATGTATAGTGTGATGTACAGATTTAATATACTGATACGCATGCAATTTATTCTCTAACTATTGACATTATCTTATACATGTTTGTCAGTTGATATAAAGGGAATTTAAGTCAATACTCATACAACTTTTGCTTTATGTACACGTCCTTTGTGCACTCAGAAAATAATATATCAAGTGTTTAAACTGAAAATGCACTGCTCACATAAATAAAAGGAATGCTTAAACAACACAATGTAACTCCAAGTCAATCACACTTCTGTGAAATCAAACTGCCCACTTAGGAAAGCAACACCAAGGTATAAGGTGTCTGAATAACACTGTTGAGAACTGGGTTAGTAACTTTCCTATGTTGTTAGTAACTATACTATCGAGCGGTGTTACAGACTGCACCAAAAAGCTGAGGACCGGGGGGTGGATGGAGGCGGGGGGTGATTACAAGAGTTGTCCGGGAGAAATAACAAAACAGGAGTGTAGCGTCAGAAATACGAGAAACTCCCGGGAAAAACGGGAGTGTTGGTAGGTATGTCTACAACCCACACAAGTGACTCAGGTAGTGCAGCTCATACAGGATGGCACATCAATGCGAGCTGTGGCAAGAAGGTTTGCTGTGTCTGTCAGCGTAGTGTCCAGAGCATGGAGGCGCTACCAGGAGACAGGTCAGTAGATCAGGAGACATGAAGGAGGCCGTTAAAGGGCCCAGCAGCAGGACCGTTACCTCTACCTTTGTGCAAGGAGGAACTGGATGAGCACTGCCAGAACCCTGCAAAATAACCTCTAGCAGGTCATGTCTATATGTCTGCTCAAATCGTCAAAAACAGACTCAATGAGGGTGGTATGAGGTTGTGATTCAAGTCCAACACTGCAGGTTCACACTTAGCTTGTGACAGACATGACAGACAAGTGTTTTTCCACTTCAATTTAGAGTGTGACTCCAAATCCAGACCTCCATGGGTTAATAAATTTGGTTTCCATTGATAATTGTTGTGTGTATTTTGTTGTCTGCACATTCAACTATGTGAAAAACAAAATATTTAATAAGAATATTTCATTCATTTAGAGATGTGCTATTTTAGTGGAGCAGTGTATTTTGTTAATTGTTTACTGGAGTAACTGAGGCACAAGCTGCAAATGCTCCGCCTTCTTCTGAAAAGGGGCGAGGGGCAGCATCTCATTTGCATATAACACACAAAAGACACACAAAAACAGTGTTTTTGCTTTCAGTTTGATTTTTTGCATATGAATGAAGAA
Source organism: Danio tinwini (assembly GCA_903798205.1). Lineage (NCBI taxonomy): Eukaryota > Metazoa > Chordata > Actinopteri > Cypriniformes > Danionidae > Danio > Danio tinwini. The sequence goes on along the minus strand of CAIGQZ010027068.1, from coordinate 11,710,945 downwards.
TGCATCAGACATAGTTAATAAACTTTTCTCACATATACTGTATTTATAAATGTCTTATTGTGCATTTATTTTTTACACTTTTATTTTGTTTTATCATTTCTTTCTTCAGAATGGCACCGACTTCTCATGGTTCCAGGACTGGATTCAGCTTCACGTGGCACGAATCAGAGACATCGAGCTTCTGACAGGCTTGAGTTTTTACCATGACCGGATATCTGTAGCTGAAACGCTACAACTCAAGACCAGACTCAAAACCTTCTAGAAACATTAGAAAACCCAGACTTCATTTCACTGCAAACTCATATAGAAAAGCATCATTTTAACATCAGAACGAAGTGGTGCTTTTAGCAGACTCTGAAACAAAAACACGAGTTCATTCAGAGACTCTTTGAACTCCGCAAATGGAAGTATAAAACTTCTCTTTAATAAACCCTTTATTCTCAGAGTGGATTTATTTATAACTTGGGAAGTACCGACTGGCACTGTGATCTTAAGAGTCCCTAAAATTCTGTTTTTCAAAGAAAACTGTTTTCCGGCACACATATGTTAGCGATTCAACTGTGGTTAGACATGATCGTGCATACAGCATGTTTAAAAAGAAAGCTTTAAGAGTTTTTGTGCCACATTTGCCACAGGAATCACTCTACATTTCAACCTTTTTTGTGTGTATGTGTGTGTTCTGTTCTACTAAAAATGACATTAATTCCTTTCCCAGCAGTTTTAATAATGTATGTGCTGCAGTATTATCATGGTGTTTTACTGCCCCTTCAGGCTAGAATGCAGAATTACATCAGACGACAGAAGCTACATTTGTATATTTGTGTTTCATGATTTTTTTCTGGAGATTGGTTGGGTTTACTCTCTCAGGTCAGTTTTGATAGACATTTGCATCCACATTGTTTATTCCATTTGTATGTTACAGTTGTTATTAAAGATTTCTAGAGATAAAATAGGACATATAATGATTGAATGTTTTATATTTGTGTTGTATGCACAGTGTTTATGCATTTTGTTGTGTTCCGTGTCATTATCTGCTTAAATAAGATTTGATCCTTTGCCTCAAGGGGAAGGCATGGTGGTTTAGTAATTAGCACTGTCACCTCACAGCAAGAAGGTCACTGGTTTGAGTCCTGGCTGGACCAGTTGGCATTTCTGTGTGGAGTTTGTATGTTCTCCCCATGTTGGCGTGGGCTGTGTAAAACATATGCCGGAACAGTTGGCAGTTCATTCCGATGTGGCGACCTCTGATAATCAGGCACTAAGCCGAATGAATTAATTAATGAATTTGGCCAATTTTTTTTTAGGAAGAATGATTTAAATTGATCAAAAATGAGAGTAAAAAAATTTACAAAAGAAAAAAATGTTACAAAAGATTCATTATGGTGGGTTGAGAAAGCCAACATATTGTTATACTACATAAATTTATTCTTCAACTATTTTAAGAATGCATCTCCTCCTAGACTGTTCATACTACAAACAACAAACTAACTCCAAACCTCCAAACTATTCTGAATTAAGTTGCTATATCTTTTCCAACTGATCCAAATTATGGTTTTCCAAAAATGTACGGTTTCGGAAAAATCCCATTGACTTAACATTGAACCAAACTTTGTGACCTAATAACTTTGCCAGACTGTCTTACAGACTTAAAGGTGCAGTTTGTAAGTTTGACACCCAGTGGTTGAACTAGGTATTGCACTCTTGGATCAAAATAGATGCAAACACGGGATGCCAGATTGAGTACAGGAGCGAGTGATTTAAAACTGTGTTCTAAATAAAAGCAGCGAAACGCGACAGAGGGAATATTTTCCATATAAAAGGAGTTTTGGTTCTAACCAAAACCTCGAGTTGATATATTAGAAACGGCTTCTATTTCTCACAGCTCAACATGTGAAACCTATGACAGTGATCACCTCAGGTTAATCTTGTGTGCTTTATTAAGTGCTAAATGCTAACAATGTGAGTTTGAATAGATTCTAAACCTTACCGTTTCGTGAGTGAGTGTATATTCTGTGCTTCTGAATGGCTGTATTTACATTTCTGTCGTGTTTCATCTGGTGCAAACACCCAAACTGCTCATTACTGCGTATCTCAATACAAAGTGTGTTGTTAGGACACGCCGTTACAATGTAATCTGCTCACCTTATGTTTACATTCATAATATTTATATCATTTGCTTATTAATAACCTCATGTGGAACTGAATCGGTCTCATTTTGACTTCTGATACTGTCTATTTTGGTCACGGACGCATGCTTTCAGAGTCTTTCTGAATGAATGAATGAAATATGCTGTTTTCCAACAAGGCAACCCCGGGGTGCTGAATTATAATTGGCTAAACTGGCATTGTGCAGGTTAAATTTACCTAAACAAAGACAGCGTTCTGGCACGGAAAAAACATTTTCAAAGCAGAATATCTGACTTCAGCATTGTTTTTCAGTTAAACAAGTATGTTCACTTGGGATGTTTCTTAAATATCTGCACACATATATATGTATTTTTATGCTTTAAAAGAGTCAAAAACGTACATACAGCACCTTTAAGGTTGGGCTCATTTAACTCAGACTACCAATCTGCCAATTACTAATGACTAGGCCCACACGGAATCTGTGCGCGCAGAATTCTGCAGATTTTCCGCAGAATTCCGCAGATTTTTAGCCCATCGTTAATTCTGTTTATTTACTTGAGTAAATGTGTGTAAATCTGAATTTATTCAGTTTTTAAATTACACATATTTGACATATTAACGTTTTAGTTATGAGACTCCCAAAATAATTCCTCAGAAATCTGCAGATTTTTACCAAAATTCTCAGCAGAAATTGCAAAAAACGTCCGCAGATTCCGTCTGGCCCTACTAATGACCTTTCAACTTACTAGCCACACTCTAGCAACCACTTATGGCACCCTAGCAACTGTCCTATAGACTTCCATTATAAAAACTGCCATTGACTTTACATTGGACATACTGATAACATACCAATCCATACTAGAAACATGCTAATTCATACTAAATTCATGCTAACAACATGCTAGTTTACACTAGAAACATGCCATAGATATTTACATTAGATGTTGCCTACCCTGTTGTTGTCTATTGGAAGGAATGCATCAATAGAGCCACCATTTTAGTACAGAGTAGCACTTCTTTGAAATGAATGCGGACCAAGGTGCGTGGAGGACTGGCCGTCCAGAGCCAAAGATATATACGCATATATACATATATCAATTATTCTGGAGTTTTCCCGGAGGTCAGTATACAAATATTTTATAAATTATGAAAATTACAATTTTACATCATTTTCTACATCAATTTATAAGTGACCGCATGAGCATTGCAGACAATGAATGTGTGTTTGTGTGCATGTAAATGTATTATCCTCCCTCCATGTAAATTTGATCTAATCCATGTCCTGAAGCACACCCCCTCTCCTGCTTTCACTTCTCCTACTAATGGAGGGAGCGATTCTTTTGTGAATGAATCCTCGTTACGAACGACTCGTTCACTTAGCCAAAAATAATACAAGTTTCTGGCATCAGTGTCTTGTTGTCACATTTCATTTACATTGTTTGCTTAATTTATTTAACAAAACTAGCATAAGCCTAGAATTTAGTGTGAGTTGGTGCTACTTTGCCTTATAGTGAATGTAGTAAGTGACTGTATAATCATAACGCTACTTGTTGAGCACAACAGTTTATAACATACAAAATCGTAAAAAAACTAAATCTTACATATAAGATGTTCTGCCCTGATGCTTTGTTTTTGTTAGGGTTTTTTTTTTTTTTGCTCGTTACTACACCTGTACACAGAGCTAAAGTCCAGCATCTTTAGATTAGCTTTAGTCTTGACTAGTACAGTTAAATGACATTTGTCCTGGGAGCACTGTACAGATGTGGCGGCGGTTTTGACACGTGCTCAGGGTTCGTATGTGATATCTAGTCTATATATCTATAGATACATGCTAGCAACATGCTAATTCATACAAGAACCATGCTAATAACCTGCTAATTCATACTAGAACCATGCTAATTTGTTAGCAACTTTCAATTAACTACTCAGAACACATTTGCAGCAACAACTGATCAAGAGTTTTTGAACTTAAACCTAACATGAGTCTGTTATAGCGATGTGGTTGAATTTTGGCCTACTCATCTTTGCAGAGTTGTTGTAATTCTGCCACATTTCTAACGTAAACTGCCATTTTAAAGTCATCCCACAGCATCTCAATTGGATTTAGGTCAGGACTTTGACTAGGCCACACCACTTCATTATGTCTTTCAGCCATTTAGAAGTGGACTTGCTGGTGTGCTTTGGATCATTGTTCTGCTGCAGAACACAAGTTCACTTCAGCTTAAAATTTAAGAATTTTCATATCAATGTGTTATATATTACAGAATTTTTTTTTTATTAAATATAAGCTTTTAGTCTGAAATGAAGCAAATATTTAATGTAGCCTAACTCTGTCAATATTAAAGATATCAAGGTTGTATTTTCATAGAATATTCTTTACATTGTGTAGACTATATATATATATATATATATATATATATATATATCAGTATGATTTTTAAATGTTTTAAAATAAGCTTATGCTGCTCATCAAGACAGCATTTATTTTATTAAAAAAAACAGTACAAATTATGAAATTTTATCGTACTATAAAATAACTGTTTAATAGTAGTTCATAATTTAATTTAATAATTTATTCCAGTGATTTAGTGATGAATTTACAGCTTCGTTACTCCCGTCTTTAGTCGCATGATCCTTCAGAAATCACATAACATATTATTATTATTATTATGATTATTATTATTATTATTATTATTATTGTTGTTGTTGTTTATGGTAATAGTAATAAAAGCAATAATGATTTGTGCAATAATTTTATTTGAAACTGCATACAAGAAGAAAGCAGTTATTTAAAATTATAATCAATATTTAACAATTTGTACATTTAATATGCCGCCTTGATAAACAGAAACAAGAAAAAACAAGAAAAAAATTGTCTTGATGTTTAATTTTGTAAAAACTCAGAAATTTAGTAAAACTTATACATGCATGTCAAGGTGAAATAATATATTACGAAGTTCAAATGACATGCTGTGCCTTTTGTAATCATAATCTGAATTGTTGTATTGATTGTGCAGGTTTTTTGTTTTGTTGTTAACACCCTAGCTAACTTGTGGGCTTGTGCAGCACTGTTGTAATGAAAATGCTGATGTAGTGCAGGTTTATTTCTCACAGATTCATCATCGTCATCATCGTGTGAACAGGAAGGAAGTGGAGATGACGATCAGTGGTGTCTCTTTAAATGCAATTGAGATGTGCAGATTCCAGATCTGATACTTCACACTGACAGGAAGGTAAGCTCGCATGCAATATTTCATCGCCACTTATCATTTTGTTTATGATAGTACTGGGCAATGATTAGTCATGATTAATTACATCCAAACAAAAAATGTGTATTTACATTATATACACATGCTATATATATACAAATTTGAGATAATGTGTAAATATATTTACATATGACTTTTTGTTGTTAAATTTTAGTTGTGTCTGTATGTCATTTCATATAGTATAGATATATTTGTTGCATATATTTTTGTTTTGTGTGTGTGTGTATGTATATATATATATATATATATATATATATATATATATATATAT
>CAIGQZ010027068.1:11672242-11698342 GCA_903798205.1 Danio tinwini | reverse complement strand
ACAGACAGTGCAAATACAACAACAGTGCAAAATACAGACAGTGCAAAATACAGACAGTGCAAATACAGCGACAGTGTAAAATACAGACAGTGCAAAATACAACAACATACTCACAAAAAAGAAACAAAACAGTGTAAATTTGGCAATGTGACAGTGATGCGTACGATGGATAGGTGTACACATAGTTGTAGGCAGTATTGTTTAAGTATGGATTGGTTAAAGTGCAGTGCATGCTACATCTTTATGGTGTGGGGTATGGGAGAGTTTGTGTGGGGTGTGTTAAGTGTTTACAAATATCCCCAATAGCACACAAGCACATTTGGTAACACTTTATTTTAAGGTGTGCTTATTGCAGTTGTTCAATGTACATACAATAGTTACAATTAACTATTGGTCACAAAAAAAGGTTGCAGCTGTCCTCTGGGAAGGTAGATCAGAAACAAGGCTGAACACCCCTGGCCTACAGCATAACTCTGCTGTCTCCTGCTGGTAATGGCCTTTTCTACAGTGTGCCTGTGAACAACAACTACTGTCATGGTGAACAAAGCTTAACAGTGTTTGCTCCAGCATCATTGGATGAAACAGTGCTTCGTTGTTTGGCCAATGGTGCACCACTATTGATAGGTAGCAGAACAACACGCAAAACAAAAGTTCTGAGACGTCAGGCCTTCACAATTTGTCCTTTATTTTGCTCTGATAAAACGAAAGCTTTTCCCATTCTCACACCAAACGCTGTACAGGCTGAAAGCTGATCTTTGGGTGGTACAGTATATAACTGAATACTGCTTTGTGAACTGAGCAAAAGGATAGTTCACCCAAAAATGAAAATGTATTCATTGTCTGCTCACTCACAAGTGGTTCTAAACTATAACAAATGTATTTCTTCTGTTGAACACAAAAAAAGATATTCTGAAGAATGTTGAAAAAAAAAATTCTGTTGATTTTAATAGTTTGAACAAATAATACTATGGTCATCAATGGCCAACGTTTTTCTGTATATCTTCATTCTTCAGTTTATCTTGCTTTATGTTCAACAGAAGAAAAAAAACTATTTGGAATAAGCTGCCGAAAGAGAAAATGATGAGCGAATTGTGAACTGTATCTTTAAATCAGTTACTGTATTTCTGTCATTTGGTGTATAGTGTGTAATACAAAATATCAGTTTACAATCACAACAACATCGTCTAGAAACTACCTGCACATCCACCAACACAATATTAAGGCAGTCTGTAACTTTTTAGTTTAGCAGCTAATTAGTATCAATTTGTACAATCACATCACAACATTCCACAGGGTTCAATTCCTGGGCCTGTATTGTTTACCCTGTATATGCTCCCCCTGGCTTCCATTTTCAATAAATATAAAAAAGTGTCCTTCCATCTATATGTAGATGACACTCAGATGTATTTTCCTCTAATACAAAATGATGTAAATGGCTTACAACCACTCCTGGCTTGAGGAGCTTAAACTTTGCCTCTCAAGCTATTTTTTAAATTTAAACCAAAATAAAACTGAAGTAATCATATTTGGGCACAAAGAAAATTCTCTGTTAGATGTCAATGTGAGATCTTTGGCCCCACATATTACCCAGTGTGCAATCTCGGTGTTATGTTTGATGAAAACTTAAAATTTGACTAACAGATACTGTCATAAAATCCTGCTTTTACCACCTCAGACAACTGTCTAAAGTCAAGCCATTTCTATCCCAGAGAAATTTTGAAACGGTGATTCATGCCTTCATAACAACAAGTCTAGATTACTGTAACTCTCTATTTTGGTATTTCTCAGTCTTCTCTGTCTCGTCTGCAGCTGGTACAAAATGCAGCAGCTAGACTACTTTCTGGCACCTGCAAGTATGATTCAGTAACTCTAATTTTAGCTGCACTTCACTGGTCACCCATTAAATACAGAATAGATTTTAAAATGTTATTATTTGTTTACAAAGCAGTCAATAACCTTGCTTCTCAGTATCTTACAGACTTGCTTTGTCCGTATACTCCCTCCCGTTTATTGAGATCTTACGATCTTAACTTACTCACCGTGCCCAGAACATGCCCTAAAAAATGATGTGACCGAGCGTTTGCTGTTGCTGGTCCTAAACTCTGGAACAGTCTACCAATTCACATTAGGCTTTCCCCCTCCATTTCTGTGTTTATGTCTGTTTTAAAGACCTATCTATTTTCTCTCGCTTTTAATACTCCTTGATTAATGTTTTATTGCTTTTATTTCTTAAATGTTTCTTTTATATTCTGCTTCTCTGTCTTTAGTACTCATATGTACAGCACTTTGGTCAGTCTTGGTTGTTTTTAAATGTGCTTTATTAATAAATATTGTATTGTATTGTATTGTATTGTATTGAACATTTTAGTATGGTTTGCCCATGCCCAGTCGCCTCCTTTTAACAAGAATATGTTTTCATGAGAATGAATTTGTACAAATTAGCCATTTTTCTGACAATACTGTATGTAAAAATAGTTAAGTTTACTTGTGAGATTGAGTTGCATATTAGGAATGAAAACTATTGAATAAGGACAATACTAGAAGTGAAACTGCCATTATATTGCATATAAACCAGATGATGAAAGTGAATGAAAAGACCTTATTCATCTGTAACTATTGCTACAAATCATGTCACAGTTAGTAAAAGTATTAATGCACTGTATAAAACAAATAAACATTTTCAATTTACTTACCATTTAAGGCTGGTTATTTGTCACCTTCTGTATAGTATTGATTTAGTATTGCTACTAAGGTATTACAGTACATTCTGGTATCAGACCGAATCTAAAATATCCAGCCATACCTATATGTATACTGCAGAGGAAAAACAGTTTTTGGATGGTCAGAACAAATGTTGATTTAAAAAGTTAAATAAAATCAACTTATGGCCTTATTTTTAAAAGCATCCTCATTTTACAATATTGTTTACACAAGTGTCTGAAACTGTATTGCAGATTTTCAGGCAGGTTTCTTGAAGCATCTTAAAAATGTTTTTCAGTTCTTCCTAATTTAGTGTGTCTGAATTTGTTTCGTTTTTTTTCTTGATAATGGGGAGATCATCTGGCTGGGGAAATTGACAGTCTCACTGGATTATTTCAATTAATAGCAAAAAAATATGTTTAAAAATGTAAATTGATATTTCCTACTAAAACATTATATTTATAATTTATTTGCTCATTATATCCAAAAGCAGCTTTATTATAACGAAGGATGGAGTGGCAGTAGTTGAAACGTATTTCAGTTCAGTATAAATGTCAACCAAATCCTGTCTTCCTAGCATTTATTGGGAAAAGTAGGCTGTGAATCCACACAAGCAGAGAATCTAAAGAAAGAGCCTTTAACACTTCATTTATAGTCAGTCGCCATAACAGGAAACCCTTTTATAACTAGCAATTCTGACTTTATATCTCGGAATTGCAACTTTCTTCAGTTCTTCTTAATTTAGTGCGTCTGAATTTGGTCAGTTTCTTCTTGACAACGGGGAGATCTTCTGGCTGCTGAAATCAACAGTGAGACACTGGACTATTACAATTAATAGCAAAAATAATGCTTAAAAATGTAAATTGATATTTCCTACTAAAACATATGCGCTTATTTTTGGGTGAACCTTTTAAATCAGGGATTAATGGATATGAAGTTCCAAAAGCAGCCTTATTATAACGAAGAATGGTCAGAGAGGCAGGACCAACAAGATCACATCAAATAATCCAATAGGCTACATCCAAAAACAGGTGATGGTCAGGGTAGGCAGAAAATAATCATAAACAAGAGAACAGTCAAACAAAACAAACAAACACAGTGAATTGCACTCTATTAGTAAAGTTTATATACAGTCTTATGCAAAAGTTTGGGCACACCTGATAATTTTCATAATGGCAAGCCATAGCCTGCTGGCCTTTCAAATCAGCAATTTAATTTAAATATATTTTATACCCAGGGCCGGAGCAAGCCGATCTGCTGCTCTAGGCAATGGACTAGCACGCCGCCCTCAACCCGAAAGTGAAAACGAACCTGACCAGTTCATAAAGTAAGGACGGGGGGTTGATGTTGCGGATTAGTCAGTACGTTGGGTTGGGTGGCGGGGCGCGTTTGCCGCCCTCATTATTATGCCGCAGTAGACGGCCGCCTAGATCGCCTCTATGGACGCACCGGCCCTGTTTATACCCTAAGGGAAAAAGCAACATTTCAATTCTGTTATAACATTTATTTAATCAACAGACGCAATACAATTCAACTCAAAAACAGACAGATGCAAAAAAATTGGGCACCCCTAAAGAATAATTATATTAATCTTTTATAGAGCCACCTTTTGCTGAAATAACAGCCTGTAGATCCTTCTTATAGCCAAGGATAAGTGCCTGAATTCTTGCTGAAGGCATTTTGGCCCATTCTTCCTTGCAAAATTTCACCAGTTCAGTCAGGTTTGATGGGTGCTGAGTGTGAACAGCCCACCCAGAATCTGCTGATACTGGGTGGAATCCATGCAACCTTTAACTCTGACAAGGTTTCCAGTACCTGTGCTTGCCACACATCCCCACAGCATGATAGACCCTCCACCATATTTCATGTGTTTTTTTTCCGCCATGCAACGAGCCTATGGCTGTGGCATCTGTCCACAGTATATTTTTCCACAATGATTCAGGCTTGTCCAGATGTGCCTTTGCATACCTCAAACAACTCTTCTTTTTGGTAGAATGCAGAAAAGGCTTCTTTTGCATCACCTTCTAGTGAGCTGATCTTTGTAAAGATTGTTCAGAACTGTGGAACGATGTACAAGGACATTATTAGCAGCATGATGTTCCTGGAGCTCTTTGGGGGTGGTCTGTGGTTTGTCTGTGACAATTCTAACCATTCTTCGCCTTTGCCTTTCAGATATTTTTTTGGTCTAGCACAACTTTCCTTCACAAGAACTGTTCCTGTGGTCTTCCATTTTCTTACTATATTTCTGACTGTGGAGATAGAGACTTTAAACCTTTTTGAGAGCTTTTTGCATCCTTCTCCTAATTCATGTTGGTGAATTATCCTAGTTTTTGGGTCATTAGGAAATTCTTTTGTGGTTCCCATGATGCTACTTTCTGGTTTGCAATAAAGCTGCGGTCACACTGGACTTTTCTCCCCTTAGACTTCCATTCATATCTATGCAAAGTTCAAGCTTGGTGAACTTTGACCTGCAAAATCACATCACTTGACTAAGTGAGACCAATCGAGGATCAAAACATGACCTCTTTGGACAGAAAAAAAAAATAATTATGTCTAATTATCTTGTTTAATCCCGCCCCTTTTTGCAGCGCCTTACGACAGAATTTCGCAAGCTCAAACTCTAGTGTAACCGCAGCGTGAAGAGAAGCACAACTAGCAATCAGCAATCTTAAATATCCTTTTTCATGATTGGTTGCACCTGTGTAAGGATTGTTAAGGTTCGCTGAGTCACTCAAATCAATTTTGTGTTGTAATCAATCAGCATTAAATGACTACAGGTTTTGAAGTCCACACAAAAGAGAGGATGCCCAAACTTTTGCATTGCCTATTTTTCAGTTTCAATTTAATTTCACACATCTTAATACTGCTACACTGCATATTTTTTATCTCAAAAACATTTCATTAAATGGCTTTCTTTAGATATCAAATGGCATTTCACTGTGATCTTCTCTTATAAAGAAAGGGCACATAATTATGCAACCACAGAGGGGTGCCCAAACTTTTCCATAAGACTGTAGAATTTTAATGTCCTGCAGCTGCATGTGTAAAATCAAGTGTCCAGATAGATATAAGATATAGGTGGTTAATTGCTACTATGAATGATGGGATGTGTAGTCCGAGTAAATGGATCATACAGATATATACTGATTATACAGATCACTGGAGTGGCCTTTGTGACCAAGCCCTTTGTGACCATGCACACTCAAGCTGAGAACCAAAAGAGAAATAAAATTAAAAGTTGTTAGTTTCTTGGCTGATATGGTTAGGTACTATACTTTCGTTCCAGTGTAATAATCAAGGAACTTTGCAGCTGTACCATTGCTGCAGCAGGCGCAATTATATTACTCAGCGTTGTTGCCTAGTAACCTTGCTGGGGACAATTTCAATATCATTGCACATGCTGCAGCCATACTTTTTTTAGCAAGATGCTAATGGTCTAATTCGATTCAATGATTTATGCTAAGCTAAGCTAAAAGGGTTCCCATTAGACCCTGAGATTGTATAAATTTATTAAAAAAATATTAAACCCATGATTAACTATAGTTGACTTAAAAAGTGGAGTGTTCCTTTAATACAAACACACAATCTCTTTGTCTTCTTAACAGATTTCTGAGTCTGAGCAAACAAGTGTCTTCTGAACTGAACTCTGGATGAAATGAAGCTTGAACAGAAAAACTGGGAGGACAGGAAAAATGACTTCTGCCCGCTGGATCTGAGCTTGTTTCAGGCTCTGGAGAGAGAGAGGGTCCTGGAGGTCCTTCAGAGAGACAAAGCACTACGAACCATCGATGCAGACAGAGTCAGGTCAGAAATCCACAAAACTTTTTGTAGATTAGGTGATTTAATTACAGTTACTTATACTTAAATACTGTACATAACTAGATATTTTACTATTTTGGTGTAAGAACATACAACCCCAAATCAGAAAAAGTTGGTCAGTAAGGAAAAGGCAATTTAAAAAGAAAGCAGTTATTTCCAAATTGGCTTTGACTTGTATTTCATTGCAGACAATATGAACACAAAAATTTAATGTTTTGTATAGTCAACTTCATTTCATTTATAACTATACATCCTTTCTTATCATTTAGACCTGTAAAACAATCCAAAAAAGTTTGGGACAGGAGCAATTTAGGGCTAGTAATGAGGTAAATTGGTTGAAAAATGAAGTGATGTGAAACAGGTGACGTCAACAGGTGATTGTACTTATGATTTGGTACCAAAGCAGGATCCAAGACAGGTCTAGTCCTTTAGGAGCAAAGATAGGTAGAGGACTGCCAGTTTGCCAACAAATACGAGAGAAAATTATTGAAATGTTTAACAATAATGTTCCTCACAGAAAAATAGGAAGACATTTGGATATTTAACCTTTAACAGCGCATAACATAATTAAAAGTCTGGAGGAATCTAAAAGATTCTGGAGGAATTTCAGTGCATAAAGGACAAGAGTGCAAGCCAAAGCTGAACTGCCATGATCTTTGATCCTCAGGCAGCACTTCATCAAGAATCATCATTCATATATAAGTAATATCACAACATAGGCTCAGGACTACTTTAACAAACCTTTGTCAAGAACCACTTACATAGTTACAACCACAAATGCCAGTTAAACTGTACTGTGCCAAAAGGAAGCCCTATGTTAACAGTGTCCAGAAGTGCTGTCAACTTCTCTGGGCTTGAAGGCATCTGGGATGCACCATCACACAGTGGAAATATGTACTGTGGTCAGATGAATCAGTACTTCAGGTATTTTTTGGGAGAAATGAACGCTGTATGCTCCAGACCAAAAAAGAAAAGGATCATCCAGACTGTTACCAGCAACATGTCCAAAAGCCAGATGATAGTATGGGGTTGTGTCAGAGCCCTTAGCAAAGGTAACTTGCACTTCTGTGATAGCACCATTATTTCTGAAAAGTACATAGAGATTTTGGAGCACAAAACGCTGCCTTCAATTCCTAGGATATTTCAACAAAACAATGCAAAATCACATTATCTGCACACATTACAAAGTCCTGGCTACGAAGGAAGAGGATACAGGTACTTGACTGGCCTTCCTGCAGTCCCGACCTGTCTCCAACAGAGAATGTGTGGTGCATTATGAAGTGCAAAATGTGACAACGAAGACCCCGTACTGCTGCCCATCTTAAGACTTGTTTGCAGGAAGAAACACTTCATCACTTGATGTCTTCAGTCCCTAATCATCTTTAAAGGGTTGTGAAAAGGAATAACAACATTACAAAGTAGTAAATCCTTTACTGTTCCAACTTTTTTTGAAATGTGTTACAAGAACCAAAATTGAAATGCGTGTTTAATTAAAATAAATAAATAAATAAAAATCATGAGGATGAGGAACACAAATAATGTTTGTTGTACTGTCTGCAATGAAATACAAGTCAAAGTAAATTTAGAAGTCACTTCTTTCTTTTTTTTTATTTGCGTTTTTCATACTGTCACAACTTTTTTTTATTTGGGATTGTATATTTTGCCAAATAATTATATATTTTTATAAAAGATAGTTACATTTGACCAGACAATTGCACATGCAGAAAAAAAAACTATTAATTGAGTTACAAATATATAAGTAATTACATTTAACTAACCCTAAACCTAACCCACATTCTAACCCAAAGCTTAGTGGTCATGAAGGTAAAAAGGGGGTCTTTATTTCTTATAAAACTTATAATTAATACTTATATATTTGTAAATCTATTAATTAGTTAAACATATTCATTATTACACATGATCAGTGTACATACTATGATAATTACAATGAATTATGCATAATTATGCATAATTCGTTGTAATTATCATAGTATGTACACTGATCAAGTGTAATTATCTCACCTTAAATTTAAGTGTTTTATTTTTATAAAAAGGCAATTTGTTTTTTATATGAACATGTGTAACCTTTTTTACATTAATACAGTGTTAATCTCATTCTTTTTTGTTGTTGTCAGTATGCAGAAACCCAAAATGCATTGTACTAAAAAACACAAAATCTAAACTAATGTCTTTCAGGAAGCTCAGAGTAGAACTTCACGGACTCTGTCGGCCGACTTCGAGAATCATTACTCGTCCGTTTGGTCAGCGGTCGTGTGCTCGGTGTCAGCGTGTCTTGGGGAAGTTCTGGGACTGCGGGTTGGTGTGTTGTGGATGCAGTCACCGCATTTGCAGCCGCTGTCGGGTCGTCCGCTCTGCACACGACTGGAAGTGCACGGTGTGTCATGCATTCAGGTACAGAGGCCAATCTTGATTTTATTTAAAGAGTAGGCTATGTTTACTAAAGATGCCGCACCAATACTCAATATGATATTGAACCGTTTGGTTCAACCTCCACAGTTCAATACACATAAAGAAATTGTGGTGTTTTATTAATGAAAGTGAAGTGTGCCGCATGTCCGCACGTGGGAGAAGACTATATATTACTAAATGTATTAGCTTTTATTGAAACATTGGACCAAAAAACACAAAGAGAACTTATAAGGGAGATTTAAGAAGTGCTGCTGACTTGCAAATTAAACCTTGCATATGAACAGTAAAACTCAACTAGCCTACGACCAATAATTATGCCCACCTGTTCGACGGTTATGCCAGCCTGATCTCACGAGGAAACAGACGTATTTTACGTTTTGTCAGTTTTCAGTTTAATTTTGAAAAAGGAGGCGTGGCACCTAACCCCACCCCTAACCCCAACCATCATTGGGTGATAAGCAAATCATACTAATTTGTGCAAATTAGATTGTACTAATTCATACGAGTTAGCTACTAAATCAAAAAGTTACAAATTGCCGTGGGATTGCGTTGGTTATGCCCTACGAAACATTCGAGAAATTGTGTTATAATCATTTTATCATTGTGCTGCATCCTAAAGTATAAACATATTTTTCCTGTTGTGTGTTATTATTAATATTAATCAAATAATTACTATTACAAAGGATAATGAAATCACTCACTTAGCTCAGTAATGGTTAACTTATTTAATTTATACAGTGAAGATCATTTATATGTGTGTTATTATATGTTCAGTTAACAGTTGAAGTCAGAATGATTAAAAACACTTAACATTTTAAATACTTCCCAAATGATGGTTAACAGAGCAAGGACATTTTCACAGTATGTCTGATCAAATCTTTTCTTCTTATTTGTTTTATTTCGGCTAGAATAAAAGCAGATTTTAATTTTAAAAGAACATTTTAAGGTCAAAATTATTAGCCCCTTTAAGCTATATACTTTTTCGATAGTCTACAGAACAAACCACTGTTATACAATAACTTGCCTAATTACCCTATCCTGCCTAGTCACCTAATTAACCTAGTTAAGCCTTTAAATGTCACTTCAAGCTGTGTAGAAGTGTCTTGAAAAATATCTAGTCAAATTGTATTTACTGTCATCATGGCAAAGATACAATAAATCAGTTTTTAGAAATGAGTTATTAAAACTTTTATGTTTAGAAATGTGTTAAAAAAATCTCTCCGCTAAACAGAAATTGGGGAATAAAAAAAAGGGGGGGCTAATAATTCTGACTTCAACTGTATGTAGGCTAACTGCAAACTACTGTTATATAACCTGAATAACCTGAAAAGCACTGTTTATTTTGCTGTATTGTGTTGTTTTTGTATTGTATTTTGCTTGTAGAGTACCGTTATGCATTTGGCCATTCAGTGATGCAACAATGCCATTTGTAAAGCTTGAGAAGTTTATTTACACTTTTAGGTGTTCTTGTGATTTCTGTACTTACTATAGTAATTACAGTATATTATGCATAATTACATCAACTAACCCTAAACCTAACCTGCATTCTAACCTTAATAATTAATAAAAGAAGATTTTAAGAACACCTTAAAATAAAGTGAGATTTTATCCAACTTTTTTCAATCACAGTTTTCTTTTTCTATAAGGGAAAATTATAATTGTCTTTACAAAGATCTAAAATACTGCAGTGTGCCATAAAAATGTAATTTGGGATTATATAATTAACTATGTTTATTCATTTATAACCGTTACTTATATTTATGTTTATCTTATTTTTTTAGGGAATTTAAGATCAAATCTGGCGAATGGTTTCAGGAACAGCAAGCAAAGAAATTTCCAAATCTCAAAGGTTTGTATAGCTTTGTGATTAGTTGAGGTATTTAAATTGATAGTTTACCCTAAAATGAAACCATCATTTACTCTCTCTCAGGGAGTTCTAAACTTTTATTAGTTTCTTTTTTCTCTTGAACTCAAAACAAGATATTCTGAAGAAAGTTAGAAAAAAACAGCCATAATTGACATCCACAGTACACTGTAAAATCCGATAAATATAGTTAACTCAAACTGTTTGAGGAAACCGATTGCGACAAACCATTTAAGTTTTGAACCAAAATGGTTTGAGTACTGTAAAATATATGACTATGACTATATATACAGTAGAGTCATATACAAATATATTATTTGTGTTTATAATTTGTGTTGTTAAAGATTATTAGTAAATAAAAAAAAATAAGTTTAATTTATCAAATATACAATAACAAATACGATAACTCTTTTTCATTAAGTCAAAGTAATCTTTTTTTTTTTTATTATAGGTTAAACTGCCTTTTTTCATTTAGTGATGTTTGACTGGTTTTACAGTGTAGGAACAAAAATACTATGGATGTCAATGGCTGTTTTTCTCCCAATATGTTTTTATATATCATCTTTTGTGTTTAACAGAATAAAGAAACTCATGTTTGGAACTGGCAGAGCAGTAAAAATTACATTTTGTAGGTTTAGATGAACTATCTGTTGAAATGATCTTGTTTTTTGTATTTAAAATAGATTGTAATCAGCCTCATTTTGTCAGCACAGCTCACATTGGATTCCCTTTTAGCCAATGAACAATACAACATTGACTAATCAGAATCCACTTTTTTTAGCTTTTTTTTTACTTTAAAATCACTTTAAGTAACAGAAAAAAAGAGGCATTAAGTGCTGATAACTAACAAAACAATACTGTGTGTAACACGGATACTAACACAGTTATCATCAAACACCCATACACAAATGAAGCTGTTACCGGGGCAGTAACTTTTTGAACAATACAATGAACAATAACAATAAACAATGAATAAATAAAAAAATTGTAACATTTAAAAAATGTATAAATATAATTAAATAATAATAATAATAATAATAATATTAATAATAATGCTGCCAATATGCGTGCGCAAGCCACACACCTCCATTGGAAATAACAAACTTGTGCGTGCAAAAAAGATGGGATATGTGAACTGCCCTTAGTTAATATCCTCAGCCATAGTTAAAATCAGCCTTTAATTCAGTGTGCGTGTGTATTGTGTACAAGTTTGGAACTAAAAACTAGCACACAGTTGGCATAACTTTGTTTAGTTGCAGCCATTTTGTTCTGTGCAGAAACACAGTGTTGAAAAGCCTTTACGATTGATTAACCGTGAGGAATTAAAGCACGATTAATAGTGAAATCAGTTAACCGTTGCATCCCTACATGTGACAAATAAAAAGGGGCTCTAATTACAAAAAAATGTCCATAAATCCCAAATGTATCATTTATATAAGCATAATCTACACTAACAAGTCTGCTAATTTTTGGAATTTTGTGTGTTAAAATTGACTAAGCTGTTACTAAATGAACATTGTCTTGCTGTTTTGGTTGTAGAAAACAGCGAAACCACAGGAGACAAGATGTTAAAGTCTTATCAACGGCTCAGGTCAGACTCTTAACCTAAAAACCTAAGAGAATGTTGGGTAGCACTTTATTTTAGGATTAATATATATAGTACAATTAATTATGCATAATCACATGCAGCTAATCCAAAACTGCATTCTAACCCTAACAATATAGCAAGTATACACTCACTAGCGGCTTTATTAGGCATCTGTCCAACTGCTTGTTAAGGCAAATTTCTAATCAGCCAATCATATGGCAGCAACTGAATGCATTTATGCATGTAGACATGATAAAGTCGATCTGCTGCAGTTTAAACTGAGCATCAGAATGTGAAAGAAAGGTGATTTAAGTTTCTTTAAATGTGGCATGGTTGTTGGTGCCAGACGGGCTGGTCTGAGTATTTCAGGAACTGCTAATCTAATGGGATTTTCAAGCTCGATCATCTCTAGTGTTTACAGAGAATGTTCTGAAAAAGAGAAACTATCCAGTAAATGGCAGTTCTGTGGGCGCAAATGCCTTGTTGATGCCAGAGGTCAGAGAAGAATGTCCAGACTGGTTCAAGCTGATAGAAAGGCATTATAAGGCAATATTTCTAGTACCTTGTTGAATCTATGCCAAGAAGGATTAAGGCTGTTCTGAAAGCAAAAGGGGGTCCAACCTGATACTAGTAAGGTGTACCTAATTAAGTGTCCGGTGAGTGTATGTAATTAATTGATATTATGTAGTAGTCAAACGAATAGTAACTTAAAATATAGTGTAACTGTATGTTGAAATAGTCGCCTTTACTTTTTACCATCTTATCTCAAGCTCTTTTGAACCAACATTTTAAAGTGTATTATTGCTTTTATTTTATATTTTAGCTTCATCGCAGTCGTGCCTCCAACTCCTCCTCCTTTTTACAACCCACCATCATTTAACAGACTAGAGGTGAAGAGAGAGAGAGTGAAAAATATTTGTTTATTTTTCCATAATTAGTTTTATCACTTCATAATTTGTCTTTGTGGTTATCTAGGAACACAAAAAGCCTTTTACCAAGTCGGTGGAGAACCTGGTGGCATCAGTCAGTGCTCACATTAAAAGTAAGAGAACAAAAGTAGAATATACTGTAGACATTTTAATAACATTGTAATAATGCAGGTATCCACAAACTTATCTGCATGAGCCTGATCCAGGTTGTTGTGTCTGTTTCTGACCCCAGAACTGTCCAAATCTCAGAATGACTTGAGCGAAGCGGCTGGTCAGCTGACGGTAACTCACGGGCACATGATGTACTCGCGGCGCAAGAGTCTGTCAGACGGCGCCCTCAACAGAGCTGTAAGGGCTGACTTTTCTTACACTTTGCCTTTATTATGTGCTCAAACTTTTCAGTTGCATTTTCAATTCAAGGTCGATGTGTTCAAATGTCCATCATTGATGTTAATGTAATAATTAAGATGTTGCAAATCCTAAACATTACCTTCCGGTTTGAAATCTCTGGTCTTCAGATTATACTTTTATGTTTGAAATATCTTTTAAATATATTTTATTTAAAATTATTCTAGAACTATTACAATGTAAGGTAGCACTTTCATTTAGATGTAGAGTGTGCAGATTGCTGAAAAACCAAAAATTTGCCATTTTAATGAACTACAAATGCCATTATGCACTTTACTCACACACCTGGCCCAGATCCCACTTGATTACTAACACACACAGCTGAAGCAGTTCAGGATTTATCAGATGTACTATAAACACAGCACACACACATCATTGCTGAGTCGTGTTTCTGATTTAGAGCATCATGTAAGCCAGGGGTCTCAAACTGCTGGCCCACCATTCTCCTCTATCTGGCCCACAACTGCCTTACCACACCCCCAATCCCCCACCCCCGGGATCATCAGTTTGCAACCATTAACCCCACTTTTCGTTTTTCTCACGACCATCAAATCCCCAACTGCACCCCCCCTACCCCACAGAATCTCTGAAAAGTTTCTTTTCCTTGTCTAGATGTTTTTGACCCTTGACATGTTTTATTGTTTGACCTTTTGACTGTTTCTGACTATGATCTTGGATTAACTTTATGCTCCTGTTTGCTACCTGTTTGACCGTTGCCTGTCTGACTACTCTTCTTAATTAACTGCTAGTGAATCCTCTCCTCTGTTGTCCCAGACCCTTACATAACACATGCACTTACTATAGCAATTACAATTGAACCCTATACCTAACCTACATTCTAACATCTTCCACATCGTAAGTGCATGTGATTAATGACTATTACTCAGTAGTTAAATGAATATCTACGCCAGCGTAAAATAAAGTGCATATTGAACGACTTTTGCTATTTGTCATAATTAACTTTTATTTTTTTATAGAATGAATTGTACCGTAAATTTAAGCAATACTTGATTCTGATTAGCATATTGTGGCATTCTGTGGTTTGTTACAACCTCCTGGATGTACTCTGTCCTGCTTTTTACACAGCTACTTGCCACCAAACATAAAAATTTAAAAAAAACTATTGTTCTGAGACATAATTCTTTGATTGACTACATTGACTACATACAATCTACATTGTATAAGCGCTATACAAATAAAGATGAATTGAATTGAATTGAATAGTACAGCAGTCAATTATCGATCGATATAGACTGACGATTCTCCGGTGGAAGGGATCGAACCAGACTTGAGTTTCTGCAGGTTTTGTTTGATTCAAAATTTTATATTTTAAACTAAAGAGACAGTTGTTGTTTAATTTTATTGGTGATTCCTAATATGAAATTTAATTGTAAGCTTGGCACGCAATTGTGGAGAACTTGATGCTTCCTCATCAATACAGAATGCCCGAGCATACTGCCCGAGATGAAAGAAATGGCTGCAGAGTGAAATGCTTTGCCTTAAAGGGACTTTGGTAATCTTCATTTACAAGATAGGCCTAAACACTCAAAATCAACAGCGAGACAGAGAAGCGTATGGATTCACTGACAGTCAAGATGATTCTTAGTACCTGAATAAGCCTGTGTTAGTAGTTTTAGAAGTTGTTATCTGGGAAAAACATACCTTGGAATGTAACAACTAACATACTGTAGGCTCATTCTGAAAATGTAGCCCCATATACATTTCTGGAGATCGCAAGTTACGTAGCCAGAAGGCTTCATTTTGTCTTTATAACGAACGCTACAGGGCGGTATGACACCGTTCCTTTTCTCGCTTACCAGCTGACCAGTTACATCCGTATGGAAGGCTTTTCCGCTGTTACCAGTTTGTCCAGTTAGCCCGACATATACGTCTGCAAACTTGAAACTCAGAGCGGAGTTGATCGCGACAACTGAGTTCGAGTCCTGCAAAGAATAATTCCAGAAAGCAGGTAAGACAAAAACAAAAGGCAAACAAATCAAATAAACAAGCAAAAAACGTACTTGGCGCTCTCCAGAAATGTACATAGGGATACGTTTTCAGAATGAGCCTATGTTGGCTGGTACATTCCAAGGGGGTTGGTAACAACTGACCAATCAGAATGAAGTATTTAATACAACCATGTAATAATTTGAGATAACAACCACCTGGATGTACTTTATACTTTACTAAACTAATGGAACCATATTGTAAAGTGTAACAGTTTTTTTTACATTTTATATCACTCTCTTTTGGAAAAAAAGCATAAACTTACTTTTGTACCTTATTCACTGTACAAATTGGTACCTTAAATGTAAAGTACATAAAGTGCACACTCCTGCCAGTGCACTTGAAACACTCATGTTTACATGCTTTTATGCAAACATTTACATGCTTTTATCTTACAAGTGAGGATAAAAAAACACTTCAAATCATCCGTGTAGCAGTAAAATAATGCTATGACAAGTCCAAGTTACTAAGTCTACAAGTTTTTTTTATTGTTGGGGATGGGGGGTATTTTGGATGAGTGTCCTACAGGTGGTTTGTCCAACCCACTCACCTATGCAGAGCACACTCAGAATTGCATGATGTTTTCAAAAAGTAGAATAAAGTGTGTCTGGTGCACACAAAGCGCAAAAGAGTGTGTCACCTACAGGTGGTTTATAAAGCCCACTCACCTGCGTGAATCACACTGAGTTGCAAGACATTTTCCAGAGACATGGAGAGTTGATAAGAAAGTGCATAGAGTTTTGCTGCACTATTAAAAAAATATGACAAAATGTCAAAAAATATTTATTGTTACTTGAACTTATTTTAAATAAGTTAATCAGGTTTCAACTAAATTGTTATACATAGGTATATACAGAGTTTAAATAATAAATAGGTTATACAGAGTTTAACTTTATATATTTAGCCAGTTTAATTGATTAAGTTGAAATGACTAAAAAACGTTCATTTGACTCAACTAAAAAACTTAAGCATTACAGTGTGTATTTTAAATAATTTTAGGTTTTTTTAGGTATTGTGGAACTTTGCTGACAGTTCTTGGACTGTATAAACGTTTGAAGGTGCCTGTGACTTAACTGTAAAAATATGGAGATTGACTCAATTGGTTTGGACTTTGGATGATCTTCTGGTTGATTTTTCTTTTTTGCAGCTGTGCAAAGTTCCGAGTTTACCCATTCTGTCCACGGAGCAGTCCACTTCAACAAGCACACTTTGCTTGACAGATGACGATGTTTCATACACATCCGCATACAGCGATGATCAGCGGGTGTGTATTACCACAATCTCTAATCAGTTTTCTAAATGATCAGATAAATCCTGAGAGCAGAGCTTTCAGTAACCAAACTGTCCAACATCTGCTAAAAGTCTGCAGAATAATCTCTGTATTGCATCAGTCAGATAACACTTGCAGACTTTAGCGTTTTCACGCCATGGGTTAGAAAAAAAACAAAAAACAGAACAGGTTTTATTTCCCAGACTTCAGAGATTACATTAGTATTTTGTCAATTTTTTATCACAAGTTTATGTCCTAAAAATCAGTATTATAACTCAAAAAAGTTTTTTTACATGCAGTTCATTTTCATTTTCCCAGAATTTACCTTATTTCTCATAAATTTTTAATTATTATTTTGCACTTCTGACTTTCTTTCCTCCAATTATATACTTCACAATTCTTTCTTCAAAAGTTTTTTTTCTTTTTCAGAAATATACAAGATATTAACTTTTAACAATTTAATTTGTAACAATTTCAAGAACAAATGTCAGAGTTGTGAGATTTAGTTTTAGCTTTATTTTCTGCATAGAAAACACACAAGTGATCATCCACACACAAGCAATGTTCTGTGTATCACTTATGACTCACAACATCGACATATTAGTGTTTTCATGATTACCGGTCTCAAGGTTTTAAATAACCTAAAAAATAACAATAAATCCCAATTAGCTAATAGTGAAAGACTGCAATGTAAATGATGTATGTTTGTTTATATATATATATATATATATATATATATATATATAGTACTATAAATTATAACTATATAATATTAAACTATATACTGGTATATACAGTACAAAACACTCACCAATAATGGTGAAGAAAGGATTAGCAGACAAAAACATCAACATTTTGCAGTGGCCCAGCCAGAGTCCTGACCTAAATCCAATTGAGAATCTGTGGAGAGAGATCAGGAGTAAAGATCAGGGTGATGTCAAGGAAACTCTCCAACCTAAAAAAGTTAGAGCTCATTGCTAAAGATGAATGGGCAAAAGTTCCAGTGGAGACTGCAAGACTGGAGGATTATAAGCGTTGTATTGGTGTAACAACCAATAAAAGTTTTTCTGTTTATTATTGAGAACAGTATGAATAATTTTGGACATGCCACTTTTTTGTTCAAATGTAAATAAAAGCTGATGATGGCTTGTGTACATTGTCTTATTATTTTTTAGGAGAAGCCTGTCTCATTTCTTGTCAAAAAAATAATAATTACTGGTTGAATAAAAGTAGGCTTGACTGTATATATCTATTATATCATATTAAACAATATATACACATACAGTTAAAGTTTGATGCATTCGTTTCATTTAAAGTGTGTGTTGTACACTATTGAGAATACTGAGCTAAAGTTTGACTTCACAAAACTAATCGCAAGTTAAATCACAATATCAGTCAGAAAAATTGCAATAAGATATATTAATTAAATCAAACAATTTCTGGCAGCTTTGTGCAATAAAGCAGCTTTGTGCAATATTATGAAAACGTGGATCTCTGTAAAGTAGTTTTCCAAGTGCAGGTTTAACCAAAAATACTTTTTATTACCTATAAACACACTAAACCATGTACAGTACATAAAATGCTACCAACAGTAATTGATTTTTACATCGTTTGTTAAAAGATTGCATAGAGCTACAATTTTTGTTGTTGTTTGTTCATTTTCATATATATTTCACTTATATTTTAAAACACTGTTCAGGTCATTTTAACAATAAAATTGATAACTGTGATAATTTTTGTTACTATATTCATGATGTGAAATTTTCATACAATTACATCTCTACAACATACATCTTCTGAATGTGTTTCTCACAGGACAGCAACAGCAGCACTGGGATGGACTCTGTGCTGTTTGAAAACACTAATAGTGTGACTGGAGAAATCGAGGCGGTTTTGGCCTACAACAACAGGACGTCCTGTTTGGAGATAACAATCAAAGCCTGCAGAAATTTGATGTTCAGAGATACGAAGAAGAAATGTCATCCGTACGTTGGTTTGATGCATATTACTTACTGACTTACTGTAAATGTTCAAATACATCTGGTGAATATGGTTGTTATAAGGTACTTCATATATAAGAAATGCTGTTTCTTTTCTGAACAGGTATGTGAATGTTTGTTTGCTTCCAAAGAAATGTCACAATTTTAAGATGAAGACAGCAGTGAAGAGAGGGAATAACCCGGTTTACAACGAAACCTTTACAGTGAGTGTTTAAACGTACATTAATGAATATTAATCATTGAGCCCCATTGTGTTTACGTAAAAATATTAGCAATGAAACCATTATAATATTGGGATTCTAATGTAGTTTCATTTAATTTAATATTTAAATTTGTTTATTAATTTATACCTTTGGGGGGGAAATTAAGAGATCATTTGGTCTGTAAAATGCTAGAATTCACATAATTTATTCAACTTGTCCAAACACAAAGCAATTAACTCAACTTAATACATTTAATTGGATTAAACATAAAACAATTAAGTTGTACAAATTGTGTTGTTTTAACTCATTTTAAATAAGTTTGTGCTATGCAGCAAATATAATTTTTCGAGTGTGAAAGTTTCTCTAAATTTATGATTTATGCAGTAGTTATGTGTTTACTTTGTGTGTGTGTGTGTGTGTGTGTGTGTGGGTGTTCTCTAAACTACAGATCACATTTCTTTTTTATGTAAAATAAAAATGTGGTAATTTAGATTTAATTTTATTTAAATATGTAAACAAATAGGTGCCATGTTTTCAGATATGTTTATATACATTTTTGGACAACAAAATGCCTATGTTTTAATTTCAAAGGAGTATTTGGTGGAACAACCCTAATTTTCAATTACAACAAATGAAATTATTTGGAAAAATTAGATTTATTTTTTATTTTAATTCAAACTATTTTGTAGTTTTGTTGTGAACTTTAGTAAAAACTGTAGCGGTATCTAAACTCATCTCCTATACCCTTATTCACTACATTAGTCCACTATTACACACAACTTAAAGAAGGGAATGAAGCCGAGTGAGTGAATTTAAGCACTGAGTGCACTGTAAGGAATGTCGTTTTGTTTTGTTTTTGTTTTTTTAAAGGTATCTAAAATAATATCAAAATGAAATTAGTTGATATCATAATATGTTTTTATTCATTCATTCATTTTCATCAGCTTACTTCCTTTATTAACCAGGGGTCACCACAGCAGAATGAACCGCCAACTTATCCAGCATATGTTTTACACAGCGGATGCCCTTCCAGCTTTAACCCATCTCTGGGAAACACCCGTATACACTATTGCATTCACACACATACACGACAGCCAATTTAGCTTACTCAATTCACCTATAGTGCATGTGTATGGACTGTGGGGGAAACCGGAGCACCCGGAGGAAACCCACACAAACAAGGGGAGAACATGCAAACTCCACACAGAAACTGACCCAGCCGAGGCGTGAACCAGCAACTTTCTTGATGTGAGGCAATCATGCTACCCACTGCGCAACCGTGATGGCCTATTTTATTTTATTTTATTTTATTTACAGTAAAAAATTAGGAGACAATTTGGAAATTTGCTGTTTCTCTGAATTTATTATTTATACAGTATAGTTATGTATTAACTTTTTTCAGCAAACTACAGATTTATTTTAGATGTAAAATAAAAATGTTGTAATAATTTTTTTAATATAAATATGTAAACAAATAGGTGCTATGTTTTCAGATATATATTTCATATATATATATTTTCAGTTTATATACACTCAGAAATAAAGGTACGCAAGCTGTCACTGGGGTGGTACCTTTTCAAAAGGTACAAATTTGTACCTAAAAGGTTCATATTAATACCTCAAGAGTACATATTAGTACCGAAAAAGTACAAAAGTGTTCCTTTTAAAATTTGTAGGTACTAATATATACTTTTGAGGTACCAATATGGACCTTCAAGTACAAATGTCTTCCTTTTGAAAAGGTACCACCCCAGTGACAGCTTGTGTACCTTTATTTCTAACATTTTTAGAGAACAATATTTCAATAAAAGCTAATTAAATCATTCGGAAAAAATAAAATTTAATAAATTAATTAATGGGCAATGCAGTGGCGCAGTAGGTAGTGCTGTCGCGTCACAGCAAGAAGGTTGCTGGTTCGAGCCTCGGCTGGGTCAGTTGGCGTTTCTGTATGGAGTTTGCATGTTCTCCCTGCATTCGCGTGGGTTTCCTCTGGGTGCTCTGGTTTCCCCCACAGTCCAAAGACATGCAGCACAGGTAAATTGGGTAGGCTAAGTTGTTTATAGTGTATGGATGTTTCCCAGAGGTAGGTTGCGGCTGGAAGTGCATCCGCTGCGTAAAACAAATGCTGGATAAGTTGGCGGTTCTTTCCGCTGTGGCGACCCCAGATTAATAAAGGGACTAAGCCATAAAGAAAAAGTATGAATAAATGAAATAAATTAATTAATTTATTTATTTTGAGAAACCAAGACTTTTCAAGTGTTTTTACCCCATTATAGTTTTGTCATTATCCCCATTACCCTTATTCACTACATTAGTCCACTATAGACAACTTAAAATAGTGAATGAATTTAAGCACTGAGTGCACTGGAAGGGATGATGTTTAAAAAAAGGTATAGGCCTACAAAAGAATATAAAATGAAATTAGTTACATGTTATCATAATGTGTTCTTTTACAGTCAAATATAAAAACAAACATTTTTATCATGAGAAAGTTGCAGTTTCGTTATTTTTGTTGATTTTGTTCACATGATACATCATTTGCGCCTCAGAATTCAGTTAAAGGTGCAGTAGGTGATTTTCTTTAGAAAATTTTTTGTTGTGCTGGATGAAAGTCACTTCACATTTCAATAGTAATGATTAAAGTAAATAATTGGAATGTATTTGTATGTACCTTTATATTATGGGTAAGGCATAAGACTTAAAAAATGTTCATCCATTTAAAAATTGCCAGGTTCTTCAGCCACTGAAATCTTCCAGCGAAAGACTGATGTGACTATTTTCAATTTCATAAGTAATTTTTATTTAATTTAGCAACAAAACATCAGTAAACAGCACTATTCCACCTAGCCTGCTTTACTGCTGGTTTATTTTTAAACAATGACAACCTGTGATGCGCTTCCTATATTGTTTACCATGCTACTTGCTAAGCATTGTCACTTTAGGACAAAGCGCGTGAAAGTGTGAGACCAGCCCCAAAGTGAAAAAAGTTGAGAAGCCCTGACCTACTGCACCTTTAAGGGAAACTTACACTGATAGGATTTTGCGGTGGACGCCATTTTGTGGTCAGACACGGAAATTCATTCAGTTGCGAACTGGAAATTTTGGTAACACTTTATAATAACAGTACATGAATAATGATGTATTAATATATAACTATTGAGTTATACAGTGAGTTTACACTGAACAACAATACTGTAGAAAAGTGTTCTGTCAACATCAGCATCAGCTCATGAGTAGTTAAGGATGAGTTAATGGTGTTGTGCCCCTACAAGTAAAGTCATGACCATTATATTGTACATTAACAGCTGATGAGTTCATGTTGGTTGCATTTAGCTTAAACTTAAATGTTAATTAATACATTAATTAACAACATGTACTAACAAGTGATTAAGGTAGCTGTTGTTCACACATGAACTCATGTTGTAGTTAAAGTTAGTTCATGATTAGTGCATACCTTAACTCATTAGTCCATTATAAATTAATGTTTAAGTTACATATTAATACATCATTATTCATGTACTGTTATTGTAAAGTGTTAGCAAAATTGTTAAGGGTTTTCTCTAGCTCTTGAGTGAACATGGGTTGTACACTCATTGTTGTGGTGCATGGGTGATTGATTGAGTGGACCTAAGAATGTCCACTATGTTTTTAGAAACAAATTCTACAAATGACTGCTCCCCAAATAGTACAGGGGCGATTTCAGGTAAAGTCTGTATACGCTGTAAAAAAATGCTGTGTTCCACACAATTGATTTGTGTTGCGGTAACATGAAGGAATTAAGTTAACTTAGTTAATTAGTTTTTACTAATTTAAGTGAATTGAACATAAAACAATTCAGTTTTCCACCCAAAAACACTGAAGACTTTTGTTGTTTTATCTCATTTTAGATAAGTAGTTTGAACAAACAGCAAACATCATTTTTTGAGTGTAGTTTAAAGGTAAATGCTGATTGAAAGAGCTCAAATGAGTTGCAAACGCATACAAGGGAAATACCAACAAACTTAGAAAACATCATCAATGTGTGTTTAGAGTCAGCAGCGTTTAAAGTTAATTGTACGATCCATCAGATTATTTTGGCTAAAAAAACAACAACAACAATGAGGAACCATATGATCAGGATGTTAAAACAAACCAAAAACCCACTTCTCCGATTTCTGATAACACCGCTGACTCTAAGTAGCAGATGGTTTATAATTGTTTGGGTTTTCTGACACATTTCTGTTGTGGTCTGCACTATTTGCAGCATGTTTCTGTATTTGCATGTGTTGTGAGAATTTGTGTGCACACATGTTGTCAAACTGATGAAGATGTTTTCTCAATGGTGTTTTTCTATTTGCATGTGTTTTCTTAATGTGTAGCACATTTGAGCTCTCTCAGCCACAATATAAAGCTTTACAATAAGGTTCCATTTGTAATATTCACCTTAGTTAACACAATTAGTTAACACAATTTGTACATTTATTTGACTGGATGTTATAAGGTGTGTGTTTGTGTGTTCAGTGTGTGTTGACTGCTGATCTGCTGTCCAGCGCTGTGCTCCAGCTCTCCGTCTGGCACAGTCGAGGACTCAAGCGGAGGCTGTTTCTGGGAGAGACGCTCATCCGGCTGGCAGACGTGGATCTGGAGAACACAGACTCTCAGCGCCCGCTCTGCTGCAAACTCAATCCAAAGGTCAGATCTGCTGTTCTTGTGATTTGTGCTGCTTAACACTCATATATTGTTATACCTCACATTCATAAAGTAAGTAGGCTAGTCATCAGATTGTGCTACCAAGAATGGTGGATGAAGTACACTAATCAAGCACTTATGTAAAAGCACAGATACCATATTTAAATATTACTCCAGTAGAAGCATAAAGTCCTCCTTTTCAATATTACTTGAGTCAAAGTGAAAAAAGTACTAGATTGTTTATGTACTTAGGTAATAAATGTATAGGTATGTACTGATAAATGTTTATTTTGTAAGAAAGTTGAATTAACAAAACGTTGCCCTACCCCAATAACCACACTGATAATTAATGATAATTCTTGGAAAAAACATGATGTGCCACTTCACATGCTGAACCCCATTCAGATCAGCTTGTTTCTCAATCTGACTCACTCTGACTCACTCTGAAAGAATCATTTGAATCAGTGAATTATTTATTGGAGACTCACTCTGAACTGATCATTTGATCAGTAAAACATTTAGTGGAAACTCACTCTGAACTGATATTTGAATCAGTGAATCATTTACTGGAGATTCAGTCTGAAAAGATCATTTCAATCAGTGATCATTTACTGGAGACTCACTCTGAACTGTTCTTTTGAATCAGTGAATCATTTACTGGAGACTCAGTCTGAAAAGACAATTTGAATCAGTGATCATTTACTGGAGACTCACTCTGAACAGCTCATTTGAAACAATAAAAGATTCAGTAGAAAGTCACTCTGAAAAGATCATTTGAATCAGTGAATCCTTTACTGGAGACTCACTCTGAACTGTTCTTTTGAATCAGTAAAACATTTAGTAGAAACTCACTCTGAACTGATCATTTGAATCAGTGAATCATTTACTGCAGACTCACTCTAAAAGAATCATTTGAATCAGTGAATCATTTACTGGAAACTCACTCTGAACTGATTATTTGAATCAGTAAAACATTAGGTGCATTCGATTTCATGCAGCGCTGCACAGATCGATCAAAATCTGTCTTAAAGCGGTGCATGCCGGTTAGAAATTTTGGCCGGATTGATGCTGTGCCGACATCATGTGATTGTCACATGTGGCAACAAAGTACCGCGACAGCGCTCCGAGATCAGACGACTGACTTAGCAGCATCTAAAGAGGGCCTGCTGGAGCTAAGATGACGACACCAATATAACACGATTGGCCAAGTTCACCGCATGACAACAACCACGTGTGTTTCGCGTTTATTATTGGACAAATTCCGTCTCACAAATTTCAAAACAAACAACTTTTTATACCATCTTACCAAGACTTAACATATTTTACTGCAGTATCATCTTTTGTTAAATAATTTGTTCATAAAGACTAGATTGTTTGCACAGGTTTATTCTGCCTTTTTATACAGACTACTGTATTCAGCTACATAAACGATTTAAATGATATGTTTTAGTAAATAACCTAAAAATTAACTCAAATAACTCTTACAGACTTGTAATAAAATAATTATCTTCATTGATCCTGACGATTTCTTAGCAAATTAAGTTATATAAAATCATATAAATCATTAAGTTATATAGAATCATTTACGGGAGACTCAGGCTACGTCAGAAACCGCCTACTAGTCAGTAGGTACTGCATTTGAATTTAAACGTACTACTCGGCTGTTAAAAAAGTATGTTCTACAGTATAAATGCGAGCAGTATGAATGAAACTCGGATGTAACACATTCTGTCATGATCACGTGATCTACCCATGAGAGTTTGCCGCTTCACTCCCATTCAGGAATTCTCTCACTGGGCATCATGAGATAGTGTAGCGTGCATCCAATGCGCACTTCAGAATCTCGCCTGTATCTCAGGTAGTAGGTCATCCGCATACTTCTCAAATACTGATTTTTAAATTCTATGAATTTGGACACACTTCTCGGCTTGCATATGATTTTAGCATTCCGAGGCGTACTTTTATATGACCTGAGCTGATCTGAGAGCAGTTAGAAACTGAAGTGTGTTGTGTGTTATACCAGGCTCCTCCACTGGGGGGAGACGCGGAGCTGCAGTTCACCTCAGAACTACTGCTGATCCAGGCTCAGTTCCACATCCTACCGCGCAACAATACACAGGCACACGGTAAGAAAATAAAATAACCACGATTCTGTTATTTGAGAAATACACACACACGCACGCATGCACGCACGCACGCACGCACGCACACACA
>CAIGQZ010027068.1:11641693-11671842 GCA_903798205.1 Danio tinwini | reverse complement strand
GTGTTTCTGGACTTTTTATGCTGTTTGAAATGTTTTTTATGTACAAACTGGTTCGATGTGAAAACCCTGCATATAAACTAAATTATTAGATTAAAACTGGTTTTATATTTGTACACTTTCTCCTCAATAACATAATTTCTGAAAAGTATTCTTTGCAAATTCCAAGTAGCGATATCATATTAGCAAGCCAGTGACAAGTACAACATTGTTCAAAGTGAATTAAATAGAGCTAATGTTGTTTTGAAATCACAATTGCTATTTCAGACCGAACATTTAAAGTGTGGTAAACAAACAATGCGTGGTAAACCATGTCACAAGTTTTCACTTTGTTCAAAAATGAACAGTGTTAATGTAAAACCAACTTTACCTCAGTCAGCTAAGTCTAATTCAAAAAGGTACATTTCTTGATAAGATGTTAATTTCTTTCTTGCTGCAGTAGAATAAAGCTTTTTTTCCTCCATGGAGTGGACTTCCAATATTTCAATCTTCCAATTTTTTTTAATGAATGATATACTAGGTAGTACCATTCAGTGTGTCCTCTGGGTCTTAAAAAGTCTTCTAAAATAAATAAAATAATAAAAAAAATCTTAAATTCACTGAAATATTATGTTGTAGTAGGTCTTAAATAATTTTAAACAGGTCTTAATTTTGCTTTGTCCAAGGAAAGCTACTCAATCGGGCCCATATCAATCCTACGACCAACAATACATCTCAATAAAACAATTTTTTTTTAATTTTAGCTTTTTATTGCAAAGAGATAGAATTTACAACAGCTGTTACACATTTTTACAACAAATGTTTCATTAAATTCTATAATCAGGAAAGGAAAACTAAAAATGCATGGGTCTCAAACTCAATTCCTGGAGGGCCGCAGCTCTGCACAGTTTTGCTTCAACCCTAATCAAACACAGCTGATCCAACTAATCAAGGTGTTCAAAAGAGTCTTAAGCTGCGGTCACACTGCACTTTTCTCCCCATAGACTTCCAATCATACGCACGCAAATGCGTCAGACCGGAAACGCAAGCTCCTGTGACAGGTTTTGCAGTTCACTGCTTTGGAAAGTTTAAGCTTTAAGTTTAAGTTTGGTGAATGCTGACCTGCAAAATTGCATCACATGATTGCGTGAGACTAATCGAGGATCAAAACATGGCCTCTCTGGATGGAAATTTAAAACATAAACCAATAGCTCACTTTTTTAAATGTCTAATCATCTTGTTTAATCTCGCCCCTTTTCGCAGTGCCATACTACAGAATTTGCAAGCTCAAACTCTAGTGTGACCACAGCTTGAAACACCTTGATTAGTTGGATTAGCTGTGTTTGATTAGGGTTGGAGCAAAACTGTGCAGAGCTGCGGTTCTCCAGGAATTGAGTTTGACACCTATGGATTACACTATTCCTCATGATTTTCCATTAGAGAAAAATCCTTAGCGTGTATCCCTGTATGTCTAAAATGTAATTCTTAATGGTCTTAAAAGGGTCTTAAAAAGTCTTAAATTTGACATGATGAAACCTGCAGAAACCCTGCCCTTATTCGTTGTCTGGGATAATTTAGAGCCGTTTAAACTTTATCTTGGAGGTTCAAACCACTGAGAACCGTAAAAGTCCTTTATATGCAGAAAAGTCCTATTCCTGAAATATTTTACATTTCTTAAAAAAAAGAAATGAAAATCTTGAATGACAATGAGTAAGCTGTTTGGAAAAATAACTAATTCGAAAGAGTAAAATATACAGTAGACTATACTGCGTTTTTTGGAAATTTTGTGTTTTGTTTCTGTCATTTTTCGTTGTTTTGTTGTAATGAATATGTTTGAAATGTCTTTAAAAGAAATTCAGACTGAAAGCGCTGTATTGTGTCTCTGCAGGTGTTTTATTAGGAGCTCCAGGCCAGCTCACGGTTCTCCTCACGGATGTGTCCAAGCTGCTCTTCCAGTCTAAAACCGCTCACATTGAGGGGTGAGTCAACATTTGCTGGACCTCAAGGCAGTTTATATGCAAGAAAATATATGGAAAACAATAATATGTAGAGGAAAAATACAAATACATATGTTATTTTAGACATATATGTACATAAATTTATTACTGTTTAAGTGTCTAATATTTAATAGTAATATTATAAATAAAATGTAAGATTATATAAATCTGAATAAATTACAGTCACAAGTAGTGAACATTGAACTGTCTTGAACACTGTCTGAATTTTTGTTTCAAATAATTTAATTAAATATACATAAACTAAGCATGTATGTATATATAGTTGTAGTCAGAATT
The DNA here is from genome assembly GCA_903798205.1 of Danio tinwini. NCBI lineage: Eukaryota > Metazoa > Chordata > Actinopteri > Cypriniformes > Danionidae > Danio > Danio tinwini. The sequence goes on along the minus strand of CAIGQZ010027068.1, from coordinate 11,669,572 downwards.
TTTAGCCACCCTTTTGAATTTTTTTTCTTTTTCAATATTTCCCAAATGATGTTTAACAGAGCAAGGACATTTTCACAGTTTGTCTGATAATATTTTTTCTTCAGGAGAAAGATTTTATTTTGTTTTATTTCGGCTAGAATAAAAGCAGTTTTTAAGTTTTTAATAACCATTTTAAGGTCAAAATTATTAGCCCCTTTAAGCTTATTTTTTATTGATAGTCTACAGCAACGGTTCGGTTCCCAATAGGGGGGTCCTGGCCCACAAGCGGGCCTCAGCAAGCTCTGTGGGGGGTCGCGTCATATTTAAAAAAAAAATTGCAGTGGACAATTAGGAGAACGATCATGTTGCCTTAGTTCATTTCATCCCCTGGCTGACCAAAAAAAAATTGGACAAATTTGTAATTCGTCCTCCAGAAAACAACAGTCTCACTGATTTCCCTTTAGCAGCTTATACTAATGACCCAAGCATACTGGACCCAGGTGAGGAAACTCCAAACATTTTGGGTCACAGCGCTAGCAATACTGGAAACATGAAATGCAGGAAATACCAAGATAGTTATACCTGAACTATGGTTTTATTCCATTTTCTCAAAACAAAGAGTCCCTGACCCAGCCATAATGTGTTATCTACACCAAAGTTCTTACTAGCGAATTGTAGCAACAAGCCTAGAGCATTTTTTGAAAAAGAATTGACACACACCCAAAATAAGATGAGAGACGTCTGACCACTACTGACAGGAAACTTTGAAAAAATTGGCAACTAATTTCCAACTAATATAGGGCCAATTTAAAGATCAAAGGTTTACGTTTTTCTGTTACAAATGGCCTACTGATGTTTTGCTTTTATATTTTACATTAGGCTATTATTTGTGCATAAACATAACTAGATATAGTAATAAACATATAGCTTGTTTGAAAACAATTTTTTTGTCATCCTTACTGCTAACTGATTTGAGTGATTATATCATTAAATGTTACCTTACAAGGGCCTTACAATATTTTCCAGGGGAAAAGGGGGTCTCAGGCAAAAAAAGGTTGGGAACCACTGGTCTACAGAACAAACCATCATTATACAATAATTACCCTATCCTGCCTAGTTATTCTAATTAACCTAGTTAAGCCTAAATAATGAAACTGGCCTGGACAAAATTGAAGGGTATTAGCTCCCCTCAGAATTATTAACCCCTCTTTGTTTAACAGAGCAAGGACATTTTTACAGTATGTCTGATAATATTTTTTCTTCTAGGGAAAGTCTTATTTGTTTTATTTCGGCTAGAATAAAAACTGTTTTAATGTTTAAAAAACATTTTAAGGTCAAAATTATTAGCCCCTTTAAACTATTTTTTTTCGATAGTCTACAGAACAAAGCATTGTTATACAATAACTTGCCTAATTACCCTAACCTACCTAGTTAACCTAATTAACCTAGTTAAGCCTTTAATGTCACTTTAATCTGTGTAGAAGTGCCCTGAAAAATATATAGTCAAATAGTATTTACTGTCATCATGACAAAGATAAAAGAAACAGTTATTAGAAATGAGTTATTAAAACTATTATGTTTAGAAAAGTGTTGAAAAAATCTCTTCGCTAAACAGAAATTGGGGGAAAATATACAGGGGGGTTAATAATTCAGGGGGGCTATCAAGAACACATTTTTTCTCTTGTTTTTTCAAATTGCTTTGTTCCTCTCCACAAGAATGCATTTGATGTTTTGTCTGTACAGTGATATATATGATGTAATGTAAGCAGTAATTGTGCCTAATATTTTTACAAAAACTGTATTGTCTTGTTTTCCCAGGATCCTTTGTCTTCCAGGAAACAGAGAGCTGGTGCGGAAAACTCCAGCATTAAAGAAAACTGAAGGCAGTATCCGAATGAGCTTCAGCAGTCTGAGCCGACAGGAGCTCCAGCAGGCCACACTCACACTCAACCTGTGGGAAAAAAACAGCTTACTTGCATCAGCACGACTGGACAAAGGTAATACACACACACACGTACAGTATATACACACACATATACTATAGAAAGTGTATAGAAAATGTTCTATCCCCAGTACACCAACCCTATCCCTTAGCTCAACTCTCATAGGAAACAATCAGTATGTTTACATGTTCAAAATACTTAATTCTATGGGATTTATGAGCTGTTTTATTCATCGAGACTAAAGAAATGTCGCAACAAGGTCATAATAGACTGATATTGCCATACTTGTGCTATACTATAACAAGGCACACGCACACATTTTCATTCATTAATTTTCCTTCAGCTTAGTCCCTTTATTCATCAGGGGGTCGTCACAGGCAAATAAACCGCCAACTTATCCAGCATATGTTTTACACATCGGATGCCCTTCCAGCTGCAACCCATCACTGGGAAAAACCCATACACTCTCAGACACACACATACACTACAGCCAATTTAGTTTATTTCATCTATAGCGCATGTCTTTGGACTCTGAGGGGAAACTGGACCACCCAGAGGAAACCCTCGCCAACACAGGGAAAACATACAAACTCCACACAGAAATGCCAACTGACCCAGCCGGGACATAAAACCAGCAACCTTCTTGCTGTGAGGCGACAGTGCTACTGTGTCACAACACACACATTTTTATTCAGGTTATTCAAGTCTATATAAAAGGAAATATTTTTAAAGGACATAGCAGATGTAGGTAAATACATGCACAACTAGGGCTATATGCAATATGACAATGTGTGGACTTTTAAATTAAAAGTATATAATTTCATATTATGCTCTATTGTTTATTTCGTGATGTCACAAAATACATTGTTTATGGTAAATCCTTTTCATTATTAATATGAGCTCAAGATTACACGTCATTACAGAGGTGCAGACAGAAACATGAACAACAGCATAATGGGAAAGTTGCAATTTTGAAAGTACAATGTTTACATTATGCATTTTCTTTAGCTTTTTTATGTTGAACCTGTAATTGTTCATTTTTGAAAACTGTTTATATTTGATGAATATTAATTATATATTTCTACATTTTGAAAGAAACAAGTTCTAAATAAAGTCAGAAATATGATCATGTACAGTGAATCCAGAAAGTATTCATAGCGCTTCACTTTTTCCACATTTTTTATGTTACAGCCTTATTGCAGAATGCATTTAATTCATTAATTTCCTCAAAATTCTACACACAATACCCCATAATGTGAAAAAATATTTTTTTAAATCAGTGAAGCATGGTGGTGGCAGCATCATGCTGTGGGGATGTTTTTTTAGCAGCAGGAACTGGAACACTAGTCAGGATAGAGAAAGGATAATTGCAGCAATGTACAGAGACATGCTGAATGAAAACCTGCTTCAGAGTGCTCTTGACCTCAGACTGGGGTGACGGTTCATCTTCCAGCCCAATGACCCAACGCACAAAGCCAAAATATCAATGGAGTGGCTTCACAACAGCTCGGTGAATGTCCTTGAGTGACCCAGCCAGCGCCCAGACCTAAATCCTATTGAACATCTCTGGAGAGATCTGAAAATGGCTGTACACCATCTCTTCCCATCTAACCTAATAGAGCTTGAGAGGTACTGCAAAAAAGGAATGGGCAAAAATTCCCAAAGACAGGTGTGCCAAGTTTGTGGCATCATATTCAAAAAGACTTGAGGCTGTAATTGCTGCCAAAAGTGCATCAACAAAGTATTGAGCAAAGGCTGTGAATACTTATGTACATGTGATTGTTCAGGTTTTTTATTTTGAATAGATTTGCAACAATTAAAAAAAAAAAAAAAAAATATCTTTTTTCACATTGTCATTATGGGGTATTGTGTGTACAATTTTAAGGAAATACATTAATCCATTTTGGAATAAGGCTGTATATATAAAAAAAAATGTGGAAAAAGTGAAATGCTATGAATGCTTTCCGGATGCACTGTACAAATGAGGACATTTCTGACAATAAATTATTAAATGTAAAAAAGAAATTGTCAATATTGACCACATATATACAGTATATGTCACAAAAAACAGACTAAATTAATTGTGTTAACAGAATTTCATAAAAATATCTCCAACTTTAATCATATTTTGTAATTAGATGGCAAATAGATGAAATTATATGTATACAAGCGTTTTCCATCTCACCTGATTTATATCCCTGCATTACCTTGTTAAACAACAATAACTCAAATATTGACAGAACGCTTCAATTTTATTACTTGCAAACTAAATGAGCACGCACAGAAATAAAACAACATTTACATATCGGTGTCATTAATTGCCAGACTCTAGTGCGATCTGTCGGACACCGCGATGGGTGCGTGTCTTCACAATAATAAACACATATATTACAAATATATACAGTAGCAACATCTCTGCCAAATTTTACAGGTGCTTATAATAGCAGGCAGGACACTGGCTAGCCATTTGACCTACTTTTTAGCCTCAAGCTTATGTAGCCTACATGTCCATGACTACAAAAACACAAATAAAAGGTAGAAAGAAGCTTGATAACCAGTCTCAATGATACAGTATGTAGGAGTGGTTGGAATGTAATGACTTTTGGTCATAAAAGCTTTCTCCATACTTGAGTCAGATAGACACACTCACATACATACATGTGTGTGGTTTTACAGGGGCTTTTTACTGGTGCAAACAGTATATTATGTCCCCTTTCCTAGCCTTACTTCTAACACAACCCTCACAGAATACATCTGGCACATTTTGAATAAAAAAAAACACTTTAATGTTTTTTAAGTCTAGTAAAAAATCGACTGAAAAAGAATGTTAGTTTTGGTAATCTTCAATCAAAGTCTGTGCATTTGCATCTACGATTGGTGTGGCGGTCCTTCCCTAATGATATCAGTTTGATGCTTCAGCCACTATATTCATAAATTTCATGTGAACCAGATGTTGCTGATTCTTTTTCATTTGATTATTTATTTTCGTTTCGGCTTAGTCCCTTTATTAATCCAGGGTCTCCACAGCGGAATGAACCGCCAACATATCCAACACGAATTTACGCAGCGGATGCCCTTCCAGTCGCAACCCATGTCTGGGAAGCATCCACACACTCATTCACACTCATACACTACGGACAATTTAGCCTACCCAATTCACCTGTACCGCATGTCTTTGTACTGTGGGGAAAACCAGAGAACCTGGAGGAAACCCATGCGAACGCAGGGAGAACATGCAAACTCCACACAGAAACGCCAACTGACCCACCCAAGGCTCAAACCAGCGACCTTCTTGCTGTGAGGCGCCACTGCGTCGCCCTGCTGATACTTTTATTGTAGTATATTAATGTACTTCTTTCTGTGCATCATTCACTCCTAGCAAACTAACAGTAAGGGGGTGTGGTTAAGAATATTGTGGATTAAGCCGTCAAACTGAGGACTCCTCCTCCAAATGCAGAAGCAAATGCTCATGCTTATATTAGAGATTAATTGTTCACCTAAATATTAACATGTGCTCTAGCAAAATAAACATTTGCTGCGTCCCAATTCGCATATTTATACTACACCCTAAAAGTATGTACTTTTTTGTGAAGGAAAAGTATATGCTTTTGAGTGTGTAACCTCGTTAACAGATCGTTTTGTTGCTTAGTTATGAGCCCTGTCAATCATCCACATTTGTTTTATATTTAATTACCTACCTTATTATAGAAGCAGCAGCAGCATAATCTCCCATTCATAAGTCTTTCATGCAGAGAAATCTCCTCAGGTTTTTGGATAATTAAGCATTCAGGCGTTAATGTCCAAATACAAAAGTTCAGTATTGTTGTTGCAGACAAAATATAACACAGAAAACGCAATTTAAATATGTTCCAGTGGGCTAGATATTAATTAACAGTCATACAAACATCTTTACCAAAGCCTCTCTACTTCACGATTGGTCTTGCGCATCCACCATGTTTTTAGTTTATTTACACTTTTCATCCGCGTTTGTAGTTTGTAATTCTATTCTTAAGTACTATTTATGACGGATGGTATGAAAATTGGGACGCAGCAATTGTAAAATGTTGACTTCACATGTATTTTAACCACACCCCTTTTTACTTTTTTGCTGTGAAAATGAACAAAATAAAGCCCCGCCCCCACTCAATATTCCATTTCAGTTGGAAGTACATCAATGTACTGAAATAAAAGTCTAAGCAGCTTCTGGTTCACATGTACTTTAGCCCCTATTTTTTAAGATTATTTAATGATTACAACTGTGATTGGTTAATAGTTTTCCAATTATTGTAATAGTTTTCCAATTATACAGTGTGTATGATAAAAATGTATTTGGAAGTTATGACAGCCAGGCTAAAATCCTTGGGATATGATTTATAACTGACATGGGAGCAGAAAGCAAGACCGTGGTCTTTAAAGACTTGCCATTTTAATGATTTTTAAACATCCAGAGCAGCATTAGACTAAAGAGAACTTAGTTTGTCATAGCGCAATGATTTCTGTGTGCAAAACACATTTAAAGTAATCAGAGAAGCATCTTAGCACACCATTAATAATGGATTCATCAATCTAGCCCACCAGAAGCCTGTTCCATGTAGCTGGATTAAATCCTGGTTAAACCCTCTAGAGCAGGTTAGCCTTAAACTGTAAGATACCATGGCAACAAAAAGCAATTAAAACTGAGCCACCTTCATGGTACCTAAATCCCAAAGTTGGTGTAAACTAAACTAAAATTTAACGGGCTAACCAGCTAATCCAACTTCATGGTACAGGCCACTGGAATTAGTTCAAATTTCCAGGAGTAGGATTGATGTTTCAGTATCAACATCCATGTTAATCCAGAATAATCCAAAATCTAAAGACACCACAAACAGTGTAGTGCAAATCTTAGGTAAAAAAAACAACTCAGGTTTAGGCAGTTCCCCATGTGCAAGGGGTAGAGAGCAATTAACATTAATTATGTAGGGAACATGTCAATCTGAACAGTTCCTTCATGGTGCCTAATGATACATAACAAAATGATAATAACAGCAAAAAAAAAAAATAATAATTTCATGGGACTTTTAAACAAGAGACAAGCAAAATCTGCAGAGTTGGGGGTTGTGAGGACCAGGATTGAAAACCACTGGACTAATGTAGGGATCAAGTGAATGTAGGGAATAGAGTCATTTGTTTAAATTGAATATTTTGAATAAATTAATCAATGATTAATGCTTGCCAGTATTATATTTATAATTACTATAAAAATTACTAAATAAATCACTATAAATATTGTGATATGGCCAGATGTGTTACCAGGGTTTTTGTTAAAAAAAAAACTGATAAAGAGCTTGCAGTAGCATGGTGTCCTTTATTTCAGCGATCTTTGAATACCCACAATGTGCCAGCTCTGTGGAAAAAGTCGGTCCTACTTTATATTGTGTCGCTTATACCAGTGAACTTACATGGTAACTAGATGTGTAAATACTATGTTACTTCAGTGTATGTACACACTGGTACATAGTATTTACTTGTGTAATACAGGTGTAACTACACACATAACAACACACTGACTAGTATGTGTAAGTTCTAATGTGTAACAAGACATTGGTAACAACACTAAAAAGTACACATCTGTGTACTTGCAGGTGTTTTCCGACTTCCACACCTGTTTGCATACACTGTAAAAAATGCAGGGTTCCACACAATTTATTCATGTTGTCCCTGTCCCAACACAAATTGATAAAGTTAACTTAACACTTTTAACAAATTTATGTGGATTGAACATAAAAAAATGTATTGTCCCAATGAAATCTCAAGAATTGTGTTGTTTCAGCTACAAGTTATGTTTAAAAAAATTTGAGTGTACCATGTACTTCTGAACACTATTAGAATAAGAATGGCAGAACTAATGCTGCTTTAGAAGGTTTCACCTTGTGATACCAGTGTAATTACAGGGTAAATCATCAGGAACTGTCCACTCAATATAAAGTGTAAAATGGTCACAAATTACTGTGTAATTTATAAAACCTAAGCCTTTGTGCAACTGTTTAACAGCAGCAAACTTCTGCCAAAAATGTATTAGTGTATATAAATATAAAAAATGCCTTATGTTTATATGTTGTTTTAAGGTAAACTGTAGAATCACATCAGTAATTCACATTAAAGGGTAGTTTGCCAAAAGATTATGTTATTTATCTCCTGTTACACATTTGAACTTACACATACTATTCAGTGGGTTGTTACATGTGTAGTTACACCAGTATTACACAAGTAAATACTATGTACCAGTGTGTACTTACACTGTAGTTACATACTACTCACACTGTAAAAAAATAAAAAAGTTGAGTTAACTTAAAATTTTTAAGAAACCTGCTGCAAAGAAATTTTGAGTTTATTAAACTTTCGTGGTTGAAGTTGTGCCAAATAGTTTTTTTAAATTGACCGAAAAGGCTGGTTTAAGTCAAGTATACTTTATGGAATAATGTGTGTGTGTGAATGTGGGTGTGTATGGGTGTTTCCCAGAACTGGGTTGCAGCTGGAAGGGTATCCGCTGTATAAAACATATGCTGGAATAATTAGCGGTTCATTCTGCTGTGGCAACCCCTGATAAATCAGGTACTAAGCTGAAGGATAGTGAGGGAGGATAGGTAGGTAACTAGACCTCACATCCTATTAATACATTAATATAAACTAACTTACATTTCCAATTTTTATGTAAAATGTTTGTTACCAATTTTTTTGAAAGTAGCCAAGCAGCATCAAACACTGCAATATAGCTTAACAAATGCCTAAAAAGGTGGCTCATGTCTCATCATCCAGACAAACTCACAGCGTTCATCATGTAGTTTTGCAGCTGTTAGATCAAAAACAATAGCTGCCATTCATGTTCATACTCTAATAATAATCCTGTAGGCCTGTCTATCTTTCTTACATTTTACACTGAATTCTGTGCAAAATATATTGGATTTTTATTTTCTTTTGCTAAAATACTTATATTTTACTGTAAACAATTTTTTTTTGCATTAGGCTATAGCTGCTTATTTCTTCAAACAGTAGCTCTCATACATAACCCGCTATTTTAGTGTTTTTTTCATGTATTGTGGTTATTTTATTTAATGGATAAACATTAATTCTGTTGCAGTTTTTCTCAGTCACTTTGGTCCATTTCTCAGATCAGAATTGAAATTCTCAAAACTCCCTGTTCAGTCTTGAGATCATCATTGTGTCACTTGTGCACATCAGAAAGTCAGGTTCTCATCATGAACAAGTTGCAAATGCTTTTGTACGTCCATGCAAATGATTATAAGCAATTCTCTGATGTTTCCTATATTATCAGTTGCTTATGTCATGTTGATTAAAATGTATTATTTTGGTCTCTGTCTGAATAGTCTCACCACCACAACATTTAATATCTTGTTCATGACAAAAGGCACCTAGTTTACCCCTTTTTCCAGATTTAATATAAGTATTTTGTGTCCCCAGAATGTGTCTGTAAAATCAATGAACTTTGTTTGTAATGACGGAACTTGCAACCTTAATTGTCTTTAGGTCTTTAAGGTCATACAGAACCTTAAAAATCTGTCATACAATCTGTCATACAGACTATATGAACAGGCGGTCATGAGAAAAATGTTATATTAGTGCTGAGTTAAGTTAAATAAAATATATTTCAGTGAATATCAGCTGTTACCATCAGGAAAAAGACTGAGAATGCCAATATATGACCAATAGATTGAATTTGTTCCTACCTCAATAAAACTGTTGAACTTTACCAAGAACAATGCATGTGTAGTACATTAGCACCTGACTGTGTTTGTGCTTTATATGTTTCATATTTACATATGGTCTTTGTAAACAATGTATGTTTTTAATTGTTTTATTGTCTGCTTAGAGCAACTTTGTTGCACTTTTTTGCCCAAGACAAATTTCCTCTCGGGTACAAATAAAGTTTATCCTATCCTATCCTAAATCATAACCAATTTCTGACATCAGTATTGCATCTATTAATAAGCACCAACATACATTTCTAAAAAGAATTCAACATTAATATGGGCTTGTAAGTGACTCCATCTTCTTGTTTCGTCAGAATCCTCATGGCAGCGTCTCCAGCGGATGCCAGGAGTTTGGCAGGACTTTAATCTTCAGCTACAAGCAGTGCAAACTTGAGATGAGGAAGAAGAGTGAGATCCATCCCATCAACCTACAGACTCTGACAGACTGCATTCCAGCTGTTTTTTCGTGCCCTTTACTTGCTAACCTCCCTAAGTCTCATTCCCTCCAATGTACACCATTGATTGTCACACAAGTGTCATTGCTGGCATAACATCTGAATGGGTTTAAATGGGATGCCCAAAACCCTTGAGCACTTGGGAACTACACACTTGTGACGTCACAATTGAATTGTATAGGTCAGGGGTGTCCAAACTCGGTCCTGGAGGGCCGGTGTCTTGCAAATTTTTGCTCCAACTTGCTTCAACACACCTGCCAGGAAGTTTATAGAATATCTAGTAAGAGCTTGATTACAGTAGATTCTGGTGTGTTTGATAAGGGTTGAAGCTAAACTCTCCAGGACCGAGAGTGAACACCCCTGGTATATTTGCTAGAATGGACATATGAAGCAGACTCACTGCCTTAATCAAAATCGAGGGAATGTCCATGCAAGCTTCCCTCATTTACTTGAAGTGGAATGTACTTTAAAATTACAGTGGTTTTCAAACTGGATTCCTGGAGGGTCGCAGCTCTGCACAGTTTTGCTCCAACCCTAATCAAACACAGCTAATCCAACTACAACTTGACTCTATTAAGCAGGTGTGAGTTGGAGATGGTTGGAGCTAAAATCTGCAGAGCTGCAACACTCCAGGTATTGAGTTTGAGACCACTGCCCTAAGGGAAGAAGTGAAGAGAAGTTAGTGAGTGTGTCTAAAAGTGGACTGGAACACATACACTCATGACAAACAGGACTTTATCAGTTATGTTTTCATCAATTAGTATCAGATTGCTTTTTGCTATTTAACGAATATGGTTTCATATATTTGTATTATTTAATAATGTAAACAGAGTATCTGCCATCATATTACTGCCATTTAATAAATCACGCACAGCTCGTCATCATATATCTTTATTTCTAATATAATAAACACCTTATATAAATAAATAAATCCAGTTGTCATGAAGTTCGATGATACTTCAGTTACATCACTACTGGTTTATATGATGATAATAATAAATCATATTATACACATACAGGCATTTCACACTGCAGGTTGCTTAACCCAAGGTTTAATAACTCTCATTCTAGGTTAGTAGCTTCATAACCCAGGGTTTAAAAAGCAATGCCACAAGCTGGCAGCCCATAGTGTGAGCTTATCTGTATATGGAAGCTATCAAAAAAGTATATATATCAATCAAACACAAGCGCTTAAAGTGCTGCGAGTGATTAAAACCGCTCGTTCTAACAGAGGAAGATCAATTAATGAATTAACAGTGATTCAGTAACAGCGAGCATCATTTCGGAGGAAACAAATGCATGGGCGACCTACAGCCTTTGTACAAACTTGCCACAGAGAAAAGACAAATGATGCAACAAAAATACTTTATGAAAGTGGCACCAAATGGTTACAGGCATCATAGAAACAATTGACTAAATTGTGCCCATTTGCATGTCACGCAAAATAATCTGAACGTCTGGTGGGACCAAATGTAAGACTTATCCAACCCGAAAACCAGAGTAAAGGTGTCTTAACACTACATGATATATGCTAATTTTTTTATCGTATTTATTAAAATATAAAGAGCTGCTAGCCATGACAGCGAGAAACTTTTTAAAGGGATAGTTCAACTAAAAATTTAATTATTTACTGTTATTTTAAACCTTCTATTTAAGTCAAAAATATATTTTGAAGAATGCTAGAAATCTGTAACCATTGACTTTCATAATATTTGTTATCCTACAATGGAACTCAATGGTTACAGGTTTTTAGCTTTCATCAAAATATCTTCTTTTGAATTCAATTCAGGTTTAGAACCAAATTAGAGTGAGTAAATATTCATTTGTGTGAACGATCCCTTTAAAATCTCATTCAGACTCTTATTACAATTACAAAAGAAACAAATGCAGCTCTTTCTTCTTCCCACTGTCATGGCGATAAACATTCAGTAACTAGTTCATTTCAAAGTCGTATAAAATCAGTTTAGCCTCTAATGCAATGGTTAACCATGCATCTGAACGTAATCCATTCACACACACTATATATAAACAAGTGTGTGTAAGCGTATATGTATAAAATGCTACCTTATAAATGATGCTCATCAAATAAGTAACATGAGATTTGGGAATGAACGAATAAATCATCATTTGGGTCAGCACAGAATCAATAAACAACCTGTACTATCATTAATAAAGTACATCGTCTCCCCCAAAATAAACCTTAAACAACCCAAAAGACAGAAATAAATAAACACTATAACAAATATTCTGGCCCAAGCCGTATTCAACATGAATGAAAGACTTTTAATATAGAAGACGACATAAAAGGATGATCATACTGCCGAGCCCTTTTTGCTGAGTGGATCATTAACAAGAAAGGAGAAAAAAAGACCCTTATTACAACCCGAACAAATTTTAAAATGATAATTTGGCTAATTATTGAATTACTAACACATAATTAACAAACAAAAAATAGGGGGTGTATAGTTGGCACGTGTTTAAATATTCGGTAGCTTCATATTGTTTGTAAATGGCAAAAGCAGATTTATTCCAGTACATTCCAGTGACAAAAATAATAAAATAAAAGTCAGTGGTGTGCTTTGGTGAAACTAGTAACACTTTACAATAAGGCTCTATATGTTAACGCTAATTAATTAACTAATCTTGGCTCGTTTTAATTGCACTGCAAAAAAATGCTTTTCTTAGATTTTTTTTGTCTCGTTTCGAGTCCAAATATCAACAAATTCTTAAATCGAGAAGCTTTTTCTAGGCAAGCAAAACATATTGTCTTGTTTTCAGAAATAACATGCCAATATTAAGTGAGTTTTTCCTTAAATCATGCAAAATAATCTGCCAATGGGGTAAGTAAAATAATCTTGTTTTTCCTTTTGACATAAGATTATTTGCTTGTTTTAAGGAAAAACTCACTTAATTTTGGCATATTATTTCTGAAAACAAGACAATATATTTTGCTTGTCTAAAAATTAATTTTGATTTAAGAATTTTTAGATATTTGGCCTAAAAACAAGACAATCAAAAATAATGTTTTGCAGTGTACATAATTGTTTGATTGTGCTCTCATTCAGATTTGCTTATTTAAATCATGCATTACAAGCCAAGACTAATCAGTCGTTGTGTAAATGAATGTACTGGTACAGTACAGAACCCTACTGTAAAGCGTTACTGGGATTCAAAAGTAAGCATCCTATGTGTGCTTCAGTATGTTGACTAAGATCCTGTGCATTGTTTTGGTTTTTCAATAATTTAGTGCATGTTGAACCAGTGGTCATACTAAATCAGTTGCATTGTGTGTTTGTGTATACAAGTGTGGTGTTTTGTACACAGGAAGTGCCTCTTGCATTGACCACTCAGACGTAAGGGATAGTAAGAAAACAGACAAGGGCTTTGAGACGCCTCCTTTCCCCTCCCTCCCAAAGTTTCCTGGTCCAGATGGTTTTATAAGGCCTCGAACTCGTCGATTCTCTGTTTGGTGTTGCCCTGGCGGATCTGCCGGAGAGTTTTGTACTTGTCTCTGCCGGCGCGCACGTTCTCTGTGTGCAGCAGGTCGTTCTGAGTCTTCTTGGTGTCGTCTCGAGCTTGGGCCAACTCTGAGGTCAGAGCCTGTGAAGGAGAAAACGTGAGATTAGCGATGCTTCTTCATCTGTAACAAAGAGCTGGAGCTATCTTAGAAGGTCCTGTGCAGTGCTTTGAAATGTGCATTTTATATTCAAAATCTTGACGCAATCTCAACTGAACTAAGATCTAGATCAAACTAAGTTGCTAGATCAGATATGGTTGCAGCCATAAGTTAGCGAAAATTATTTATATTATATATAAATTTCCCAATAATTATATTTTATTAACATCTACCCCCCCTACTGTCACAGTAACGTAAAAACAGTAGTTGTGCCGAGAATTATTTTTGTTATCTATTAAATTGTCCAATAAATTGTATTTTTTTACGTATACCCCTACCCTAACCCTAAACCCAACCGTCACTGTACTGTAAAAATATTAATTATTGTTATACAGCATCATACAAAACACTGCTATATTGATGTGCATATCGCACTTCCGGCTGGCCGTGTATCCTATCTAGACTTTACTAACAAAGACAGGGCGGGACAGAGTAGCTCCTGCCCTTCTTTGAATACAGCCAATAGCATTTGGTTTTTATCACAGCTCTGCCAGTGGGAGTGGTTGAGCTCAAGCACGTCAAATGAAAAGTAAATGTGAAGGGAGGGCGGGGCATGTCATATACAAGAGAGCAAGATTTGATGAGAAACTGTTAAACAATGTTAAACAAAACTGTGGATCTATTTAGGCAGAGGTGACAAAGTGCAAGCTTTATATGTTTATACCTTCTAAATGTGAATTTTGACACTAGCACACTAGCTTATAGACTAATTCTAAAATCTATTTTTTTTTTTTTTATTTAACACGAGTGTGTTGCCTAATAGGATTTCCTGTCAAAAAAACACAGACCTAAGCCAGTTTGTAAACCAACGTAATCGACATTGATGTAGCTGAAAGTCTTATAATCTATTATGGCCCATTTATACCTCTACATCAAGTGCATGCAGTTCCTTCATACGCGTAATTCGCCATATCTTGACACGCACCTCTAAAAAAAAAACTACACATCGCATAAGATTGGTGTAGTGGTGATGAATGTGGCCGTGGCTGAGGGGGCATGAATGAAATGTTGCTAAATGAAAGTGAAATTAAAACAAAATTACATGAAACTCTGAAGGAAACATTAGAAAGCGTGGTGATGTAACATTCTAAAAGCAACTCATAGACATCTTAATCATATTATTACCTTGTTGGTAAATAATTAGATTACTGATGTCCATGTAAACGCAGTCGCAGACAGAATGCAAAAGTATAAACGCTCACAATGGCATTTGGCTATGTGCAGGGCAGGTGTCATCTGATACATTGACTACGTTTACATGGACATCAGTATTTTAATGATTTAGCTTAATCTGAATAAGACAATAAAGTGATTAAGGTGTTAGCATGAGTTGCTTTTTGAATGTTTCTTTCATGATCCCGTTTTACATGTTATAGCACATACAGTAAATCAATTAACGTCATTGCGTCACAGCGCTATCCACATTTCCTCCAGAGTTTCATGTAATTTCGGGTGTTTCATTTTTAATTTGTTGACTATAACTGCAGTTTGGCACTTTCACATTCATTTTTGGAACATTTCATGCATTCCCTCCATGACAAACAAGATATTGGATTGTAACTATGCACTGCTGGAAGAGTGTAGGTTAAATGGAATTTTTGATACCGCATGCAGTATGAGGAAAAAACTCTGCATTTTGCAAGGCAGATGTCTGTGGTCCTTCACTGACTCGATAGGTGCAGAGAATAGTGTCAAACAGCAGTGTGTATAGACTATCCTGTCGCAAAATGCAGTGAGAATCGTACACAACGGTAATAGTTAGATTAAGGTGTTTACATGTCTGTACTGCACTTCAAAAATGCCACAAAAATCAGCATATTCCACATATCTTAATTCAATTTCTCATTAGTTTGATGACCTTAACCTGATTAAATTAATAAAAAAAAGTAATTATGTTTACATGGTAGACTCTTAATCAGAGTATTGTCTTAATCATATTAAAATCAGATTTTTGGTGTCCATGTAAACGTACTCATTGATCACTTCAGGTAGAAGTCTAAATTGGGCTTTAGACCACCAGCAGATGCTCTATACTAGGGATGGACAAACTTGGTCTTGGAGGGCCAGTGTCCTGCACAGTTTTGCTCCAACACTAATCAAACATACCTGAACATGCTAATCAGTGTCTTCAAGATCACTAGAAATCTATAAGCAGGTGTGTTTGATTAGAGTTGAAGCTAAACTGTGCAGGACATCTGCCCTCAAGGACCGAGTTTGCCCACCCCTGCTCTAGACTGCATATTGATTCTCCAGTGGCCAAGAGGCTTTTGATTGACATGTAAAGTCAGAGTTTTTTATCTGCTCATGTTTAGGGCTTAAAAACGTACATCCATTCATCAACGTCTTAAATAGCAAAATCTTCAGACTGACAGCAGAAGCTCTGGACTCCATCAGTGCTTTCATTGGCGAGGACTGGCAAAGATGTCACCTGACCGACATGTTGAGCAACTAATTACAGTTTTGTTTGTACAGTGTCTTGGTAAGGGGTGTGAAAATGTAAAGACCTTCAATAAGAGACCACCATGCAACTATTTAATCATTTAAAAAAGGCATCTTCAGGCCTCAAGAGTCTACATCATGAACATAACATGACAAAGAGTTTAGTTGGTTTTTAGTTCTTGGTCAGAGTTGCAAATATCACAATTTCCTTTATCCGTAGGGAGATTTGGCATCATTACAGCTTTGTTTCCAGACTTTGGTGACTTTCAATCTACTGATCAGTTTTCAATTCTCTCTGCCTCATGTGTTTGATGTTTAAGTGATGATCTGTGGACATCACTTCTGAGGCTGAGACTATGCAGTTAATAACATTCTGACTAATCTACAGCTTCTCTTTAACATGGGTTAGGAGCAGTTTATGTTTGGGGGTTGATTTGTTTGGCAACAGTGTAGCTTTAGGACTGATGGATGTTAGTTCAGAAAAGGGATCTACTTTGCAAAATCACATTGACCATTCTTAACCCCGACTGCTCACCGCTCCTAAAGACAGAGGGATATTATAGGTTTAAAAGGCAAGCCCCAAACCCAGCCTAAATCCTAATCCTATTTCCAAAATCTGGCTGATAAGAGTGTTGTCCAGGACCAACAAAGATTTGTTGGCGGTATCACAGTAATCACATGGGACAACCTGGTGAACCAAAGTAGAGCATGTTTGTAGACATTCCTGAGATGTGACATTTCCCATCAACAAAGCATCACTGTAGGATTATAATAAAGCAGACGTACACCTGCTGATTTACCTTTAACATTGTTTTATACACAAACTAAAACTCCAATGACGGAAGACAACACTGGAGTCATCTTAATTAATCCCTCTGATACTCTTGTTGGTTTTAAAATTTATTTTTAATTGGCAAAAATTTATTTTTAATTGGTAACAAACCAGCTAAATATTAGGGGTTTTAGAACCGGGCAGGTACTGAACTAGCCACTAGGGTGAACTAGCACAGTGTTTCTCAACCACGTTCCAAGAGGACCACCAGCATTGCATATTTTGGATGTCTCCTTTGTCGGTCACACACAGCTGTTTCAATATTTGCTAATGAGCTGATGATATGAATCAGGTGTGTTTGATTAAGGAAACATGGTAATGTGCAGTGCTGGTGAGCTTTCAGGAACGTGGTTGAGAAACACTGAACTAGCATAATAAACAGCAGACTTCAAATTCATGCAGACTTCAAGATCTTCCAGATCTCTTGGAGCTGACTGTTAAGGACAAGTTTTTTTTTTAAAGGTATGGGAAAGCAGGTCTCTAGCGTACAGGGTCAGATTAGCTCAGATGCTAACATGCCTGGCAATTTAACATTTCTCAGTGGTGTTGAAAGCACTAGATTTACCTTGAGGTACGAAACTCTGCAGGAAGGTAGACTTACAGGGGCTATATATTCTAACAGACCTTCTCAAAACTTAAGATACACTTCCCTGCAGAGTTTATCTACAACCTTGCTCAGACTCACCTACTTGTAGCGGTTTAGTAATCCTGCAGACCTTCATTAGCTGGATAAAACCTGTACTATTACTCTACTTTTTGGGAGGAATTAGGCTCAATTTTCAAGTCACCTAGAGTTAAACAGTTGAGTTTGACCATTTCAGAAGTTTCTCCCAGCTGAGCAATTTTCAAGTGTGCCTACTTCAGCCACTGCACGGCAACAAAATTCCTTGATTATTATGCCAGAATGAGCGTATAGTTCCTAGTCATATCAACCTAGAATCAATAACATTCAATTTTCCATCAGTACTAGTACACATGATGTAAGTACAGAAGAGTCGAGCTTTAAATAGGAAACGTATCAAAACTGGCCATTTTAAAGCCAGATGCTATAATTGAATAGTTTATGCTAAGCTAAGCTAAAAGTGCCCCCGTCAGACTTGGAAATTAATTGAATCGATGAGCCTGGTAAAATGAGCCTATTTCCAAAACAAGGCAAGTGTTACTTTAAGGCTGAACTCTGCAAGATAGCAGACCCTGATCAATAACTAAGGTGAGTTGAGAAATGCTGGAGTCAGATACTAATAGAAAGAGTGCTAATCCAAAAACAGAGGCACCACTCTCCAGAGTTTAACTACATCCTTAATCAAGATGTTCGGGATTATCTGAAATGAACTGACAGCAAAAAGGTGGCCATCCCTGGCATAGGTTCTAATCCCAGAATATTAGTTTATACTCACCAGCAGCTGTTTCTGCACCCGTTCGTTCTTCTCGGCCTCAGTGATTCGCTCTTCCTCCTGGCGGTGGTCATTGAATCCTCCCGTCTGCAGGTCTGCGGTGTAGCTGCCGTTGCTCCCCTCTCCATCATCGATATCATTTTCATCAGGATCATATACAGGTGGTGGAGGAGGGAGAGGTGGCGCTGTCATCACATTGTGAAGCTCATGACGCGTCTTCACCAGGTCATCTTGAGCTAATTGTGCCTGAAATACCACAAAGATCAGATTGCTCTACTAATTGTTGAAGAATGCACTAACGTATGGTTACACTAGCTATGTTTCCATCCAAAAATGGCAATTAACTTAATGCACAAAACTGTATTATCGCATAAAATACGTGCAAATAAAACAGCGCTTCTAAGAGTCAACGAGAACAAAATCATCCCTTCCTGATGAACTGCCGCCAAATATCAATGGTAAAAACGGAATTTGCTGTGGTTGGAGAAGCTGCGTGAATCTTTTATTTATTTAATAAATGACTTGCGCCTCAGAAGACAATGCAGTCACGCAATTAATAATATAATAACACTAATACTGAAACGGTTAAGGCATTTTAGAATGACCAAAACAACCGTTTATCCATTCGCACACATTTTTATCATCACATGATCTCATAACAAATACACAATGACTTTTAATGCGCATACTGCAATTTGTTTGGTAAAAGTGTTTCCATCGCAGTTTATGCTCGTCTTTTCTTATCGAATAAAACGTTTATCCTACTCAGTTATGCAGATATATTTTATGCACATTTAATTTATGAGCATCTTGGTGCTTCCATCAACCGTTTTTTTATGCGCATCTCCAAAATAAGCATAAAAATAGGTGGATCGAAACTTAGCTACAGTCTATATATAAATATATATGTGTGTGTGTGTGTGTGTGTGTGTGTGTGTATATATATACATGCATGTATATAAATATATATATACACATTCAACCCATTTCTAAACATAATAGTTTTAATAACTCATTTCTAATGACTGATTTATTTTATCTTTGCCATGATGACAGTAAATAATATTTTACTAGATATTTTTCAAAACACTTCTATATAGCTTAAAGTGACATTTAAAGGCTTAACTAAATTAATTAGGTTAACCAGGCAGGTTAGAGTAATTAGGCAAGTTATTGTATAACAGTGGTTTATTCTTTAGAATATCTGATAAAATATATAGCTTAAAGGGGCTAATAATTTTGACCTTAAAATGGTTTTTAAAAAAAGTAAAAACTGCTTTTATTCTAGCTGAAATAACAAATAAGACTTTCTCCAGAAAAAAAAATATATTATCAGACAACGAAAATCAAAGGGGGGCTAATAATTCTGACTTCAACTATATATATATACTTTTAAACCAACACATACCACCAAACCTGGACCCCAAAAAAGTGTTTTTTGCAATACAACAAGTACTTTGCATTTGTTTTTTGGATGCAATTATATAGATATTAAGCCAACTTGTGACAATAAACCACAAAAATACATTGTATGGGTAAAAATCTATTTTATATGTTTTGCCTAAAAAATATTTAAATAATAAATAAAGATAATGTAGATCCATGAAGATACTTTATAAATTTCCTACCATAAAATATATAAAAATAACATTTTTGATTGATAAAGTGCATTACTAAAAGCATAATTTGGACAAATTTAACAGTGATGTTCTCTTTTCTACTGATTGGATTTCAGTAATTGTATCTCTGAAAACATTGTCCAATCTTATAAAAAAATTCATCATGAAAGATAATTTCCATTATTTCCAAAAACGGACACTTATGACTGGTTTTGTCGTCCAGGGTAACATTTAAAGCGGGACCCAAACATCTTGAGGTGATAAAACCGTTTGCATGTGAATATGCTCTTACTTTGTTCTGCCATGTCTGAGCTTCCTCCTCCTTGCGTTTTTTGGCTTCTTCGAGGAGTGCAATTTTTGCGGTGTGTTCTGCCAGCTCAGCAGCCTGAGAGATGAATGAGAGGATTACTGATGGACGAGAGCTATTTTGACAAGTATTTTGAAAGTCATGTTTTTTTGTGAGGAAAAGTGTTGAGTTCTAACCAGCTGCTCCTGACTCTTGAGCTGATCCTGGGCTTGACGGGCCAACTCCTCCTTGGCGAGCAGTGCTGCCTGTCGCTCGGCCTCCAGTCTGGCAGCTTCTTCTTCAGCCTGTCTCCGTTCGTATTCCAGCTGCATGGCCCTCTGCATCTGCTCCTGTAGGTCTGCAAACACACACAAAGATAGATTTTACTTGAAGAGCAACCATCAAAATGACAAATATGGGGAGGTCAGGGCCTCGCAATGAAAGGTGACGAATCCTTCAGTCACAGAACTGGTATGTTAATGAATAGTGCGCAGTTGTGTTTATGTCAAGTTATGTTTTAGCAGGCCTTGTAATTAGTTCAATTCGAAGTCCCACCAAAAAATGAAAAAATGTACACACCCTGGTGTCATTCCAAACTTTGTTTACACTTTATTCTATGGGCCACCAATAATAGAAAGTTCAGTAAATGAGCTTTTATTCATTTAAAGCCCTGAAGTTAAACAGTTTTTTTTATCTAGGGTTGGACGATACAGATCTTTACTGAAATTATATCACAATATTTTTTGGTATTTATTGTGATAATGATCATTTTGACGATAATTTATTTGTATCCACTGAGAAGCAAGAAAAAGTCCAGTATATTAGATCAGGGTTTCTGCAGGTTTCAGCAAGTAAAATTTAAGACCATTATGAATGAAATTTTAGACTCAAAGCGCTAAACACTAAAGAGTTTTTTTGAATGGCCCAGATGGAAAATATATATTTTTTGCCATATCAAACTTTTTAAATATTATTTAATATATTTATTATTAAAATAATAACAATTTAATCATTTTTAAAAGATAATACTTTAGTTAAATCTGAGCAAAATATTTAAGTCAATACAAGTAAGCTCTAGTTCATAGTACACATTTTTTCTACAGAACATTTCTTAAATATTAAAAAATATTTGTTTAAGGTTTTAATAACTATAATAAACTAAATGTATGCACAACAATCTGTCCAGGTCAGTTTCTTAATAAAATAGCAATAAATACATGGATAACTTTTAAACAAATGTTTTTTTGTTTTTTTTTTGTTATTCTTTTAAAAGGAAAATAATTATATTATTATGGTAAATAGAGTTAAAAATTACATTCTTAAATAAAAAGTTTTATTCAGATGGATTGTTGGTGATTGGATGGGTGTTGGCCACATTGGGTAGCTATTAGGGATGTCCAGATCGGAAATCGGGGCTGACATTACCTCCCGATCAGGACTCGAATAGTTATGCGATGGCACAGATTTAGAACCCTTTCTTGACTTATACAGAAACAGCAATGCATGCGGCATTACATCACTTTGCCGTCATTTAACCTATAGCATCTCTGCAACAAAGTAGAACATGGAAGCAGCTTGAAGTGGAAAGCGCAAAGTATGTCTGCGGTCTAGAGGTATTTAACAAAGTTGATGACAACAATTCCATAGCAAACTGTGAGATATGTAAACTTGGGATTGCAAGAGATGGAAAGGAAAAGGCTACATTTAACAGAACAAACAAAATAGTTGTTGAATGTTAAAATAAGGTGAATTAAATAAAAAATAAGGAACATCCTGGATCTGTTTCTTCGCTCTTCTTTATTCTTTTTAATGTATTATAGAAGTATCAGATCAGGTTTCGGTAGACACTTAAAATCAAATGGCTCTGACTGGACTTAAGGGCAAATAAACCTGATTGGAACAACCCTAGCAGCTATAGCAGCAGATTTAAGACCTACAACACAACATTTCAGGAAATTCAGGAAAGACCCCATGGACACCCTGTAGAAAAAAAAAAGCATAAATTTTTATGAAAAAAAAAAAAGAACGAAAAATAGTCCATCCTTATTTTAATCCATTCAGGCGTTCTCCGGGTCTGAAACACTTAGCTTAGCATTGATTAATGAATTAGAATAGACCGTTAGGATCTCGCTTAAAAATTACCAATAAAGGCCTGTGCACACCGAGACATTTTTTTGCTCGTGTTTTCCGACGACGTTTAATGCCTCATGACTAAATAAAGGGCGTCAATGTGATCATGCACACCAACACGCAAAACGGCAGGTGCAAAAGCGTCCTTTAAAAAAAAAAACGGCTTTTGCTCGTTTTTTTTTTTTTTTTTTTTGACGCGCTGCGTCAAAATCTTCTCCACCAATCAGATTAACACTTTTGTTCACGTGCACGGAGCTGCTGAAGTTACAGTAAACAGCACTTGGAGGAGTTTAAGCACAACACTGTCAATGCGAGCGCACATTGAAGAAGATGTCCAGAGGCGTGATGAACGTGGAGCTGCTTATTGCACTGGTGAACAATAATCATTTCTTCATCGCTAGAGCTGAAGCTGCTACTTGAACCATCCATAACAACAAGCGTGTCAACTTTGTCTTCTTTCTCTGTGTTATAAGCAGGTGTCAGGAACTTAAAGTTGTGTCGCGCCATCTAACGTCAAGGAATGATTTTGCATACTTTTCTGCTCAACGCCTGTGAAAATCGCTTGGGTTTGAATAACAAAGTGAATTTATTTGATTTCAAAGTGAATAATTTTAAAAATGATGGACTGAGTATAACCATAATAGCTGGTGTTTTTAATTTTTTTTTGCATGATTCAGGAATATAATTTAATCCAGAACAAAATCATGCACATTACTGTTTCTATGACAGAATATATAATAATAATAATAATAATAATAATAATAATAATAATAATAATAAATAAAAATAATAATTAATACATTTAAAAAAAAAAAAAAAAAACATTCAGAACCTAGTTTCAAGGCGGATATAAAAACATGTAAGCTCTGTGTCGATAACAAAAGAAACATGACATGCGTATAGCTGCAAGAGTAACAGGTGCAGTATGACACCAGCTTGTGTTTGTATTACTAGTCAAAGCTATTGTCAGCCCAGAACACACTCATGATCAAAGTATAATGCCTCTGCTTAATAAAACAACAAGCTAAAAGGTTACGTAAACTGAAAAGACCAAAGCGAGCGTTTCTGGCTTGACGTCTCCATTCATGACTCACATTTTCCATATGAAATCACAAATCAACTGTCATTTTTATGAAATCCATAATGTGCTATTTCACATAAAATTGAGTTAATTATGTTTTAAAAAATTAAATACAATTAAAAAAGGTCTACAAGTTTACACGCAATGACTCAAAAACAAGCACACGGTGTCCCTACGGTCTTACCTTTTTCTGCTTTTTTGGTCTTCTCCTCGAACAGGCAGAGTTGTATCATCAGCTCCTTTTTCTCTCTCTCCATCTGGTCCTTCTCTCTCTCAATGGCCTCTCGTTTCTTCTTCTCATTCTCCAGCTGAGCTCTGCAGATAATACACAAAGACAAAACCAAAGAGACACACTGTGACGTTTGCTCAGGACACCTCTATATAAACATAACAGTCGTCTCTCAAAGCTAGCCGCCATAAATCGCTAAAATGCATTTTCCTAGCTCAATGTCTGATGCTAGTAACTTAGTGACTTCCAAGAAAAAAAATGGCACCAAAACTTGTAAGCGGATTTATATATGATTAATGATAAAATACAAACACATCTGTTTGTTCAACATGAGCAAAACGTGTGTTAAGGGTGCAACTTGTAAGATATTTTTCTATAAAATATCTCAAAACCACTGGAATGGTGTTATATATTTTGCTGACGTATGTACTTGCATTGTCTTGAATGTTTAGAAGAATGTTCAAATCCAGAGAAAGCAGCAATTTTATCTAGAGACATGAACAGTGTCCTGCGTCTGTGCTAATAATGTCATACACTCTTCATTTCTGGATTGGTTTTATAGAAAACAGGGAAACACCAAAGGCGCTTTCATATGTTGTGTGTTTTAGTAGACTGCACAGAGCATCATTATAACAGAACCCTATAATGTATTTAGTCTGATAAAACAGCGTTGCTTCTCCACATGATCATTAACTGAAGAATCAGACATGGTGGATTGTGGCATAATAAAAGCTCTGCTGCTTTTGTGCTGATTCGCATTCGTCTCTCATTCAATGTCTTGTTTTGCTTTGACAGCTTTCAGTCTTAAGGTTATTGCACACTGAATCTAAAATTTTCGCACGTTAAAAACTAATTCGACCTCGTTGTGTCAATCGTATTGGCACACTGCCTCTGAAACTTTCATTCGTCTTAAAAGTTTGAAATTTGAGAGGCGTTTTGACAGTTCAGAGCCACCATACAAGCGAAAAGCTAAATACATAATGCCGTCATTTGAGATACAGATAACTGACAAACACAGTGCATAAAATAAAGACAGAATCTGGCAGACAGTTGAGAACCCTTATATATTGGATTCTGTGACTGACGCATCTCTGCCCTGTTGCTGTTTGGTGTGCATGTTTGTGTGTGTGTATATACTGTACATTTGACATACTTCTCATAGACATTATAATAGAAAGCATGGGTCAACGCAGCCGCCATTAATTATAATGTCTATACTGCCAGTCTCTGTTCAGGATTTGTTTACGTACGTGAATGTGTGAAGTATCATAAGCAATGCATCCAAATTCTACTAATTTCCTGAAATAAACTTTGCATTTTGGAATAATCGTAGCACAGCTCTTTAAAGAGGAGAACTCTCCTTCCTCTCTATGTAGGCTAGTATTAAATGTACACAATATATAGCCTATTTCTCTTGCTTTTTCTACTTTGGAGAGGAGAACAAGGTATTACTGCTGGAACTGACTCCGAAATGAGCGTTTTTTTTATTGATGGATCAATTAATACGCATTGGACTATGAATATAAAAAATGCATACAAATATTTCAAACTTCAGTGTGCAAAGACCTTTACTTTAGTTCATACTACCATGATAAATGTTGAATACTTTTGCTAATCCACCAATATGATTTCTGCAAGAGTGCTGTAGAATGAAGACCACAACTCCTTATTCCCCACTCAGTCACACCCTCATTAAACTACGCCTTTGTTTGTTGTGAATACTCGCCCTCTAGTGGTGAAAACATTACATACTGTGCCTTTAAGGTAATTTGTGAAATCACGACAGAATGTTTACATCTGTATACACTTGAAATGTAATTTACAGTAATTTATAATAAAATAAACAACAAGTACTAAAAAAAAGTAAATGACTGGATTATTAATGCAGTGATATGTTTTTTTGCTATTTTAGTTGTAGCCAATACATTGTGTAACCTTTTAACATTTTTAAGGGATAGTTAACCCAGTAACAAATCGTGCTCCTCGATTTACACTCAAACTGTATAAACTGCTTTCCTTTGATGGAATGATGGAAAGCTGTAGCCATTGACTTCTATAGTAGAAACACAAAATACTATGAAAATCCATAGCTACCAGTTTCCAGTACTTTTCAGTGTATCTTCCTTTGTGTTCAACAAAAGAGATAAGCTCAAAAAGATTTGAAACGTGAGTAAATGACACTTTTTATTTTTGGTTGAACTATCCCTTTAAAAAACAACATGCATATAGAAAGATGCACCCCAATATTCCACAATGACAAATCAAAGATTAATTAAGCTCAAACTGTGAAAATGATTGAGGGAGGAATCACCATCACACATCATTTGTCCGCCACTGAGGTCTTATGTGCTTATGTTGACCTTACAGAGCAGTCTCCATTGTTAATACCAGATGTGGGCCAAACATGCTACTTTTGATGGAGAGAAAATGTGATCTTGCATAAGAATGAAAAATGGCACAAATGAAAACATGCAAAGCTAAAGGTGGTCTACATCAATATCGGGGCACGTAACAGTTGGGTCAAGCAGTGAATCAATCCTTCTTTCTCTTTCTTTCTTTGTCTTTCTTTCCTTCTTCCTTTCAAAATAATACCTAGAAAAAACTGCATGCAACCTACAGTATTAAGGTACCATACAGCAAATCCCTAGGACACCTTGTTAACTAAGATAATTACTGTAATAAATGTATTGTTCGATTTACAATAATTAACATTAACCAATTGTAACCTTATTATTAATTGTATAAATAAATAAAAAAAATGAATGAATAAATAAAACCAGAAAACAACTAAGAAAAAAGTAAACCAGAACAAAAAACAAGATAGAGCAAAATAAAGTCAAAACCACCATGAAACCTTAACAACTCATGCAAAGCAAAACAAAATACATAAACCAAAAATCAAGCAAAAAAAAAACAAAAAAAAAAAAACAAGCAATTAAAAATAACACAAATACATCCAAGCAAGGCATGAAACTAACAAAATAAAATAAAAAACATCATTAAAAATAAAAAGCAAGCACATGAAACAACCAAAAAAAGACGGAAATAAACAAAAACGCAAACAAAAATGTAAAAAAGCTAAAATGAAAAAAAATACAATATTTGTTTGCATATACATTTGATGAAAAAAAAAATTAAATCAACTAATCTCTAAGTGTAAAATAAAAATGTATTTACTTAGTAATTTACTTACACTTATTTATTTACTTACACTTACTTACATGATATAACACTACTGTAACTTAATTTAACATATCAATATGAAAATAACCAAAAATCTGAGAATGCCAAATAAAGGATAGTTCACCCCAAAAATTTAAATTACCTCATCATTTATTCTCCCTCATGTGATTTTAAATTTTTATGAGTTTCCCCCTCCTTTTGAACTCAAAAGATACTTTGAAGAATGCTGGTTGCTGACACCCATGGACATTCATTGGAAATTATTATTATTACTTTTAATAATTAATTAATTATATTATTATTATTACTATTATTATTCATTTATTTATTCATTCGTTTATTCATTTTCTTTTCGGCTTTAGTCTCTTTAGTCGTCAGGGGTCGCCCTCATGTCACCCACTATTATTATTATTATTATTAGTATTATTATTATTAGTAGTAGTATTAGTATTATAGTGTGTGTACATAACAAAAGCAAAACAAAATACATCCAACAAAAATCAAACAAAACAAATAAAAACAAAACAATTAAACAAAAAGATGCATAAAAACAAGTAAATCAAATCAAAACAAGACCAAAAAAATACAACATAAAAATAAACCAAGAAGCAGAACAAAACAAATAAATAAAAAACAAGCAAAAGGCATTAAAAAACTTAAAACTAAAAACACAAATAAAACTATTAAAACAAAAAAGCAAACAAGAAAACAAGAAACACGAAAATAAAAAGCAAAAGCAAACGAAAATACAAAAGCTATAAAAAAAATGCTAAATATTATTTTTATATAAAACACATTTTTAAAAATGCCATGAAAATAAAAAGGTAAAACATATTGTGTGTGTGTGTGTGTGTGTGTGTGTGTGTGTGTGTGTGTGTGTGT
>CAIGQZ010027068.1:11625987-11637089 GCA_903798205.1 Danio tinwini | reverse complement strand
ATCCCAAACAGCATGGATTTAGTTTAGGGTTTCACATAAACTGAAAACATTACATAACATTGTGCATATAGATTACATAACCATATGCTTAATAATCACATAAACTAGATAATCAAATGCTTTGCAACTAGAAAGTACTTGATTTAGTCATATTACTGTTAACTAAAATCATTAAATTGTTAAAAAAAAAAAGTAAACTAAAACTGATTTGTTAAGTCATATTTCTGCCAAAACAGCAATCAACGAACCTGAACAAAAATAAATACTAAAGCAAAACAGAAAGGTTCTAAAAATAAATAAATGCTGTAATAACAACATATAAATAATCTTAAAATAGCCCTTGTATACATTTGGGACAAGACAATATATCCAATTTCAGTGCTCCATCAAATTACATTAACAACAGAAATGATTTCACATACATAGAAACAAAATAAAATCCTAAGTAAATAATCTGCTTTAAGGTTTGAATCGTTAAATAAATAATAAATACATTTTTAAAACTTAAAACTTCAAAATATGGCAGAAAATAATTCTGACCTTTACTTATTTATAAAAATATAAAACAATAAAGTTATCACAGTAAACTTTAATATATTGTAAAGGAGTAAGAAGTACTCCTAATCTTGCTGAGAAACTAAAGCTGTGTCCTAAACGGTACACTATACTCTATGCACTTACACACTCAACAGCATAGTATATGTATGTAGTGTTGTCCCAAATGGAACACTAATGTTTTTTTGCTAAGTGGAAATTCAAACTGTTTTCCTGATGACGTTTGACAGTTGCAAAATTAGTTTAATAAATGACAAAACTACCAAATAATACCTGCCATGAGTATAACCGCATTCACCATCAGAAGGCGGTATAGTCACTCTCGTAGGAGATTTTTGCTTTCGCAATCCAAAATAAATAAAGTAATCCAACATCAGCACCGTAAGCTCTGCCCGTTCCGCTATACGAGCAAAGCAGCGTGAAGTGTGCAACATAACACACTTCATATTACGGTTGAATAAGTGCACCATCAGGGTATTTAAGTGCACTTATTCTTGTTAGGGTTTCAGTGTGAATGCACTACTTACACTATTTATACTACAAAATGGAATAGTGAATAAGTTCGCAATTTGGGACACACCTTAAGTGATTTGAAGTATACAGATTTAAAAATGTTTTGCTATTTCTGCAGAGAAATTTGTAAAAGAAAATCTGTGGATTTATGCAGAATTATTTTGGGAGTATCAAAACTAAAAACTTAATATATGAAATAATTATAATAGCTTTTAACTTTTATTTAAATGTTTACAATGCAAGTCCATCTAAATCCACTTATTTGGTAAACAATCTCTCATATAACATGTCTACTAAAAGACAAAATAGTACTTTACAAACTGTATTGAAAATAAATCAAGTGAACACTCAGTCAATAATATTACTAAAATTAATAAAAAAAAAATGAAGAAATCTAAATTTACACACATTTACACAAGTAAATGAATAGACTCAATGACTTCTGCCCACGCAGATTCCGTGTGGGCCTAGTAATTAGCAATTAGTACTTTCAGGCTGCAATCTCATTTAGTAGTCTTTTAGAATTATATGTCCTCAAACAATTCTAATAAAGCCCAGCCAGATTTGTGGTGTATAAACTGTTACACTGAATGACATCTTAGTATGCGTCTGCTGTAAATCATGGTTTAAAAAAAAAAATGCATGATTGTTGATTATCACTATTTTTGCATCTGACCCATTGACAACGACAATAAGTTCCTTTTTTATATACTGCTATATGGTTTCATGTGTTTAAGGCAAGATGCACTTAAAATAGGAAAGGTTGAGGCATAAGTAGGCCCACACGGAATCTGGATGAACAGAAATCCACAGATTTTTAGCACATCATTGAATCTATGTATTTACTTGAGTAAATGTGTGTAAATTTATATTTATTCAGTTTTTTTTATTAATTTAACTTATATTATTGTTATTTCATAATAGTAATATTAAAACGTTAATATGATTTTTTTACAATACAGTTTGTAAAGTAATATTTTCTGTATTTTAGTAGATGTATATTATATGAGAGACTTGTTTTGTTTATTAATTAATTGGATCTTATTGGATTTGAATTATAAACATTAAATAAAAGTTAAAAAGCTATTGATTTTTATGTGATATATTAAATTTTTAGTTATGATGCTAACTAAAATCATTCCGCATAAATCCACAAATTTTTTGAAAAATTCTCAGCAGAAATAGCAAAAAATGTCAGTAGATTCTGTCTGGCCCTGGGCATAAGCAACCTACAGTTACAGGTACACCCATTTTACACTGAATAGCAGCATGTTGATGCCTGTAAAAACGAAGAAAGTAGTCATCTATAAGGCAAACTATAATTAATAGATTCATGCTGCAATACAAATTCTAAAGCTATATCTACCATAGTACATCCCAAATAAAACTGGAAGTGAAATGACTACAGTAAATATCAAATTTACCTGAGCATCCCACGATGCTCCTCATGCCACACCTGAATCCTCTCCTCCCACTGTTCACGTGACAACTTGTGCTGATCCAGAACCCTGCAGGACCCAACAACAAAGAAAATGTTTTTGACACTGTAAAGGATAACATTCTATATGGACAGTGTGAGATCGCTGAGGCTTGGACAGGAGGCATCGTTATCAGGTGTGACTGCACACACAAATGATGATGAGTTTCCATTGATTTGTGTACATAAGTCAAGCTTTGGAGTGTTTAAAGTCATGCAGATGTAAAAACTAATGTAATTAATAGCTTTTTTGTTGTTGTTAATTTCTGCTGTTCACACGGAATGATGTGTCTGAAGTAAAGGGCAATTTATCAAAAAATAGCTAAATGTAAATAAAGCTCAGGCTGAAGCAAATGTAATTTCACATCTGTACAGCTGAGATTAAACAAACCTTTCTAGATTGATGAAGAATAGGATGCATCAAAAGAAAGTTTAGCAATCTTAAGGAATGAATATTTGGAGTTTGCATTTCACTGTATTTATTAATTTTAAGGGATACTGATCTGTTTTGTGATAATGCATAAATACATGTTTACATTTAAGGCCATGTCCACACTAATAAATGCCTATTTTTCTATCTGTTTTGGCCTTCCGTCCACACGGAGATGGTATTTTTTAGGAAACGTAAACATATCCTTTTTGAAAACTCAATCAAAAGTGGATACATTTGAAAACGATATTTTCATGTTGCAGTGTGGACTGTGAAAATAGAGGCTTTCGAAAAAGATGGTGTATTTTAGTCATGTGACAGTCATGTGACCAATTCAGCTAACATGGTGGATGACACGGTTTTGAATACTGTCCGTTTTGACAACTTTAAAGGTGTTGTAAGTTTTTGACTCTTCTAAAGCATGAAAATTCCATTATGTGTTTTAACAATTATAAGAGACATGCTAAGTGAACATTCTTGTTTATCTGAAAAACAATGCTGAAGTCAGACATTCTGCTTTGAAAATTATCGCTACTGTACGTGCTGGAACGTCTGTCTTTGTTTTGGTTATTTTAACCTGCCCAATGACAGTTTAGCCAATTATATTTCAGCACCCCAAGTTGCCTTGTTGGAAAACAGCATATTTTATTCATTCAGTCATGAAAGCTCTCAGAGTATGTGTCCATGACTGAAATGCGACTTCTGGTGGACAGCAGCAGACTCTGAAATGAGACACAGATTCGGAGTACCACATGAAGTTATTAATTAGCAAATAATATAAATATTATGATATAAACTATGTGAGCAGGTTACATTGTAACCGCATGTCCTAACAACATGCTACGTGACCAGATTTGCAGTAATAAGCAATTTGGCTGTTTGAACCAGGCGAAACATGACAGAAATGTAAATACAACCATTCAGTAACACAGAATAGTGCACTTACTGCACTCCAACAAAATGGTAAAGTTTACAATTATTTAATACACATTAAACCTCTTTAACATTATTAAATGTACACCAGCCTTTAGACTCGATAGTCAGGCATGCTCGTGCTGATGTTGTTAATCTGGCAACCTGCACTTGCTTGTGTTGCAATAGCTAGTTCAGCCACTGGGTGACAAACACCTTTAAAGATTAATGCCAGTTTATACAAGCTCCATACTGTCTCTCTTCAAAAGACACAATGTTTACTGGGAGATATTGTTCAGCTGCAGAAGCAGATGACAGCTGTGACATTTAGCTGCAACTTTTCAAAGAAATGGAAAGTAAATTAAGGCCCGGCGAATATGACGTAGGTAAAAGCATCTTGCATCTATGCGCATACGCAATACTGAATGAAAACCTTTTCAGTCATTTTAGTGTGGATCATGGTAAGAATTGAAAACAGTATTGTGAACTTTGAGCGTTTTTAGGACAAACTTATGCCCTTTTCCAATTTATATAGATTAGTGTAGGCATATCTTAAGCTAGAACCCTGTTAAAAATCATGTTTACCCATCATAAACACCACATGCAAATTTGCACTAGGTAAGTACGTCAATAACAAACAAACAAAAAAAGTAATATGTAAAAGTTACTTTACTAGTTACTTGAAAAAAGTAATCTGATTACATACCTTAAGTTACTTGTAATGCATTACTCTAACACTGATACTATAACAAAATTCAGCACACTCAAATGGATTTTTACAATTATTTTAACATAAAACAGCAAGGTGTTGCCAATTGACCTTAAGTAGCGTTTAGAATAGTATGTTACTTGCGCCTTTTTCATTAGTGCGATACATTTATATGATAAATTTGCAGTGTCTATAAACTTTAATTCACTATTAATTTAGTACCATTAAGCAAGTTTTTGCCTGAGTCATAACTAATTTCCACCAGCCAACTCTGCATGATCAAGCTACATTTTTTAATAGTTCTAAATAGGCACCCTTTAACAGTGAATCATATTTGTGCATTTAATTATAGTGTTTGTTTTGTAATTGTTGACTGTAAATGATGTTGTGGCATCATCGAGCAGGCTCACCGTTGGGGCAGCAGGCGTTCTGAGGTCAGGTACCCAGGCCTGTGCAACTCCTTGCTGAAATCCCCAAACTTGGACTGCACTGAATAGGACGCCAGGAGCACGGCAGTCTCTGGAGGGCAATAGATCTCGTCACTCAGAATGCCGTCTTTCACTTGCATGAAGAAGAGCTTTTGAGTGATGTCCTGGATCAGTTCATCTGCCACGTCTTCTGGGAAGAATTTAGCGCGAAACTTAAACTGCAGCGGATTTTCTTTCTTCACATCCTGAGATGAGACCTGCAAAAAGAGAGAGAGAGAGAGAGAGAGAGAGAGTAAGAATTGTGCCTTTATAATAAAGTGACAATTTCTTTTATTAACAAACAACAATAAATGCTTATTATAAGTAATTAAGATATTAGTTGGGTTTAGGTATTGGGCAGGATCAGGGATGTACTGTAGAATAAAATAATGCAGATTATGTACTTAACTACCAGTAAAAAGCCAATATCTTAATACTAGACAGATATTAAGGTGTTATCAAAGATCTCATACTGAGCGTCTCATGATAAGCCCATTTACAACACTTTATTAAAAAAAAAAGATTACGTTTAAGAATTATTTATTATTTTAGTCATTGTTTTTCTTTTGTTCTTTCAACAAAGCTCCAGCAGATGCTAGGACTGGATGGATGTCATTTTTAAGTGTAGCGCGTTCTTAAAGAGACTGGCATCTGATATGAATGTTTTATCTACATACTGATTGGTTTAGTTTTTTAAATCTGATCAGCAACGCAATATTAGTGCAAAAGCTGCTCAATTTAGTACAACAGGATTTCATTTTTCATTGTTTTTTTTTTCAAAATCAATCAGTGCAGGTTTCTTAAAATTAAATAAAATAATTATAATAGCAAAGTAAAACATAATTAAGATAAATAAAGTATAAAGTTTAATAATTATACATTTTTAGATTTTCTAAAGAAAATACTAATTAATATAGTACTGAAAAAAGTATTTAGCAAATAAATAACACTTTACAAGTTCCATTTGATAATTTCAGGGTTCTCGCACCTTGATTAACTTCAAATTCAAGAACTTTCATTTCAATTCATGTCCATTATTCTTAAAATCTGTGAACTACTGTGTGAGAGGGATCTGTTATTCTGTTTTTCCAATTTCAGTTTTAAAAACAAAAAAAGAAAATGAATAATAAAACAGAGGAATATTCAATTACCTCCAACACTGTATTCTAAAATGATCTAATAACTTTCATGTCAATTGTATTGAAAAGAGATGCATCTGTGAAATGTTGAGGTAAAATCATAGTATTTTTACTTACGAGTGAATGTCATGGCAACTTACAACAACAAAGGGAAACATTTAATACGTAAAACATGCAACTATTACTATTATTCATCGTTAGCTAGCTCTCTGCAACTCTCACATGGACGCTCATTGAAGCTAAGCAGGGCTGTGCCTGGTCAGTACCTGGATGGGAGACCACATGGGAAAGCTAGGTTGCTTCCAGAAGTGGTGTTAGTGAGGACAGCAGGGGGTGCTCATCTGTGGTCTATGTGGGTCCTAAAGCCCAGTATAGTGAAGGGGACTCTATACTGCTCAGTGAGTGCTGAGACATTAAAACCAAGGTCCTGACGCTTTGTGGTTGTGAAAAATCCCATGATGTCTATCAAGAAAAAGTAGGGATTTAACCCCAGCATCTTGGCTAAATTTGCCCACTAGCCTCTGTCCATTATGGCCTCCTAACCATCCTCATTTCTTAATTGGCTTCATCACTCTGTCTCCTCTCTATCAATCAGCTGGTGTTTGGTGCAATATGGCTGCTGTCGCGTCATCCAGGTGGATGAGAAGATTCCCCTAAAATGTGTAAAGTGCTTTGAGTGTCTAGAAAAGCGCTATTTACATGTAAGGAATTTTTATTATTAATCAAGCATGCATAAACCACGAAGTGTTGCCGAAAACCCCCCATAAAATGTGTAATTTTTTTATATAGTGGCTAATTCACATGAATTAGTTTGATCTTTTGCACAATTTAGTAAGATTTGCTCATCCCCCATTGATGGTTGGGTTTAGGGATGGGGTTTGGTGCCACGCCTCCTTTATAAAATCGTACATTTTCATTCAATGGAACTCGAATTCAAGTTAGCCCCTTAACTTACAAAATGTAACATAGTTATGTATACTTGTGAAATCAGGCTGAATATTTCCAGAACAACTGTTGCACAAATCTAATTCAAACATTTTTGAGGACCATGTCTGCATTTCCCAAAAGCATTGTACGCCAAAGCACATCATAAATATATATAATAGTTTTGGTCTGTTTCCCAAAAACATCCATAAGTGGCAGATGAAGATCACTACTGATATACAAGTACTCAGTATTAAGTTACATTTAATTTCCTATGCATCACTTTATATTTGTTTGTTGTTTACTTTTTTGTCAGTCATTTTGCCAGTGCATCAGCATTTTTGCTAGGTGCTTTATATAAATTTGTTTTAATCGCTAATCTGCCTGAGATGGCAATTATTGTGTAAAACGTTTAGGATATACGACATAGCATGTAAAACTCATTCTCGCAATTTCTAGTTACATGCAATTTTTGCCAAGCGTCCATAACCTTGCACATAGAAAAAGCTCTTAAAAGTTCAATGCATCATTATTGGGAAACCCGGCCCAGAATCTACGCATATTTTTTTTCGTCTGAATCACAAACTTAAGGGATTCAAGCACTCGTGGAAACCCTGTTGTTTTTATTAGGTAACATGAATATTCTGAAAAATATTTAAAATTTATTTATTTAAAAATAACGTTTATTAATACGTCATTAAAAAGTTATAAGTAGGCCCACACAGAATCTGCGACCACAGAAATCTGAAGATTTTTTTAGCCCATCATTGTGTCTATTTACTTGTAGAAATATACATCGACCACTTTAATAGGTACACCTGTCCAACTGCTCATTAATTCACCTGTCCAACTGCTCATTAACGCATTAACTGCTCATTAATCAGCCAAACATATGACAGCAACTCAATACATTTAGGCATGTAGACATGGACAAGACGATCTGCTGCAGTTTAAACAGAGCATCAGAATTGGGAAGAAAGGTGAATTAAGTGACTTTGAACGTGGCATGGTTGTTAGTGACAGACAGGCTGGTCTGATTATTTAAAAAACTGCTGATCTACTGGAATTTTCACACACAACCATCTCTAGAGTTTACAATGAGTTCACTGTACTCAAATGGTCTCCACAGACACCAGACTCAATCCAATAGAGCACCTTTGGGATGTGGTGAAACAGGAGATTCGCATCATGGATGTGCAGCCGACAAATCTACAGCAACTTTGTGATGCTATCATGTCAATATGGAGCAAAATCTGACAAATATTTCCAGTACCTTGTTGAACCTATGCCAGGCAGTTCTAAAGGCAAAAGGGGTCCAACCTCGAGACTAGTAAAGTGTACCTAATGAAGTGGCCAGTGAGTGTATATTTATTCCATTTTTTAATTAACTTGAGCAATTTTATTAACTAATAAACCAATGTTTTTATGATTTATTTATGGTACAGGTTACAAAAAGTATATATATTTTTTAGTAGACATTATATGAGAGACTTGCTTTGTTTACCAAACAAATGGATCTAATTGTATTTGCATTGTAAACTTTAAAGTCAAAAAGTCATTTTTTTGTGTGTTTAAAGTTTTTAGTTACTAAATAATTTTTTTTTACAAAATTATATGCTGAAATAGCAAAAAACATGTCAGCAGATTCTGTCTGGCCATAGTTAACTAAACTGATCTGAGATAACAACGTATGTTTTGAAATTAATTTCTTTTAACTAACATTAACAAAAGTTGAATAATTTATGTAATAATTTGCTTAAAAAGAGTTCATTTTTAACCTCAATCTCAGTTTTGTTTTGGTTAATTGTTCTGCCCAAATGAGGTGGAGCTGGAGCGATTACAGTTTTGTTTTTATTCAAATGTACTCTTTCAGCCACCACCACCAAACACACTGATTTCCTCAAATGTGGGTTGTGTCAGTGTTAAACAAGTGCTGTCACTCGTCTTTATTTGGAGCTCTGATCTGTAAGGTGTTTACGAGTGGAATGAAGCCAAACTAGTTTCTCCCCCTGAAAAAAAAAAAAATCTCCCTTTTTCTTTTACTGCTCTTGATTTATGGTGGGTTAAAAATCTCAGTTGTGTGACTTGCATTTGCTTAAAGACACATTAGAATAACTGTCCTGCTAAGATGCTCTGTGTTTCAGGTCATATTTAGGGAGCTAATAAAACGGCCTAACTTGCACATATCAGTTCCTTTAGCTTTTATATTTATAACAGTTTCACTCTCTTAGTAAAGGTTTCACATTACATGATTGATGCTTATTTATTCTGTTGGCCCATTTTAACAACACAAAAGCAAAAGAGCTGGTGAATCAGTAAATACAAAAGATTTAAGCTGTTTAAAGCTGTAAATGGAGGGGTTTAGTTTTAGTTTTGAGTCTCCTATGGCCTTCTAATATTAAAATTAGACAACTTAACTACTATGAGTAGTTTTTTATGATTATTCATTATCCTATTATTACATTATACTGTACTTTCTTAAGGCTCATAATTCTGAACGATTCACTCCTGACAACGTCTTAACCATGTATATTAAAGGAAATATTACAGGGAAACAACAAAGTATTTTGGCCATTCAATTAAGGTACTTAAAAGCACAAATTCAGAAAAAAAGAAATACCAAAGCGCTATATGTATAGTACAGTGTGAATCTGTTTAGGACTATGACATCATTAGGTGATCAGTCTAACAATGGAGTTGACTACTACCACATCAATGGTGGCCTGGAGGAAGCTGTTCCAGAAAGCAGGTTATGTGACATACCTGGATAAGATTAGGGATATGCAAGCAGAAATTCTTAGCTTTCGGTTTCTAAAACAAAGGTAATGCTCAGGGTGTGCAAATTGCCATAGCAACTTATGCTCTGAACATAATCTGCATCAGAGAATGCTATGTTTCAAGGTTATTTAACCTCTAAGCTATATATGTGTGCGTCTATTACAATATTTTAAATTAAACTATTGTAAAATAATGTTTGTTATTTTTTTATTAAATGTATTCTTTCATGTGGCGTATCTGAATTTTTATCTTTTGATCAAATGTATTTCTTATGTAATTTTATTATAACAATACATTTTGGGCAAAACCATAAAAAAAATGTATAAATACATATATTTTTTTCACTCAATCGATTATTTAATGCATTTAATAAGCATCTAACATGCATTATAATTCTTGTTCACACTGATAAAAAACGGTGACTGGTGATTTCAGATTTCATTTTCTGTTGAGAATGTTTCCCATGTTTATTGAACTTACTCTCAGGAACAGTTTTAAAACTCACATGGTAAGCAGGTTTAGGGTTAATCAAGCCAGAGTTAAGGCTTTAAAAGATGCTAAGGTGACCTTGCTTTCTGGAAAACACCCTAGGACAGTATGTCCATAAATGCATAGCATTTCTTTATTAAGAAAAACTGTCAGTGGCATGCATAATATAGCATTTTAAGCGAATTGGCGTAAAATAGGATACACAAAACTTTTCGAAATTGTAAAATGACAACACTTTCAGTTTTTAGTACATTACTGTCTTGTAAATGTAGACTAATCTTTATTTCAAGAAGTATAAATCAGCAGACTAAAGTGTAAGTAAATAATGCAAAGTATATATAAAAAAAAGAGCCAAAATTCATGTCAGTCCCACAAAACATAATTTCCATGTGCGAGGAATCTCAATTTCCTTTTAAGCACTAAATCTTCAGCACTAAAAAGACAACAACGAGGAAAGACATAATTTAGATGGTTAACCTAGTGACTGCCATAGTCTTACACAAATATGGTTTGAGAATGTATTCTTAAGTATCTGTGTCTTTTAAAAATATCAAATATACATTCACATAGGGATGTCCAGATCTGATCATGTGACCGGAAATTGGGCCTGATCACACTGTTTCAGACTCGATAGGAATAGGAAGTTACCTCCCAATCAGGACTCAAATATATATATATATATATATATATATATATATATATATATATA
>CAIGQZ010027068.1:11610725-11625587 GCA_903798205.1 Danio tinwini | reverse complement strand
TATATATATATAAATATATTAGGGCTGCTCGATTATGGGAAAAATCCTAATCATGATTATTTTGGTCATAATTGTTAAAGTCAAAATTATTAGCCCTCCTGTGAAGTTTTTATATATATTTCCCAAATGATGTTTAACAGAGCAAGGGATTTTTCACAGTATTTCCTATAATATTTTTCCTCTGGAGAAAGGCTTATTTGTTTTATTTTGGCTAGTATAAAAGCAGGTTTTAATATTTTAAAACCTATTTTAAGGTCAATATTATTAGCCCCCTTAAGCAATATCTTTTTTTGATTGTCTGCAGAAGAAACTACTGTTATACAAATGACTTGCCTAGTTACCCCAATTAAGCCTTTGAATCACACTTAGCTGAATGCTTGTATTTTGAATAATATCTAGTAAAATATTATGTGCTGTCATCATAGCAAATATAAAAGAAATCAGTTATTAGAAATGAGTTAATAAATCTATTGCGTTTAGAAATGGGTTGAAAAAAACACTTTCCATTAAACAGAAACTGGATGGGAAAGGGTCGTTAATAATTCAGGAGGGCTAATAATTCTGACTTCAACTGAATATATAGAGTTATTTTCCTCCCTGTAAATAAGGAAAGGGAAATAAATACAACAAAATATAAATATGAAACAAACTGTTCTTTAAGCATCTTCACTGTAAGGAAAAAAAAAACTTTAATTATAGCTACAAAAGTCCTTCAGTCAAGAGCGGTGAGTGATTTTCTCCATTGGTTGTTTGATTAACGATAGAAACAGTCAGCAGCAGGAATATTGCGCGCTGTCACTTTAAGAGCAGTTTTGATTAATGGTCTCTCTCTCATATGTCTTTTGATTCTCAACTCGTTTGTTTATTACACAAATAAGGGTTAATATGAATAATCACTAAACACCACTTTTTGACACCTATTTGACAATTAAAGCGCTCACAAGATGACATCTTTGAGGCTGAGCGCACACACACAACAGCAATGGGCCTCTTTCGCGTTTTTAAAAACATGAATGATTCGAATGTACATCAATGAACAATGCGCATGCCGCAAAAGTTACATTACAGTACATGCTTTAGTCATTTTCACGTGAAACTGAGCTTTGCAGAGCAACAAATGTGTACAACTGGAAAGGTGGTGGAATATGATGCAATAATCGTTTTATCTCGATTAATGCTTTTCATATATATATATATATATATATATATAGAGTCATTATTTTTGAACACACCTATAGTTATGCGGTTAGACCTCTTTCTTGACTTCACACAGAAACAGCAACACGTGCGGCATGACATCACTGCTGCAGAGACGCTACTGGTTAAATGCCGGAAAAGTAGAACATGGAAGCAGCTTGAAATGGAAAGCGCGAGTATGTCTGCGGTCTAGAGGTTTTATAAAGTTGATAACAACAACATCGCCATAGCAAACTGTGAGATGTGTAAACTTTGGATTGCCTACTGGGTATTTTAAATTGAGGTGCTATTTGTATTAAATTTTTTATATTAGATTTTAGAATAATATTAGATTTTTTTTATATTTACTGTTGCACTTAAGTCCAAAACTGAAGAATTTATGTTATTACTTGATTGTTCAAGCTACCTCACAGAAGTGCTCTGTTTGTTAACAGAGTTGTTAAAGGTTAAAATAAGGTGAATTATATAAAAAATAAAGAACATCCTGATCTGTTTCTTTGCTCTTCTTTATTATTTTTTTATATATTATAGAAGTATCGTATCGGGTTTCAGTAGATACTCAAAATCAAATGACTTGGACTCAAAGGCCAAAAAAAAAAAAAGATTGGGACATCCCTACATTCACATATAATAAAACAAAACAAGAGAACCACTATTTAATAAATGTATAGCAAAGAGATACATTATATTGAATTTACATAAATGAAAACTATTTCATACTAACTCTATAAATTACCTTTTTGTCAAGTTTCAGCCATGTAAGGTAGCCTTTGCTGTCCATATACTGTAGCCCGAAGTACCATATTTCACGTAACCCGATGGTCTTCACCACCTGTCAGGATAAAAATGACACCTTTTAGCACACAATAAATGGATGAATGAATTATTAATCAGTTGCTGACTGCTTTATAACTCTTCTATATTTGCTTATTGGAAATACAACAGAGCACAGGGAGACTTTACAGTAAAAACATGAGACATATGGGAAATATAGGCAGGAAAAAATAAGAACATGTTTAAAAGCATTTAATAGAGTATACACTATTTTTGCCGTCGTCATGTCACTAATAGGTCATTAGCTCATGCACACTCAGCAGGAGTGGTGCTGAGTGAGAACCAGTTTAGATTCCTCAAGCTTTATAAGCATTTATGCTATTTCCCAAAGGCGGAGTTCACTATGATATTTTTACTGTACAAAAAGAGTTTAGATCTTTGCAGAATTGTCAAGATTTACACCAGTAAGACTTGGATTGTACTTTATATTACAGCACACGTACTTAACATGTACTTAGAGTGTACTTAGCTAAGAAAGCACTGGGTTATATTAGGTGCTTACAAAGGTTAAGGTTAGGTTGAGGGGTAGGTTTAGAAACAGTATATGGGGCCTGCCCTATACCATAAAGCCGGATTAGCTGGCTAGATGTATAAGTTTAAGTTTAGTTTGCACCAATACTGGGTTTTTAGGTACAATGAAGCTATGCTCTGTCGCCATGGTAACATATGCTGCTTCAGGACAGGTTATATTCTGGATTTGTTCTGAAAAAAATAAAAAATAAATAAATAATAAATAAATAAAAATCGCAAAACAAGTTTCATCCAATCAACTGAGCAAAAAGGACAAAGCCACTCCCACAGTATCACCTGCTCCAAATGAAAGATTAATACAGTAACACAATAAAGGAATAAATCACAT
The DNA here is from genome assembly GCA_903798205.1 of Danio tinwini. Lineage (NCBI taxonomy): Eukaryota > Metazoa > Chordata > Actinopteri > Cypriniformes > Danionidae > Danio > Danio tinwini. Next base: position 11,622,697 of record CAIGQZ010027068.1, on the reverse strand, counting down.
AACTTTAGCAAAGATTGTTTATTATATTTGTTTTATCCATGACACAATTTTTATTTCATCGTTTTTTAATTTTATATATATATATATATATATATATATATATATATATATATATATATTAGTACATAAAGCTGTGAAAGAAGACCACATATGAGTCTAGATTTTTGAGTCTTTGAATACATTTAAGCATAAATCAACTGTACAAACTTATTCAACTATTAAAAGCCAGTGGTTATTTTTTTAAGACCTCCTCTTTCACGAATGGCTCTTTTCATCTTGCAGTATAAATATATTGAAATTCTTAGCATTTTTTTATCTTTTTAAACTTGGCCAATACTCTTGCGAGAACCCAATAAGAGCATCTCTGCTTTAAGGCGTGTGATTGGCTGTTTGATGCTGATGTCACACCTTCATGTGATTGTGCACGCGCTCATGAACGAAGTGAACTGAGAGAGTTGATGATTGGCATCGTGCTACCAACAAAGCCTGATTGCACTGGTTTGGTTCGATCGCCTCTAAACTAATCCTGAGTCTGCTTATCCACCATCATGGTACAAGCCCCAGTTATTATAACCCAGTTTACATAATGACTACAAGAATAAATAAGATAAATAAGTGACTAACACGAAGAAAATAAATAATTGACTGAATTAAATCCTTTAGCTGTGTGTGTGTGTGCTTTACAAGTAACTTGAGTAACGTAATATTACTTTTCTAATGATGCGTATAACAACGATCCGATCAGTAAATCGATTTTAATAGGCTAAACTTTATTTTATTTTCAATTTTCTAATGTTTGTTATGTATTCTATCATTGAATTTCCTCTCGATATTTGTAAGGGTTGATGTGGGGGTAACCTGATGTTATATCCCAATGTTGACAGGTATGGTTTAATCAAATGCTATTCTGAAACACAAAGCCTACTGTAACGTGCAGTAAGCAGATCTAATTTTCAAAGTATGTAAATCCAATTCATACATTTAAAATACAAGCTGTTTGGATACAACTTACAAACAATACAACTGTTTAGATTTCAAAGGTATATGTTGCATGCATGATTTATTTGTACACTATATATTACATTATATATTATTTGTATATTATACAAATAGAGCTGGAGGGGTCAACACCAGAGAAGTTCCTCATTGGTTTGCAAGTGGTCACATGTGACAGCTCTGTCCTGGTTCAGCCAAACCGTGTTCGTGTGGTACCAGCGACTAATGTTACACTTTAGGTTACTTTAATCTTTAAAAGCATTTTAATTTAAACGTTTTTTTTTTTTTTTATACAGTAAGCACAGTGCAGTGTAAATGTTCAAACTATTTATGCTTAAAGTGGCTGACAACAATAAATATTATTATATATTTATAATATATTATTATATATATTTTAATAAGAATTAATCTGCCACGTTGTTGAACTGCGCAGAGCTGTAGCTGCTTAATTAGGCCTACTATGCTACTGTACTTCAATACTGGTTATTATGGTGGTACTTGGAGGAACTATTTTTTTTCTGAGCAGGTACATGATGAAAAAAAGTTGAGAACCACTGGTTTAGTTAATTTGCTTTAAAAAAGTAATTTGCGTACTCATTATGAATCCTGCACGCAATAAGAGAATGCAGGAACAGGCAGAAAGGAAGATGGCAGAGCCTTAAATTTCTGCGCACATGAAACACATGGAAGAAAAGGAAAAGAGGATTATCTGAATGGACAGTGATTTTACTTTTTAATAAGAAAAAAAAGTAAGGAAGTTCTCAGATAACATTATCCTACATTTACTTTTTAACGTGTTCTGTTAAAAGTAAATGAAGGTTATACAGTGTGTTGTTAATTGCAGAGCTCCTCTATAAAAAAAATTTAAAAAAAGAAGAAAAAAGACCTGCAAGTCCTGAAAGAGATCAAGCCTTAGCCAGGTCAGAAAAAGTAACGCAAAACTAACTCAAAAGCAGCTTTACTTACTATAAAAAGTAACTAGTAACACAATATTGTAATGCATTACTTTCTAAAGTAACTTTCCCCAACACTCAGCATCCACACCATGTCAATTATTTTGTCATGTGTTTTATCCACAAAGTTGATTCTGATTGGAGGTAAAGATTTTTGCTATTGTTTGTCTCTGAGCTGTAATTACTGTAGATAAGGTGTAGAAATGTTTTTATAAAGTTTTTTTTATATTATAATTATAAATGTTTTTTAATTCAGAATAAATATAATATATATAATTTTTTTTTTTTTATAAATTTAAAGGGACAGTTTAACCAAAAATGAACATTTACGAAGCATTTATGCTCATGCTCTTACTCTAAACCATTTGAAGTTTGTTACTTAAAGAGATTTTGAAGAAAGTTGAAAACCTGTAAGCACTGACTTCTATAGATGCATTTTTTTTACTTTTATGGAAGTCAATGATTACAGGTTTTCAGCTTTCTTCAAAATATCTGATTTTGTGTTCAACAGAATAAAAAAGGTAATGTTTTGGAACCACTTGAGAGTGAATAGATGGTAAATAAACTTACATTTTTGTGTGAACTACCCCTTTAAGACATCATATTTATTATCATCATTACATTTAATCAAGCTTATGTGAACAGGCCTTATTGTGGAAAAATCGAAACGAAAACCAACACCAGAAAAATGTCTCAGATCAGCCTTTGATAAACAGATCAGGCTTTGATAATTTTACTCACATTTATCCTTCACTCAATCATATGTTCACCTGCATTTCTATTAGTTCACCATCATATCCCAGAGAAAAAAAAATCCAAATGCGCTGTTCACGAGGACACAACAGAAATACCACAAACCAGCTCAACAGGTTCTAAGCATCTCTAAGCTCAGTGTTGAAGCTATTTGAGAAAGTGGATTTAACCTGAGTAAAACGAGTAGAGCGACTGGTAGAAACATTTAGATTTCTTTGGTTTGTTTCAATTAAATACATTAGCAAGAACTAGCTTTCACAACAGGTGTCCAGAATTCAGTTCTAAGACAATAGACTTAATTGGATAGTTCACCCAAAAATTAACATTTACTCAACGTTTATTCTGTTGAACACAAAAGAAGATATTTTGACGAAAGTTGAAAATATGTAACCATAGACTTCCAACAAATACTATGGAAGTCAATGGTTACTAGCTTTTAGCTTTCTTCAAAGTATATTCTTTTTGGTTCAACAGAAGCTTAAATGTTTGAAATAAGCAAAAATCAAGTAAATAATGGCAGAATTTTCTTTTTTTTTTTTCATTTTTCCCTTAGTGAACTATATCTTAGTAGAGAAAGCATTAAATACTTATGTAACAATTGCTTTAAAAGCGATTTTTCTAATCTGAGATCTGTCTGTTGCATAGCAGAAAGAAAATACTTGTAAATTAATCCATTTCAACCACTAGAAGCTTCAGTTAAAAATCTCACATCCATGTTATTTGCTGTCCATAGTCCCTAAAAGGCTCTTAAGATGAAGTGGAGCCTGTTTTAGCTGTGGCTTCTGTTCCTCATGGGAAAAGTGGAGTGTGATCTGAGAAACACGGCCCTTATTCACTGTTTCCACAGTCGTGGCAGTCAATGAGCACATCAGTGTAACGGTCAGTGAGTCACCAGTCAATGGATACGCTCTTTTAGAGGAGTAAAGGAGAGGGAAAAAATAAAAAAAGCCTTCCTGTGAGGTTCTCGCAGTGTGCAGGACCTTCTATTTACAAGGGATTATCCCATGTCACCAAGCCGGTAATTAAATTAGGTCATAGGCATCTGTGCTGCTGACAGACGCTTGCAAAAAGAAGTTTGGGTTTTGTCCTGTGATGTCCTTAACCGGTTGTTGATATTATTTCAAGTGATTACTGATATTCTGAAACAATTAAAATAGTTTCAGCACCGATATCGCAATGTTATCATTCGCAATGGTCACATCGCAAGTATACACATTGATAAGTCTGCATTACAATTAATCATTTTGCAAGTGCCTCTTGAAGCCTGTTACTGTATGAAGATTTTAAAGGCATTCAGGCATAATGAATTGTATCTTTTGTAACTTAAATTAACAATGAATAATTTTATTGAATTGTTTATAAAACAAAGACTGTGCAGTTTGGGCCGATAAACGATATTATATCGAATCGCGATAAAATGTCAATAACAATGATAAGCTCTGAACTTTTTTTACTCTACATTGATCTAAGAGCCAAAAATGTTAAGCCATTTAATGGACCCTCTAATTTTTGTGGCTAGAGGTAAGGAGTGGTACGATATGGTTCGGTATGCTTTTATGGCCGTTTCCACTGTCAAAAGGTACCAAAGAATGAGCAGTACCATACCACTTTTTTTGGAGAAGCTGAATGCTATTGGTTACAGGAAAACATCACCAGTGCGTGCAAAAGCCAGTGGAATTAAAACAAAGGCAGCAGCATTTTAAAATACACAGCTGAGACATTACATCATAATAATATATACATATAATAATGAGCTATGGTCAACCCAAGCTTAAACAAACCTTGTCGTCATCATGAAGAACAGCTACAAAGCCAAGTAGAAGAGCAGAATTTATCCTGTGCCCCGTAGTTGTTTACAAGGCTGTCTAAAGAATGAGCGGTTTCGCTTTCTTGTGAGCTCACTGCGCGTCTATATTTGAAATAACTTCTTGAGCTGATGATAATAATGTGCGCGTGATTATTGAAGTGCTTCTGACATCTGATCCTTTCAAAAATGAACAAACACAAGAGTGATGCATGAAAAAAAAAAAAGCAAATGATTCTTTCAGCAACCTATGGATTGGCCATTTTCATCGCCTTTTGGGTCAATTGCCTATTATGATCTTGGAATTACTTTAGGGTTACATGTGCTAGTGAAGATTAAAGCTGCAGATGAGAGTTTTGCACTGACAGGGCTGTATGTTGCGTGTTGTTTTTGTACCCAAATAAGGACTAAATATATGCTGCGTGTAGTTTATCTGTAATTGGTAACTTATCGGAGACTGGAAGAGGCTGTGTGTGTTCATATATGTTGCATTTATATATTTTACATAATCACAGATGTTACAGTAGGATATTTTGCAGTTGATCTGCAGTAATGATCAAATCATGTTCATAGAAAGGTTACCCATTGGTACCCTTTTGGCAGTGAAACGCAAGCGTGATAAAGGTGATCCGTACCGACCCGTACCGTACTGTACCACTCAGTGGAAACCGGCCATATGGCTGCACTGTGTCCGCAATGTGTGTGTCTGCAAAAGTCACTTCACAAGATATGCAATGTTGAGTTATACTGTAGATGACCAAGAATGATAGGTCAAAACACATGAGTTTTGTGGATTTTAACAATAGAGTGAAAGCTACTTATCTACATGTGTTTAAGGCTTGTGACTATGTAAGCCTTTTAAAAGAGTTCAGAGCATTTTAATAGTGCATAATCAAGTTTAGTAAAAAATAATTTTATTGAACAATTTACATGATGATGACCATGCATTGATAATTTACATTTGATTATTCAATTTCTGTAACCGAATACTGTTAGACCCTCCCCAGAAAACCATAAATCACTGTTTATTTCATTTTAATTTTGCTCCATTGTGTTTATGACCGTATTTTGTTTATTATATTTATATAATAAATAACATAATAATATATTTCACCACCATATAAAATCATCCCAATCAATCTAAAGTCTTTGCAAAAACTGTTTGTCAAGTCATCAGGTGAAATTATTCAAATGTTTTATATTATATTAAATCTGGAAACAATTTTTGAGATTCTATTTTAGCTAGATCACCCAGCCCTAGTTATGCAGTATTATTTTACATTTCGTCACCTTGGAATAATAAGGTTCTATCTGCGTTCTGAATGATTTTGTGATACTGAGCTTCAAAGTCTTTGCATTCCATAGCAAACAGTATGTGTGTAACATTTGCTTTTTAAATAAAAAGTCTTAAACAACTAATAAAAAAAAGATAATGTAAATAAGTAGTCATTTAATAAGAATATGTGAATAACTCAATTTTGACAAAAATGTCAGATAGAACCTTATAATTCTAAGGTGACGATTTGATTATTCAATTACTGTATATCTGCATAAAGTCCAATTCCTCTGGAAAGCACTAAAACGCTGTTTATTTAATTAATTGTATTTATCTGTGTTTGTAGATAATTTATTATATTTATACAGTCTCCTACAGAATCATCCCAATCAATCTAAAATGATCAATTCTTTCCAAATTGTTATTAAACTCATCTTGTATTCATAATCGCAATATATTTTGAAGAATAAAAAAACATTGCAATGTTAGATTTTTCCAATATTGTGCAGCCCTAATTAAAATACTACTTCACACTATGGTTGCATTAGTTTACGTGTTTAAAATTAAATAATACTTTATACAGTATTTAATAATAAGAGTTTTTATTCATTTGTCAACTAGAGAATTTATATAATAAAAAGCAAATCTAAGTTCCTAGCAAATCCTAGACTTGATTATGTGCAAGGTGAGTCTTCTATGAGGAGGAATAGGCATAATGGTATTTTTAACACTGTATATTCATTCATTCTTTTTCATTCGGCATAGTGTCTATTTCAGAGGTTGCTACAGTGGAATATATACACACATATACATACATACACACATACATACATATACATACATATACATACATATATATGTATACATGTATATATAGATATGGTAAAATAGGGAGAAAGTGCTTTCTCTTTCTGTGCCTTCTGTCAACATGTCTGGCAAACGATTCCAAAAACAAAAAGCCTATGAATATTTGCTTTATAGACGAGATACATACAGTGGGTGACACTTTAAAAGGAACATTACCCTCCATGTGTGGTGCTGCCGTGGCACTAACGGACGGAGTTTGCGACTATGCTGCCAGAGGGCACAAAGAGACGGGATGTGAATGGACAGAAATATACAGTAGCTGTAAATACCCTGCTACTTGTAAATGAAGATGAAATAAAAGACACAAAGCATTATAATTCCTTCATAAATTTAAAAAAAAGCGTTTTCATTTATTATATTTTACTTTTTTAATTGTATGTCTTAATTATTGCACATAAATAATAAATGAATAATTAAATAGGCCTAGATAATTATTATTTTAAAGACATCACCAGCAAAACATGGTCTAGCGCATGGCCTACGTAAAGGGCTCTTAAGTTATGGGTCTTTAATTTGAATATATTTTATATTTGTGTATTTGTAACAATTATTTCCAATATAATCAGGCTTCAAAGAAGAGATGACTTGTTTTGTTGTGGCTGATCAGCATTTGCTGCCTTTGCACTCCTGATTTTCATATATTTGACTACAAAAGCAATAATGTAAATGTTTGTTTGTATTCTTCTTCCCTTGACGTTTATCTGAATAACTGTTTGCTGCCGTTTTTCGGCTGAGGGACATTTATTTGTTTAAGATCAAGGAATTATAGGACAAGAATGAGATGCTGTCACTGAGGAATTAAGCTGATGGATTGTCGATATCCGGTACACTTTGTCTGTTACACAAACAGAACTTGTAAAAAATAAATCAACGCAATCACTTTTTGATTGCCTACTGACTATTTGGTTGCGGGGGAGGGGGGTGAATAGTTTAGGCAATTGAATTGCATATGAATCAATCCCTGCAGGATTTAGTTATTATTTGTGACCTAAAACTAGAGATTTGGTCAAAGCTTTTCTCTATTTTTTACTATTCTTAGCATTTTGCTGTGAAAATACAAAAAAATAAAAAATAAAAAAAAACATTTTTTTATCCCACTAACTTTAATTGAACTCTCAGAATCCTGGAAAATCCTCAAATGGCACAGTGAATTTGTTTTTTAGAACAGTAATCTTTGTTGTCAGACAAGGGCTTTGCAACACAATTTCACTGGGGCTTAAGGCCAATGAAAAAAAATAACAAAAAACTTAAGGCTCAATTACTTAAAGAACACAAACTATTTTTATGCAGATAAAAAGGTCTGCCACTAAAGACAAATATATTGTAACCATCAACCAATGTTTGTACAAAATAGGATTAAATCTAGATTGTTTTAAATGCACAGTTCATGCTTAAGTCAAAGTTTCCGTTATTCCATCGAAAGGCATTGTTTTTATTACAGGTGCACAACATTGGAAAAATCTGATATTGAGATATTTAATTTTTCTGCGATAAATATTGTGATATGAATACAGTTTTATAAGATAGTTTGAATAGCGCTGTTTGACGGTTTCTAGGAAGTCTAACAGTAACCAGGCACAGAAACTGAATAATCACAAAGTAAAAAAGACATATTACTTAGCTTTGTCTCTTTTCTAGTCCAAATATCAAAAAATTCTTAGAGCAACTAAAAATATGGTTTTGCATTTGAATTGTTGTTATGGATAAGACCTTTTCTATCACGGCCTGATGTGGAAAGACTTACCCATGCCTTTATCACATCATGTCTTGATTTCTGTAACTCACTCTTCGGGGGCCTACCAACAAGCCCTCTGAGAAGTTTACAGTATATTCAAAATTCTGCTGCACGTGTTGACACACACTTCCTCGCGCCATCATATCACCCCTGTACTTTAGCAACTTCACTGGCTTCCTGTTAAGTCACATATTGATTTTAAGTCTCTGATTTTACATATAAAGCAGTGCATGGGTTAGCACCTGACATCTGTGACATGGTAATTCTCGGCACTTCTCGACACAATTCTCGACCACGAGCAGTCTTCGTTCTTCATCTGGACTTACTCTGTATCAGCCACGCTGTAAACTAAAGACTATGGGTGGTCGAGCTTTTTCATACAGTCCTCCTTAGCTATGGAATGGCCTACCCATCAGTATCAAGAATGCCGCTTCTCTGGACTGTTTAAAATAACTTCAAGACTCACCTTTTTCGCTTTTAACTTAGATTGACTATTTTGTTAATTTAATCATCTAATTGTACTAAATCGTATACATTTTAATTGTATTATTGTGGCCTTTTTTACTGTTTTTATTGTTCTGCTTTGATACTGTTTGCGTTGTTTCCCTTGTAGCGCTTTGGGTCTTAGAAAAGTGCACTATAAATAAAATGTATTATTATTATTATTTTTTACCTTCAGAATGAACAGTTTTTCCTTAACAAGCTAAATATTTGCCAATGGGGTAAGCAAAATAACCTTTTTTATGTAGACATTTGGGTTACAATTAAGACAAAAATTCTAAGCAAGATATATTTTTTGCATACATAGTATAAATTACAGTAATTATTACAATTAAATACAATTCTGCAGCTCCTGGTTAACTATAATTTAGACTTTCAACGTTTCATTTCTTGCAATGTGACTACTGCAGATGCGCACATTGCAATATTGATGCTGAATATGTATATGTTTTGGTAACACTTTATTTAATGGGTGTCCTTGTTACACGTTCTAATAACAATAAGTTACACATAAAAACTTCTGTCTTCCAACTAACCCTAAACCAAACCCTTGTCCCCACCATAACCACAAAGTACAGACATGTACTTAAATAATAATACTTACAATGTAACAAGGACACATTAAAATAAATTGCAGCCTCCAGCAAATAATATTTGTTATGAATGGGTTGTTAGGCTATTGATGAATACCCTAGTGTCTTTTTGACATATAAGAATAGATAAAAACAAAAGGAAATTTAATAAAACCTTAAAATGCCCTTATTATGTGAGAGAAAAACTAATAAAAACACTAATTTCCCCATTAAACATTTGATTTCAATTTTGAACATTTGAATTCATATTTGAATCTTTGCATTCACCATCAATTATAATGTTGTGCAGTATGTTTTTAAGCTACCTGCTTGAAACCCCTGGACATCATTTTTCAGTATAATTCACAAATCCCAAACCTATAAAAGTTTACAGACCTGGTCAAACAGCTGCTTGCCAGTTGTGCTGGGCTGAACGGCAAACTCCAGCTCGGCGTCCATTGTAGTGACACGAACATTTACCTTGAAGTGAAAAAAAAAGAAAAAAAAGAGAGGAAAAACTCCATTAGAATCTACTGGTAACATCTGTGTGGTCAAAAAGAGAAACAGTGAAACAGTGTCCATGAATTATGAAAAAGTTACAACATCCAATTTTACAGTTTTGAATTAGTAGTAGCAAAGGAAATTCTGCAACAATGAGAACATCATGAGCATGATGACTGGGGCTGAGCAATTGAACAAAATTAAATCTCAAATGCGATTAAGCAAAGTTGTGATGGAGGCACAGTTGTGTGATCAGTAGTAAATCTCCTTTTGCAGCCCAGATGGCGCTATTTTACATCATCTCCAAAAACCTACGAAGAAAAAACCCAGGAAATCCCGATAGCACTGCATTATAAACAGAAGTTTTAACTGTTTCTATTGATTCATCAGGACTAACAATAACATGACTACTGAATCATTTCAAAGAAAGATTTATTTCAAACACACAACTCGAAGTTCTGAAGTGACATTAGAGACAAAACATGTTATTATATGTGGCTAGGGCTGGGCAATTCACAAATAGATTATCTTAATGTCATTATCATCCAATAAAATGAATTTCTATTTAACACAATTTTACATAGCTTGTCGAGGAACTACAATTCTGGGATGTAAATGCTGCTCCATCTGAAAGCATGTGCTGGTGATTCCCTAGAACTGGCTTTACTGACAAAAATCAGCATAAAAATGGCCTTTATATAATCGTGCAGCCCTATTTTTGGGCAAAAGACACAATCTTGACAACTAAAGACTGTACAGCAAGCGTCTGAACGCCGACTGTGACTCTAGAAACAGACATGACTCAAAAGAAACTGGAAAACCGCAGGAGTGGCTGCACTGAATATGCCTCGGCCACTATAAGAAAAGAGGAAATGTCAATCTATTCTACAGCTAATGTTTGCCAGGACTAAGGTCAATAAGAAGGCCGAAGCTGCTTTACAATCAGATTTGCACCAATTTATAGGACAACAAAGAGCCATTTTAAAGACATTTCCCGAGAAACATGAAACAGAGGCGTTTCCTCACAATGAACAGACAACACTCAGAAAAAGAAAACAAGGAATCATTTGTAATATTCATGTTAGAGGAAAGTGTTGAAAGTTAGTTCTCATCCAGGGAAAGAAGACAGTAATACTAAATGAGATTCCATCAAGAATGATAATTTTTGAGATGACCCCTAAAAGCATGATCAAGTACATTGAATCATGTGATTTTCTTGATCTGAGAACTGTCAAAAATGATGTTGAGCATAACAAAAAAGACATGCTTATCTGCTTAGAAAGAATTTCCAATGACGTAACTGCTTTAAACCCAGCACTCTGCTATGAAATAGTATAACTATGTCAATTACACAGCTCTCTGGAATGCTTGATTCTGATTGGTCAATCACAACATTCTCAGACAACAAACGATTAAACTAATCACACAGATTCATCCGTGTACTACGAATAATCTTGACCATTAGTGAATACATTCATCTTACCACTAAATCATAACACAAGCAGTTCAGTGTCGTTGTTCTTTCTGCAACAGCTCAGATCAATGTTTTGTATCCAATTGTTTAGTTATAAGCAGCAGTGGAAGGCCTTAATCACACCGAACACGCTTTTTGCGGTGATGAGGTGCCTTTTTTAATGGTTTTCTAATGGCCGTAAGCATATTCTGCTATGCTTATGCACGCCTCACATTTTTTGCCATTGCGCTATGCTCTCGCAGTTGAAAAAAAAAAAAAAAAAACATGTCGGGTGCATTTTTTTCTGATTAAGGTCATTATCGAACTAAACAGAAATTGGATTAAGGCATGTGGAGTATGCACAATGCGATTTTAGTCGCTTAGAAGTGCAGTACAAACACCTTAATGAAACTATTACAGTCGTGTAGGATTTTCGCTGCATTTTGAACCAGGATAGTCTAAACACACTAGGCATGGGCCGGTATAAGATTCTGACGGTATGATAACCTTGGATAAAAATATCACGGTTTCACGGTATTGTGATTACTGCTCTAAAATTTT
>CAIGQZ010027068.1:11590153-11610325 GCA_903798205.1 Danio tinwini | reverse complement strand
TATATATATATATATATATATATTTTTTTTTTATATTTATAATATTTCGGAACAGTAAACATGTCAGGCTAAATAATTCAAATGAATTATTGACTTTTGCTGTCTTTATTTGTTTCAAAAACACAGATTTCTGTTCAGAAATTAAAATGGCATCTTTGGATATTTTGTCTGCTGAAGATACTGTTGTTCTAAAAAAAATGTCAAAAAAATCTTACACATACCTAAGGCATGGTAATACAGAAACTTTTGGCAGTTTTAAAACCTTGACTTTTCCAAACCTCAGTATAGCTTGAAAATGGTTATCGTCCCATGCCTAATGCACAGGGTTGTTTGATGCTATTCTCTGCACCTATCGAGTCAGTGAAGGACGACAGACACCTGCCTCACAAAACGCAGAGTTGTTTTTTTTCTATATGACGTGCAAATTACATTAAAACTACACTCTTCCAGCAGTTCATACTCGCATCCAATACCTCGTTTGTCATGGGGGGCATGCATGAAATGTTCCTGAATAAAAGTGAAAGTGCCAAACTGCAGTTATAGTCGACAAATTAAAAATAAAACACCCGAAATTACATGAAACTCTGGAGGAAATTTGGATAGCACAATCACATTAATCGACTTGTGCTATAACACGTAAAGCGGAATCATGCAAGGAACATTCAAAAAGCAACTCATGTAAACACCTTAATCATATTATTGTCTTATTCAGATTAAGGCAAATAATTATAATTACTGTAAATAAGACTGTAAATAATAATAATACTGTAAATAATTATAATTACTGATGTCCATGTAAAATTAGTCACTGTGTGGCTGTCTTTATTCCACTGAACAAAAGGAAACCTTGAAGAATGTGCTTGTCATTTCCCTCCACACCATCATAATGAATGTAGGTGACAACTGATTCAGTTAGAATATCGAGTCACAATATACTGTAAAACACAAGTCATACAGACTGCTTTTGTAGATTTTATGTAGAAATGTATTCATTAGTATTGGCATAAGGGGAAAAAGTAAAATACACTTAACTAAGGCTTTTCAATATATCAAAATATCACAAATGTGCATATTGCAATATACATATAACAATAAATGATTTTATTTAAATGTATCTATGTGCCTGTCATTACTACAACCTCTGAAAGACTTTTCAGCACATCAGGCAACATGTCAATCTGCTGGTTTTCTTACCCAAAGCTCTGTAATGAATTTAGAATAGATGTTGAAATAAGAGATGAAGTAATCAAGCCACGTAAAAATAAGCAACAAGACAGCAAAGGCAGCAACTCAAATCGGTTTCAAGTGTTTTTGTTTTCTGATTGTTTTCTGGTGTTTTGGGGTTGATGAAACTAATGAAGCAAAGATGGTGATAAATATTCTTATTTGTTTACATTGTTAAATGTCTGCAACAGTAAAACATTCAGAAGTTGTACTGGCGCGTTCTTCTACCTCAAACCATATGAAACATATGGTTGTTGTAGCATTTATTTTTTAAATATTGAATTGAAAATTGAATATTGCTTTATTTATTCTTTAGTATCACACAGCCCTGATTTGAACTATAATCACTGCTACCAACCCTAAATGAAATAAAGCAGAACTACTGATATTCACAAATACACAGTACTACTCTGATATTCACGTGTGTGTCATACAGTGTTCAGCATAATTGAGTACACCGCATTTTGAAAATGAATATTTTTATCCATTTCTCAGTGAATATATTTGTGCATTTGAACAAAACAAGATGTATTAAACAGATATATGTATTACAAAAATATTTTAGTCACCAAACATGTTTAGAAATTAAAAGATAATACAATCAAATTCAAAAATATATTGCAAAAAATAAACTACAACCTACAAAATTTCAACTAAATTTTTAATCTTTTTTGTTTCTCTTGATTTTTCCTCTTTTTTAATTAGTATTTAATATTTTTCTATTATAAATATAAATATGGGTTTCGACCATTAACGCAAGTTATTTTGTTAAATAAGCTCCAGATTTGTCTTTAGTACTGACTAATCTAATGTATATGCACACATAAAATATTGTACAGCTTCCTATTAAAAATATGAATATAAAGGAGAGATTTGTGAGGGGTTTACTTATATATGCGGAGCACTGTATAGATATTGACTTTAACATGGTGTTTTGGATGTAGTGAGCATTCTGGGCAATCAACACCACAAGCAACATAATATGGAAAGAACTTTCTGTACCAACGTATATAGAAGACTACAGGGACTATTTCTGAAAACATCAGGTAAGCAAACAATCGCACTAATATGTATTGCTGGAGTTCATAAATCTATAAAACATAATTACAACTAATTAACATTAAAAGCTTCATATACAGTAGACCGTAACTAAGAACACTTAAAGCACACTTAATGTGTCCATCTGAAAACTATTGGTGAAAAGTTGAGCTTAAAGACTGGCATCCAGCTCGCCACAGAGGGGGAGATGGGTGGGGGTATCCATTTACCCAGCAAAACAAAGAGTCTCTTTCAGAAACATCCTCTCAGTGGTCCACCTTCTGCATCAGGCTGCATTTTAATAGTGTCTCACTATTTCTTTGCATTGCTCTCAAAAAAGGGTTTTAGTTAGCCGGCAAACGTTTTTTTTTATTTTGGCAGCGAAAACCAGCACTGAGCAGCCCAGCAGTCACTGAGCTCAGGTTCTGATTAGCGTCATCAGGCAACAGACGTCATCAGACCAAATTATCTACGCAAGAGGGCAGTTAAAATTCTGAGAATGATGGTCTAAAATATAATATGTTTGTTTATGAAACATGACAACATCACAGACAGAACTGTAGAGCTACACACACCCAGATCTAAAACTGGAGACTAGCCAGCAGCTGATCCATCGATTAGCATGATGCTAAACAAGAAAATAAATCAAAAAGCCCTATTCAGGAGTCAACTGTTTCTCAAAAAGACATACTTTCGAATGAAGATGATTCCATAATGGAAGTATGAGTTTGCAATCCTATGAACCCAAAACGGTTGTTGCTAGATTAAATTTCCTATTAATTGTATTTTATTAACACCTACCCCTACCCAAACCCAACCGTCACAGTAACATAAAAAAACAGTAGTTGTGTCGAGTTTTTTTTATGTTATCTATTAAATTACACAATAAATTGTTTAGTTTTTTTATGTCTACCCCTACCCTAACCCTAAAGCCAACTGTCACAGTAATGTAAAAACAGTAGTTGTGCCGAGTAGTATTTATGTTACCTAATAAATTACACAAGAAATAGTATATTTTAACATCTACCCCTACTCTACCCCTAAACTCAACCGTCACAGTAACAAAAAAACAGTAGTTGTGCCGAGTATTATGTTATCTTTTAAATTACCCAATAAATAGTTTTTTTTATGTCTACCCCTACCCTAACCCTAAAGCCAACCGTCACAGTAATGTAAAAACAGTAGTTGTGCCGAGTGTTATTTATGTTATCTATTAAATTACACAATAAATAGTATTTTTAACATCTACCCCTACCCTAATCTCAACTGTCACAGTAATGTAAAAACAGTAGCTGTGCCGAGTATTATTTATGTTATCTATTAAAGTACACAATAAATAGTATTTTTTAACGTCTACTCCGACCCTAACCCTAAACCCAACCGTCACAGTAAAGTAAAAAAAGTAGCTGGGCAGAGTAGCATTCATGTTATCTATTAAATTACACAATAAATATTTTTTTTTTATGTCTATTCCTACCCTAACCCTAAACCTAAAACCAACCGTCACAGTAACATAAAAACAGTAGCTGTGCCAAGTATTATTTATGTTATCTATTAAATTACACAATAAATAGTTTTTTTTTTTTACGTCTACTCCTACCCTAACCCTAAACCCAACCATCACAGTAAAGTAAAAAAAATGTAGTTGGGCCGAGTAGCATTCATGTCATCTATTAAATTACACAATAAATAGGGTTTTTTTTTTACGTCTACTCCTACCCTAACCCTAAACCCAACCATTACAGTAAAGTAAAAAAAATGTTGTTGGGCCGAGTAGCATTCATGTTATCTATTAAATTACACAATAAATAGTTTTTTTTTTTTTTTTACATCTACTCCTACCCCAATCCTAGAGTCACAGTAACGTAAAAACAGTAGTTGTACCGAGTATTATTTATGTTATCCATAAACAATATTAAATTACCCCATAAATAGTATTTTTTTTACGTCTACCCCTATCCTAACTAATTAATAAAATGAACAAATAATATCAGTAGTGGTGTAAAAATAACTCTTTACTAATAAATAATCTGTCCTCTAAACAATGTGCAGAAAAACTATTTACTGGTCATTCACTACCCTCATTTTTAATTTCAGCTAGAAATAGTAGTGGTAAACTGTAATAAGACTGCATGATAAATCAAAATTAAATTTAAAATCATGATGATTTAGCATATGCTGCAACTGTTATGCGCTTCTTGTCAGAGAAGCTCAGTTCTGTGATCAGTAGTAAATCTCCTCTGGAGACCAGAAAGTGCAAATACGCCACAAAGAAGAGACCCAGGAAACCAAATAGAATTTAACAAAACTAATAAACACAACTATTGAAACATCTTAAAGAAGGATTTATTTCAAACACTCAAATAAAGCTATGAAGGGAGTTTGGAGTAAACTCATGCTATTAAATAAATGTGTCAAAATTAATTGTTTCTTCAGTGCACCGCGATGCAAACGCAGACAATTTGGTATCGGTTCAGTAATAATCATAACCGGTTATTATGTACTGACGTCATTGATCACATATGCACATATTACTATGGCAAAGGAGGCAAGCGTCGGTATTTACAATGTTCAACTACTTAAAACACAGAAACTGTGCACAATTTCACTGCGTGTATGTTTGCTGGACAGTCTTTCACAGCCACTTACAGTAGAAGCCCCTATTTCACTGTGATTGAAAGAAAACTCAATTTCTCTCTCACTGTTGCCCATTTGACCTGCTGGCGTGACTTTTCCTCTCCTCCCAGCTGTTACAGTGTTACTTCTGGATCCAGACACTAGCGAGTGTCTGCAGAGCGAGTTTTCTCCTCCGTGGATCAGCTGTGAGCGCCGCTGTCATTTATTATCAGTGTCATTCATGAACAGTGCAGCGTGTTAGAGCCAATCGCAGCCCTTTCTGTTAAGCGCGAGATCATAGGGGTATAAGAAAACCATGTATGGAAAGCATCGTCAATGCACTGTGGTGCATCGAGATATCGAATTGAACCGAATCGATGGCAGAATAATCGTAACCGAACTGTGAGGCTAAGTGTAGGTTCACACCTCTACTATTAAATATAGTATTTTCTAGTGCAGATGTAGCAGTAACAGAGCCATAATACATAGATTACCGCAGAAAGTTATCTTCGATTTCAGAATCACGCTGATCAAATCATCTGGGATTTCTGCGTAGCTTGTCAGAGAACTATGGCTACACTGTCTCCACAATTCCCTCATGTTGTCCCAACTTAATTGTTTTTACTAATGTAAGCGGGTTGAAACTAAAACAATTAAGTTGTAGCAAAAAATATCAAGAATTGTGTTCTTTCAGCTCATTTTAAATAAGTTTCAATAAATAAGCAGCAATATATATATATATATAAATAAACAAAAATATATATTTTGTGTACTACAGTCTAGTAAAAGCTACTCCATCTGAAAGCATGTGCTAGAGATTTACTACTGATCACAGAACCGGCTTTACTGAAAAAAATGCACATGAAAACACCTTTCATTAATCATGCAGCCCTAAATTGCATGTATTCCTTGTTGAAGTTTTGTAGGTAGATGCATGTTAATTCAAAAAACATATTTTGAAATCTTACCTTCTATAAGTAAAAGACAAGAATGTAGTAATGTGTCTGCTTAGGGGTAAATGTCCTGAATTTTCCTCCAAACCTTGCTAAAGTTCTACCTTTTTTGTGTGTTAGTGTTTGGTTAAGCTGGTAGGAGCTAAAGCCAGACCATGCATGAGAATTGATTACCGCACAATGAGCTTTTTTGTGCTACATCACCAAAGGGCGTAACAAGCATCGTCTAGTTATCATTTGTTTTACTAAATAATTGATAAAGATTTAAAAAGGAAATACCCTCGGCTGCTGAAAGTGCTGATTATAGACACACCTGACCTGAAACATGCTACGAAAGCTGGAGGGAAAAACATTAAGACTCAAACATGCACACAAGTGGGTTCAGCATCAAAGTCAATAAGACCTGGCTATGTTAACCCAAAACTGAGATATACAATTTTTTTTTTTTAACCAGCCAATCTTAATTTGAACAAATATATGTGACCAAAAATATTACTCTTTGAACCCAAATCATGCACTTCCAGCTAAACTGACCATGGCACCAAGAACAAGCCTCTGTATTGAGGGGTTCAGTAGGCAGCACACCGAGAGCCAATGATGAATGAGAAGCCTTGAGGAAAGCAACATGTCATTTCCTCCATATACTCTTCTTGACAACCGTTACCATCTTAAACAAAATGACAACACATGATTCAGTCTGCACTTGCTTTTTTAAAAGAGCAAACACAAATAACATTCAATACTCCAAATACTCAAATATATTACCGCATAAGTAGGGCTGGGCGATATGGCAAAAAATGCAATCTCGATAATTATTTTCCATATTGAAAGATACTGATATAGATTTCGATATCAGTTGTTAATGCTTAAAAAATTAAGAGTACCCCAACAATTCCTTAAGCCACAAAAATTAGAAGGTCGAATAAATGAAATTTCGACCATAACTTTTTTAGTGGCTGAAAATTCAGTACATGTCTAATATCAACACACTTTTAGATTCCTATTGTCGCATATTTCTACTATGTGATTGGCTCCTCAAAATAAGAGTAAAAAAAAAATAATCCAGAACTTATCATTGTTTTTGACATAAATTTGATCGTGATTCGATATAATATCATTTATCGGCCCAGCCCTACGCATAAGCCACACATTCTTAGTACTACACATTAGTTGAAAGTGGCTAAAAGCAATTGGAAACTACTTCGAAACAAACATTTTTGTATCTCTGAGAAGTAACTTGGAAGTTGAAGTTGAAAGTAACAACCAGATATTTGTTCTATAAAAAAATAAACCTTGCTTAAAAACAACAGAAACAATCACTGAAGAATTTATTTGTAGTGTTAAACATCTGGATTTAACAATACAAAATAGTTTGTTGTGGCCTTGATGTGCCTGCCATCTTTGAATGGTCAATGTGATGCCAATCACAGAAAAAAAAACACTTTTCCAGATGTTTTCCCATATTTTAGAAACTCTAACTGTTTGAATGTATAAAGTTTAACCAGACATTCATTATATTAAAATAAACCCTGCTAAAACAGTTAACCTCACTCTCACAACAAATACCAAGAGGAATTCCATTACAAACACTAGTGTGTTTGAGGACATATTTCATTAAGGTTTATTGTTTTTGACATGCCACCAACAGAAGGCAAAACATATCAATTAGAGACCAACAGGACTGAAATTACAACCAAAACAACCTCCATTATAACAATTCTAAAGCCATTAGAACTTCTAATATGGTTTCTATTGCTTTTACAGAATTAAAGTTAACATTAATAAACTTAAACATGTTACCAATCAGACAACAAATCCTCCTGAACATTTCAAAACACTGAACAGAAGTTGAAAACACGGCAAACATCCAGACTGATCCTTCTATAAATAATATACATAATCACGATAAAAAGGAATACTTACTGGTTTAGGCATTTTGATTTTGATGTAGATTCTTCTTGTCAGAATTCTTCTTGTCAAAGCGTCAGAATAAAGTGAGTTTTTCTCTCCACAGATCCTCCCTGTGAAACAGAAAGAGGGGAAACTGAGAATGACTCAAGAGCAGCCTGCCTGTCATTTAAAGATCGGCGAGAATAAACCCTGACGCACTCCATGAACAGCCGCATGAATCACGATAAAAAAAGCTGGAACTCGAGATTGTCACTGCCTCACCCAAACAGAGGTAACACCGCCTTTGAATTTAAAGTCCCCACCCCATTCTGCAAATATTTGCTCCAGTCTCTGTTTCCCAAAGATCGAGCCTTCACGGGGAATGTCAAATATTCGGTTATTATTAGTAGTAATAAACATAGCGGGAGCTGATATCATAGGACCAGACACCTCCAATTGTGCTACCGTTACATGAGTCGAGGTTTTGGTCATGACAACAAATAAAGTTAGCTTAACTATATGGAACTACTTAATAATGAAAGAAAAAAAGGTTAAAGAGAATGCAATTATCGACAATAGCCTAAATGTTTACTAAATAAATACATATTACTTCTATAATTCGATGTTTACGTTCTGAGTTTCACGTCATGCTTTGAACAACCAGTGAATCGAGTTGTCACAGTATAACACAGTTCTCTTCTCTGCAAGTTTTGATTGATTTCGAGTCGTACACGGCAAATGAAATGACAGAAATTGAGACACCTCCTACTGCTTCGTGCGTGTTTTGATGCACTGAAAGATCCGGTTCGTGAGAGTCGTTTGTTCAAGATTCACTCCACAACTCGCGCTTTACGTAACGATCCGTAATCGATAAGAGAACTTTAATAGAAAACTAAGAATACTGTAATAACAATAATAATAAATTATATAATAATATATTATTATTATTTATATAAATATAAATATATAAAATGGGTCCACAAACTGACCAGCACGAACGTTTGGCTCTGACTCTTATGCTTGATTCTCAATATACAACAATTGCAATAATACTACGAGAATAGAGATAAATAATTAGCCATTATATAGAGAGCAGTGGTAACGATTTATTAAAACGAACCGGTTAAAATGATTTCAATTCACTAAAAAAGATCCGATTCATAAGAATCGTTTACATGAGAACTGAACTGCATTTATGGTTTGCATCCAATAACTGGCTCATAAGAGTCATTCGTTTGGGATTCATACTAAACTGTTTTGCTGACGAATGACGCCGTTACGTCTCTGTCGAAAAGTGCAGGAAACACACTGCGGTGTTCGGTGTCCCAGCAGAGGAGCACTCGTTTCACCGTCACGGAGCCGAATTTAGCATAACGACCCACGAGCTTTTCGATTCATAAGCCTATATAATAAGCTAAAACACAAAAGTACATTGACAATGCTGTCCACATGATAGCGTGCACGACCACGCTGTTCATCCTCAAAATAGACAAAGCTCTATCCCGCGTCTGATAGCGTTTCTGTGTTTGTAAAAGGGCCTGTCCTGTGGCGAGGTACATGCTATCCCACTGCGATAATCAGAGCTGCACCTGTTGGTAGAGATTTCTCCGTGAACTGGGCGGCGTCAGCACAAAGACGACCGCCTGAACCGTACACGCGCTAACTGTTTTGCGGTCTTTGACCCAAGCGATAATCGATCGGTGAGTATCTTACCAGAGCCGGCGAGTCAGTTCAGCACAATTCGGACGAAAAATTTCCCTCCCTTCCGAGGAAGTAAGCGCGGAGTCCGGCGGCGGTAATATGGCTGACGGTGCGCTCACCTTTGTGCGCTCTGCCGAATGACAGACAGACCGACTGAAAAAAAGCGGCTCCAGTTCCTGTTTGAGACGCGCTGCTGCGGCGCGACGCCCACAACGCCGGATACCATCAGCAAAACGCGCCCTACTCAAGTGCCTTCACTTCGCCGAGGCTAAAGGGCTAAAGTTTGCTTAAATGATTGTAATGACACAATAATGTGCAGCCTTTAGGAACAACACGAGCATTATAAACGCACCTGCAGCATTGAGAAATATCAAGTGGTTGAGGCGTTTAAAAGTCTGCGTTTGCTATTTTACGTCATAATAGTGGTTTACTCTTTCAATGTGATTTTTTCATTAGAAATAATATGGCTCATTCCAAATAGCTACTTAATTACAAAGAAAACAAAAAAAGTAAAAAAGTTACTTAAAGAGTAATTGTTTTATAATATATAAAATTTATTTTGGCAATGCAATTATCCTAATTTGCTTTGAAAAGACTTTTCCCTGTTTGTAAATGAGAACATTGATAAAGACTCTTCTTTACTGTGGGGAAATGTTTTTGTTTGGGGTTGTTAATGAAAAAACAGGGCCTTTACATAAAATAAAAATTTATTTTATTAATATTCTCATTTTATTAACAGCATTTTATGTACATAAATGTAAATATACAAATCAAAAATCTTTATGTACACTCACTGGCCACTTTATTAGGTACACCTTACTTGTACCGGGTTGGTCACCCTTTTGCCGTCAGAACTGCTTTAATCCTTTGTGGCATAGATTTAAAAAGGAACTGGAAATATTCCTCAGAGATTTTGACATGATAGCATATTGCAGTTGCTGCAGATTTGTCGGGTGCACATCTATGATGTGAATCTCCTGTTCCACCACATCCCAAAGGTGCTCTATTGGATTGAGAACTGGTGACTGTGGAGGCCATTTGAGTACAGTGAACTCCAGTCTCATGATTCGTTATCCTGCTGTAAGTAGCCATCAGAAAATGGGTACACTGTGGTCATAAAGGCATGAACATGGTCAGCAACAAAACTCAGGTAGGCTGTAGCGTTGACACAATGCTCAGTTGGTACTAATGTGCCCACAGCCTTTCACTTCACCAAGGCTAAAGTTTGCCAGGAAATGATCATGATGACAGAATAATGTGCAGCTTTTAGGAACAACAAGCATTTTAAGCGCACAGGCAGCAATCAGAAAATATATCTAGTGGTTGAGCTGTTCAAAAGTCTGCGTTTGCATGTCATAGCAGTGGGCTACTTTGTCAATATGATTTTCTTCATTAAAATATTGGATTTCCCTTCAGTATTCTACATGATGAATGCCTTATGTATCCTTATATGTAACTCTAGACCACAAAACATAAGTCATAAGTAGGGCCAGACAGAATCTGCGGACATTTTTTGCTATGTCTGCTGAGAAGTTTGTAAAAATAGGAATTATTTTGGGAGTATCATAACTAAAACCTAATATATAAAATAAAAAAATATTATCTTTTTAACTTTTATTTAATTTTTATAATGCAAATCCAATTAGATCCACTTATTTGGTAAACAAAGCAAGTCTCTCATATAATAGATTTACTAAAAGACAGAAAATATAACTTTACAAACTGTATTGTGAATAAATCAAACTAGCACTTTCATATTAGTCAATATTATCACTGAAATTAATAAAAAAAACTGAATAAACAAAAGTCATTAAATAGACTCAATTAAAGGGCAAAAAATCTGGATTTCTGCGTACGCAGATTCCATGTGAGCCTAGTCATAAGTGTCCATTTTTGGGAATTGAAATTTATGAATAACATGGAAGCTAAATGAATAACTTTAGAATTGCTATTATTTACTTTATTTTCCACTTACTTAAACATCATTCTGTGAGTCTTGAAATGTATGTATTTACTGTATGTACCCTGAGCTCCCACAAGAAATTTCCTTGTGTGTTTGCGAATAAAGCTCATCCTGATTCTGATCAGCTTTCCACAGTTGTATGGTTTGTTATAAGACAATTTGTAGAGAGATACAATTATTTGAAAATAGTTTTAAAATATTGAGAAAATGTCTCTAAAGTTGTCTAAATTAAGTCCTTAGCAATGCATATTATTAATCAAAAATGAGTTTTGATATATATAGAGTAAGAAACTGACAAAATATCTTCATGGAACATGCTATTTAATATTTTAATGATTTTGGCATAAAAGGAAAATATAATTTTGGCTAATAAAGTCTTGTTACCTATCCAAGTTTAAAGAACAACAAAAAATAACTTGACTTCTAGTTGATCATTTGGTATCAGAAGTGGCTTAAATGAAAGGCCTCTAGATCAAACATAAAATATGATCATGCCTTGATTTTTTATTATTTTATAAGGACAGTAAGGTCTGACTTTGCTTAGACAAATGTCTTGTCACTTAATGGAAATAATGTAGAGCAGCGCTTCCCAACAGGGGGCTCCTGGCCCACAAGGGGGTCTCAGCAAGCTTTGTGGGTGGTTGCGTCATATTTAAAAAAAAATGTAGCAGTGGACATTTAGGACAACGATCATGTTGCCTTAGTTCATTTCATCCCGTGGCTGACCAATTTTTTTTTTACATATTTGTATTTGTTCTCCACAAAAAAGAGTCTCACTGATTTGCCTTCAGCAGCTAATACTAATGACCCAATTTTCACAAAGCAAAGAGTCCCTGACCCAGTCACAGTGTATTATCTGCAACAAAGTTCTTGCTAACGAATGCATGAGGCCGAATAAAAAAAAACAAACATTTGCAGACGATTCATCCCTAATACTACGACAAGCCCAGAGCATTTTTTGCAAAAGAATTGACACACTCAAAATGAGACGAGGGACGTCACAACTACTGACAAGAAACTTTGAAATAATTGGCAACTAATATAGGGCCAGTTTAAAGGTCAAAGGCTTACGTTTTTTCAGTTACAAATGGCCTACTGATGTTTTGCTTTTATATTTGTGCATAAACAAATCTAGATATAGTAACAAGCATACTGTTTGTTTGAAAACAACATTTTTTTGTCATCCTTTACTGCAAACTTATATCAGCGATAATATCATTAAATGTTACCTTACAAGGGCCTTACAATATTTTCCAGGGGAAAAAGGTGTCTCAGACAAAAAAAGGTTGGAAACCACTGATGTAAAGTATAGAATATAAAGTCACGGTGCAGTGGAGAAATAATATTGTGTATGACTCCCATGAGCTTGGAGGACTGCATCCATACATCTCTGAAATGACTCAAATAACTTATTACTAAAGTCATTTGGAATGGCAAAGAAAGCGTTCTTGCAGAACTCCCAGAGTTCATCAAGATTCTTTGAATTCGTCTTCAATGTCTCCACCTCCATCTTACCCCAGACATGCTCAATAATGTTCATGTTTGGTGATTGGGCTGACCAATCCTGGAGCACCTTGAACTTCTTTGCTTTCAGGAACTTTGATGTGGAGGCTAAAGTATGAGGAGCAGTGCAATCCTGCTGTAGAATTTGCCCTCTCCTGTGGTTTATAATGTTATGGGCAACACAAATGTCTTGATACCTCAGGCTGTTGATGTTGCCATCCACTTCGCAGATCTCTCGCACGCCCCCATACTGAATGTAAACCCAAACTATGATTTTTCCTTCACCAAAGTTGACGGATTTCTGTGAGAATCTTGGGTCCATGCGGGTTCCAATAGGTCTTCTGCAGTATTTGTGATGATTGGAATGCAGTTCAACAGATGATTCATCTGACAATTCGACCTTCTGACACTTTTCCAAATGATCAACTAAGTCAAGTTATTATTTGTTGCTTTTACAACTAGCATTGACAACAAGACTTTTGTCAGGTATTGTTTTTGAGCCATATAGTAAAGTATTTCTATCTGTTGTGGTGATTCTATAGTCGGGCAGCACTTGTTGCCTGACAGCAAGAAGGTCACTAGTTTGAGTCCCGGCTGGGCCAGTTGGCATTTCTGTGTGGAGTTTGAATGTTCTTGCCATGTTGTCGTGGGTTTCCTCCGGGTGCTCCGGTTTCCCCCACAGTCCATGCGCTATAGGTGAACTGAATAAACTAAATTGGCCTTAGTGTATGTGTGTGAATGAGTGTGTATGGGTGTTTCCCAGTACTGGGTTGGAGCTGGAAGGACATCCCCTGTGTAAAACATATGCTGCATAAGTTGGAAGTTAATTCTGCTGTGGTGACCCCTGATAAATAAAGGGACTAAGCCCAATAATTATTGTAAAAAAGTGCTATACAAATAAACTTGAAATGAATTATCAGAGTATGGAAAAATACATCAGTGTATGATAGCAGCATATGTATAATAAAGTGCAGCAGCAGGTGCCTGTGATTAGCATTTCAGAGACATGTGAGACAGTATTTACAGTGTATCCAGGTACTGTAAAAGCTGTCCTTTAGTCTACTAGTCCTCATCTGGATGCTTCACATCCTCAACCACAAGTCTGCACTCAAAAAAATCAATCACAACAAAGTTTATCATTAACGGCTTGTAACTCTTTGATTATATTTAAATTATTATTTTGTTTTTTTCATGTATGTTGTCCTTTTCTAAATCTGTTAAAATCCAATACTTTTAGATTTAATCAGTTAAAAAATATGAATATGGCATAAACATATCTAGCTGTAAAAAAAGTTATATTCAGTTAGTTAAATTCTATATAAGATTGGTTTACTCAGGGGCAAAATTGATGAATAGATGAATTATTACACAATAGATGAATTAATAAGAACTTAAAACACATTGGATTTATTGATATCATTACATCAATCTTGTTCTCATTTGTTTCATTTATATTTAACAAAAAAATATCAATCACATAAAGCAGTGTTTCTTAACCACGTTCCTGGAGGACCACCAGCACTGCATGTTTTGGATGTCTCCTCTGTCTGTCACACTCATTACAGGTCTTTCATTCTCTGCTAATGAGCTGATGATCTAAATCAGATGTGTTTGGTTAAGGAGACACAGAAAATGTGGAGAGCTGGTAGTCCTCCAGGAATGTAGTTGAGAAACACTGACATAAAGTTTATGTTAATAAGTATGTAATCCAAATGAATGAACATTTTATATATTTTTTTTGAATGTGAGGAGAGCTTTTTGGCACCCTAAGATTACTATCGTTTACTCCCCTCCCACCCTATAAAACTAATAGTTTTTATTGTATAAAAATATCACAAAACCACTCTTTGTAGGTAACAACATTTTATATATTTTTTTATATTATATTTATATTTTTTCAATTCTGGCAAATGTCAGAAGGACCGGACCATTTTTTAAATGTGGGCCGGTCAGTTTTTTTTTAATTTTATTAAATTTTTTATATGCATTGTTTTTACATACAAGCAGCTTTTATCTCTTGCAAGATGTGAGTATTATGATGATGATGATAATAATAGTAATAATAATAATAAATGTTAAGCATTTGGTCCAATCGGCAACGACCAGCTGGTTTCGAGATGGGCCAACCCAATCAGAGGTTACATGGACGTAATCAAAATCTGGCAAGAATGTCAAACAAACAGTAAGTGCAACACGAGCTAATTGTCAGAGATGGACGGTGAAGAGGGAAAGGTGATGCCGAAAAGCTCATTTTTTTTTTTCGGTCACATACTTTAAATGTTTTAATATCTATTTCATGGTACTGCTTATATGATTTCACCATCTGTACACCAATATAAGTAGTGAATGTGCGTGGTTGTGGGTGGGGCTGTGTCTGTGTGGTAATGTGGGCTGGTGTGGCTACAGGGCTGATTTTTTGTCCCAGTCCGCCCCTGCCACCGTTCCTACCACGCTCAACCCGGTCTGAGCTGGGATTGAACTGGCGATTCTTTGCATGGGAGTTGGTTGCTCTAACAAGAAGGCTAAAGACCATGGCACCTAGCGTCTGTTGCTAGGGCACCTTTAGAGGTCAGAGTGAGGTTTAACTGCACAGCACTTTGCTGGCTGGCCTCCATTACACTTACCCCCCTAAACCTCCTCCAACCGAATTATCAAACATTTTTTCTTTAGTTTGTCACTTATAACCAGGGCCAGACAGAATCTGTGGACGTTTTTTGCTATTTCTGCTGAGAATTTTGGTAAAAATCTGCGTATTTCTGTGGAATGATTTTGGGACTATCATAACTAAAACCTTAATATGTGAAATAAAAAATTTCTTTTTAACTTTTATTTCATGTTTAAAATGCAAATCCAATTAGATTCACTTTATTTGGTAAACAAAGCAAGTCTCTCATATAATATATCTACTAAAAGACAGAAAATATTACTGTACAAACGGCATTGTACATAAATCAGATGAACATTTTTATAATAATATTACTGTAATTGATTTAAAAACTGAATAAATATTGACACACATTTACTCAAGTAAAGACTTTCGTATTAGACAATAAACTGAGGTCCCGACTCTCTGTAAAAATTCCATGGCACTTCTCGTAAAGTGTAGGCAGGGGTGGATTTATCCAATAGGGAAGGTAAGCAGCCGCCTAGGGCCCTAGGAAATCAAGGAGTCTCTATAAATGATATGTAACAGTTTTTATTATTATATTTTATGGTGAGGGTCTAACAAATAAAATTATTATTACATCTGTGAAAATGTGTCCCCCTCTCTCAATCATGGATCAGTCCAGCAATAAAATCAGGTAAAGATTTTGTTTTAAAAACAGAAAAGTGTATTTATTATTTTTAGTTTCAGTCATTTTTAGTCATTTTAAGAATCAATTCCTTTAAAATGTAGAGATTACATTAAAATAAAAATCTAGAAACAAGATAGACAGACAGACAGACGTCTGGGCTAAGGGCAAGGGCTAGACACCCCTCGAAATGAAGACTTTTCAGGACCACACTCGAAACCAAGGGGTAAGAAAATTTCCCCGAATACACCAGCTAACGTTACAATGGCAGCATTGCTGCACATGGAAGTGAATAGAAGCACAAATTAGCATATTTTTTGTCATTTTTATGATTTTTTACAACAAGCAAGCATATGTTTTAATACATTCATAACAAGGGATAACCACAAGGGATATGGGTACAAAAATAAAATTGGGATTAGGCTTAAATCTGCCCCTGAGTGTCGGGGTGTAACAACGGTGTCCTGGCCAAATTCCCTTCACCGGACCTTACCCATCATGGCCTTCTAATCACCCCCAATTGGCTGTATCACTTTTTTTCCACTCCCCCTATAGCTGCGTGTGGTGAGCACATTGAGCCATTGTCCTGTGGCTGCAGTCACATCATCCAGGTGGTGCGGAGAGACCACCCACATGATTATGAAGCACTTTGGGTGTTTGGCCCAACACAATAAATGGACTATATCAGTGTGCTTTTACAACCTCGGTAGAATCCAGGTATCATCTCATGTTACCAGAAGAGACACTGACCGTAGCCAAATGCAAAACTAGTGGAAAATACCTTGTAAAGATTAGTAGAGGGGGAAAAACTCATATATACATTCTTTTTGTGTGAACCCGTTGCAGAATTGGTGAAAATGTAAATAATTTTAATAAGAGAGATCATACAAAATGTATGTTATTTTTTTTATTTAATACTTTGCAGAGTTAAAATATTTTACATAAAATATGTTTGCATATACACTCACTGGCCACTTTATTAGGTACATCTTACTAATACCAGGTTGGACTCACTTTTGCCTTCAGAACTGCCTTAATCCTTCATGGCATAGATTCAACAAGGTACTGGAAATATTCCTCAAAGATTTTGGTCTATATTGACATGATAGCATCACGCAGTTGCTGCAGATTTGTCGGCTGCACATGCATGCACGGGTGCTCTATTGGATTGAGTTCTGGTGACTGTGGCAGCCATTTAAGTACAGTGAACTTAAGTACATGTTCAAGAAACCAGTCTGAGATGATTCGTGCTTTATGACATGGTGCATTATCCTGTGGAAGTCTATCAGAAGATGGGTACACTGTGGTCATAAAAGGATGGACATGGTCAGCAACAATACTCAGGTAGGCTGTGACGTTGACATGATGCTCAATTGATACTAATGGGCCCAAAGTGTGCCAAGAAAATATCCCCTACACCATTACACCACCACCACCACCACCCTGAACCGTTGATAAAAGGCAGGATGGATTCATGCTTTCATGTTGTTGATGCCAAATTCTGACCCTACCATCCAAAGGTCGCAGCAGAAATAGAGACTCATCAGACCAGGCAATGTTTTAGCAATCTTCTGTTGTCCAATTCTGATGAGATGAACTGTGCCTCAGTTTCTTGTTCTTAGCTGACAGGAGTGGCACCCGGTGTGGTCTTCTGCTGCTGTAGCCCATCTGACTCGAAGTTGGACGTGTTGTGCATTTAAAGATGCTCTTCTGCATACCTCAGTTGTAACAAGTGGTTATTTGAGTTACTGTTGCCTTTCTATCAGCTCAAACCAGTCTGGCCATTCTCCTCTGACCTCTGGCATCAACAAGGCATTTGCGCCCATAGAACTGCCGCTCACTAGATGTTTTCTCTTTTCTCAGTCTATTCTCTGTAAACCCTAGAGATGGTTGTGCGTGAAAACCCCAGTAGATTAGCAGATTCTGAAACACTCAGATCAGCCCGTCTGGCACCAACAACCATACCACGTTCAAAGTCACTTAAATCACCTTTTTTCCCCATTCTGATGCTCGGTTTGAACTGCAGCAGATCGTCTTGACCAGGTCTACATGCCTAAATGCATTCAGTTGGTGCCATGTGATTGGCTGATTACAAATTTGTTAACAAGCAGTTGGACTGGTGTACCTAATAAAGTGACCAGGGAGTGTAGTTTACAAGACAAAAAGGAAAAAGTGCTGAAATGATTTAAATAATCCCTTTAAAAAGTTGGTAAACCTTTGGTTTTTAAAGGGACAATTCACCCAAAAATGAAATTATTTTATTATCATTGTTTACTCACCCTCAAATGGTTTCAAAGCTTTGAGTTTTTCATTCTGTTGAACCCAAAAGAAGATATTCAGAAAAAAAGCTAAAAACCACAGACTTCTAGAAGAAAAAAAACATATGGAATGGTTAAAGTTTTCCAACCATTTAGGAAAAACTAGAGAAAGAATCACTTGATTCTGCTCATTGTTAAAAATCTCATACTGTTATTTCCATCACCAATTTCACACTTGCAGCTTACAATGAGCTTGTAGTATTATTATTTTAATAATAATAACTTTTTTGCTTAAGGGAGTTAAAAACATGGGCTTATCAACTTACAAACAATATATTTATTACAAATAAAATCATAGTATTTGTAATAAAACTGATAAAATGTTTTATGAAAACAAAATGATTTTGTCAGAACTTTCATTCAGACGAGTACCGCAAACTGTTGAATTATTAAAAGTATTAATCGCTTATCTAAGCACGTGAGATGTATAGATACTATTATTTATAAAACTTTTGTCCATATAAGCTCTCTGGGTACAGTACATCCAGCTTTTATGTCGTGTTTATTTTGTAATGAAACCTCGTGTGATGTACCATTAGGTCATTCAGATATTTACGTCCTCTCAGCTCTGAATAAGAAAGTGAGGTCTTTCCTTAGCGACATATTTACATCTACACGTCCGTTTCTGTTTGTGTTGCCACTTGAACTGCTGCGCCACGGGAGGAAGTGAAACTCCGGTACCTCGCGGGCGTGGCCAGGGGTGAGAGTCGACCAATAGAGCAGCAGGATTAAAATAGAACCTTTATATACGCGAGGTAAATGAAGCTGAAGCGGAACCGTCCAACAGGTCACGTCATGGTGGTTGGTAAGAAGGACCAGGCGAGACAGGTAATGTAGGCGGGAAAGTTTCACTAAAACGCTGTTTATTATTAGAAACTATCATATAAAGTCGTAATAAGAACAAATTCCACATTTTTATAGTTGTTCAGTACGGTTTTGAGGACAGATAAAGCACGTTTGGAGGGAGGATACGTTTATATGTAATCACCGATATATATATATATAAAAAAATACTGCATTTCCACGTTGACAAACCTAATATATTAGAGTCGATCACATGTTTTCCATACAGTGTACACCTGCTTTTACTGAAATAATGTGACTGATGAACAATGTTTTCAGACTCTGCACTGCAGCGCCTCCTACAGTATTGCTCTTAAAGTGCAGTTTTGTTTTTCAGAAAGTTATTAAAATAATATATGAATGTATATTTATAATAATATGAATGAACATTTCCTGATGCTTTCTTCTGTTTTGTTGTATGGCCTGAAATGAGAAAGATAAAACAGTTTTTAGGGCATCACCTCAAAAACATTACCTAAATATATAAGCATTCATGTATTGTTCACTTTTTATTGTTGTCACGAGGGAACAGTTTGTAATGACACTTACAAACAGAATCTGCTGTGACTTAGTAGGCTATGAATGCCTATAAGCCACTGCTTAAAATCAATAAAAGGTAGGGGTGTGAACAGGCCCGGATTAAGAATTCAGAGGCCCCTGGGCACAATGTCTTGTAGGGCCCCCTAACTGGCTGCACCCCTACAGTTATGGATAAAAAAATAATAATAATATATATAATATAATATAGTATATATTTTTTATTAATCTCTAATGTATTGCCCATTTTTTTAATAAAATTAAATATATATATATATATATATATATATATA